>VZSF01011124.1:639525-793299 GCA_013398295.1 Chionis minor | reverse complement strand
GGTGTGTGCCGGGGCGCCGGCAGACCGCGAACTGCGGAGCGGCCCCCCCCGCACCGCCGCCGCCGCCCGCCCCCCGCNCGGGGCTGCGCCCGCTGCCGCTCGCCCGGCCTCGGCCACCGAGGGCGGCGCGGGAGTGGGGGGGGGGGAAAGGAGGGGGAGGGGGTCGCCCTTTCCTGCTTCCCGTGGCCCGGGCCAGGATGCGCGTTCGACAAGCGACATGGAATGGCGGGGGGTTCACCCCCGTGCTGGGGCGGGGGGAGAAAAGCGGTACAGCAAAACCATTTCTTGTTTTGTTTTGTTCCAGCTTTCAATGAAATCTAATTCATAAATTGGACATGCTCGGGCTCAGAAGACTAATTCATCCCCTAAAACAAACGCATCAGTGATTGCAGGCACCCAAACGTGACGAGCGTCTCAATATGCCAAGGATCCAGAGAAAACAAATTCATTCAGGAGCCCGAAACGTAATTAAAACTACTGCCAAGAAAACGAGGCGAGAGCAGGATGTTACCAAGATTATTAAGTCGCTGTGGGGCTGAGGCAGGGACCGCTGTAGCGATACGCACAGATAATGTCAGCGCTCGGATAACGGGAGACGGCGATTCCTGGAGGTCGCCGTCTTTTAAGCGCGAGTCTCGTACCAGAGCGCCGTGGCCGCATCCTGCTCCCGGGAAGGCGACGCCAGAGCTGCGGGACGCGGCGGGGGAAGGATGAGGCCGGTGCCTGTGTACCCCCAGCAGCCTGTCCACAGGGGCCAAGGTCCCTGGCCCTGTCCCCCGTCGCTGCACCAGCGCTGCCGCGTAAACTCCGCGTGCTTTCCACAGCCAGCACCTGGACGGGCGCTACTACAGCCGCCAGCTACTTAGCGTGCACGCAAGGTTGCTGCAATGTATTTATGGAATAGAGAAACCAGTTTTTTCAGGCAGAGCACAGTACAGCAGAAACCGCTTAATGCTACGGAGTGGGAAATGTAGATAAGCTTTCCAGTGGCTGGGGAGGCAGAAGGGGGAGGGAACGCGGTGTAGATGGAGCGGAGTGAAAGGGAAGGAAGCCGGAATGGAAATGATACAAACGAGAATCCCTGTTGATCCACATGCGTCAACAGCCTCCTAATTCAGTGGTGGTTACAGGCAGGGCTTTTGAACAGGGAAAAGCAGGGGGTAAATAAAGCGAGATTACTTTTTAAAAATAAATCACTTGTTAACTACTCTTACTTACAGTCCTTGTCTTAAATATGCAATTTCACACTGATCAATGCAGAACGATGTATACTACACGCTGTATTTTATGTAATAAAAACACTTAATCCAGATAATTGGCTTCTGGGACAAAGATCGATAGAAATGTTCCTTATTTGACTACGTTAGCGAGTCAAAATTAATTCTAATTTACATTTACTTCAAATCAATACGCACTTAGTGACTTACACAGGCTCTTTAAAAAGTTAAGCACCTGTATTGACCACAGTCATATATATGTCAGTAACAAGGACATGTGTGGGAATTACAGAAGACGGAAGCGGCATCACAGAACCAATCTCTGGCTTCCATAGAGGAAAGAAGGTTAAATTCATTTGCGTTTGAGAAGTGCTTTGGCATCCTAGCCCGAAACCTGTACAAATATGCAGCTATTAGCCCCACAATTTATGCAGGCATCCAAGCACCAGCCAGTTACGCTCGAAGCACTTGGGAGCGGGCTTCCCCTAGCGGAAGTGTGTACAGTGAGGTCTTGATCTCAGCTGGGATGTCTCTGGGTGCTATTTTAATAGTAGTAAAATAGTAATATTAAAAATCTAAACCCAGTGAATTGGACAAGTTACAAGGTTTCCTGTGAAATCCATAGGTAAACACCCTGCATGCAGAAACGGATCTAGTCCCAGGCAAGGAGGGGGGGAAAACAGCAGCCCAGAATACTGTAAAACAGACCAACTGAAACAGGGCCCCCAAAAAGGGCAGAAGGCTATTTGTCACAGCCAGAGGACAACAACAAACAAGGAAATTGCCTAGAAGAAATCTCAAAGGCCACAAAACCCGATTAGTAATATGTAAAGTGCAACGAGACGTAAATGGATCCACCACACCAAAGAGAACTGCACCTTCAGTAGCATCTCTGCAATATGGAGAGTTGCAGCATCAAAACTTCATGGTGTCTGGTTTTAAACTTGATTTAAGTCAGGCTGCATTACCTTTTTCTTTCCTACTGTCTGCATTATCTTTTCCTTCTCTTTGCCCTCCACTTTTTTTTTTTTTAAACTTTGTCTTGGATTATGTTTTTCATAACACTCCTTCCCCTATTATTTCCCTCCTTCCAAAAAAAAAAAAAAAAGCTATTGATGTTGCATTTCTCAGCCCAGTATAAATGAGAGTGCTCATCTCAATTCTGCCATTCATCGTTTGCAATGGGGAGAGCGCTGACATTTTGCGGTGGGTGTACATCGTTTAGGTGCAGCAGTCGGCGCTAACAGGCTAATCCATTTGCCAACATTTTGCATATTAAGAATGTTGCAAGTCACCACGATATTCCATCATCATGGTGCAGGGGACACCATTACACATCATTACATAAGGTACCACTGGATTTAAGCACTAATAGAGGAATGGCATCTCATTAGAAATATGCAAGGTAAATACCCAACTCAAGTGACAGTCGCTATCCAAAGTTCAACTCCGTGGCAACAGATACAAGTCTATGCACATCTCTAAGAGCTCTGTTACCTTTGCAAACCACTGCGGTGATTTTAAGCTAACCTATCATGAGCTATTGCTGTGCATATTTCTGTTGTCAGAACAAGCGTCGTATGAAACCTGTACCAAATGGGTTTTGCTACCAGGAGAGAACGGCTGGAAAAACTACACTGCAGTTAGAAACATGGAACATCCTAGAAAGGTTAACTGAAAGGCTCGTGCAGTGCCGCGCTCAGAGCCTTGTGCCCAGGGCTCTGTCCCTCTGTGCTGCCACAACAAGAACGAGGCGCGTTTTGAAATACATCACCAGAACTGTGGCTGCAGGATATGCCTAGATCTGGAAAGCCCCTCATGTTTACTGAGCGTTTACAAAGCTGTTTCATAAACAGGAGCTCTGCAAGACTAGAACATTGAGACTATGCTCAGAATAAACGGAGTGCCTTTAAGATTCAGCATTTCTCCTGTCGTCTTCTAACTTCCACACATCCACTACAGCTAAGAGGAGGCTTCCCCACACAAAAATTGGGTCAACGTTAAGTGCTTAAAACAGTGTGAGAAGCACTGGAGGGAAACTTTGGTTCTTGTTCAGGAAGAGGAAGAAAAAGACAACTCACAGTCTAGGTAGTTTAGACAAGGGAAAGAATCTTCTCCAAAGCTACCCCTGGAGCTTTGTCAAGAGTCTTTACCTCTAGCAGGACGAAGAGACTGGGGGTGATTCTCTCGTCCCCCTGAGAGCACAGATTCATAATGGCCCATGCTAGCTAAGGTAAGAGCTAGCCCCTAAGATACGTGCATATGTGCTACATGTATACACATAGATAATGACTATTATTCCCTCTGAAAGTGAATGGAACTCCTCCTCTGTATTAGTTATACAAGTATAAAGATGCAGTAAATATCTCCAATTATTAGCTGCTCAGTCTATGGAGTTGGAAGAATGAAAACAAAAAATAATTTAAAAGATTGTAATACACAACATGGTAACACTCTCCCTCTTTCCCTAATAGCCAGGACATCTACAGTTACCACACATACACACACAAAAGTCTAATTTCAGTGCATTTTAGAATAAAAAAATTAACAGCTCTGCTTCTCTTTGGAACTAGTAATGCAAAAAACTCAGATCCACTATACATTCCTAACTTTGTGGATGTTTATGTTTAATTTTTTTTTTTTTTTTTATGTTTGATTGTCATTCTCCTGTGGTGACAGCCCAAGGTTTCAGTTGCTCTATTGGAGCTTCCTTTAGCTTGTTGAAAACTTCTTTTCTCTTTTCATGGTTGATAGCATAGTGTGATAATCTTCCAGGAGTAACGGACTAGAGTCTCTCTGCGAGAAGAGGCTGCTGAATTAAAGAGTTCTTTGCGGGACAGTTGACAGTCTTGATTAGTTTGTTGTGTGCCTACTAACAATCTGAAATTTTGCTACAGTCAACACTTTATTTAAATTGACACACCTTTTAAGATGTCATAAAGAAGGCAAAGCACTATTGTTTCCAGATTTTTACCTGATTTAATTCAGCAGAGTACACACCCTAGATTTGATTTAATTCGTACTTACGTTTGTTTAATTCCATCAGTTCGGTATCTGTAGCATCTTTATAAGATTCATATTTACTCCCCTACTCCTCTCTTCCAACTTTGCCTTTTCATGCCCTATTTTTCTTTAATGGGTATTTTCTTTACAATAGATGAGGGTCTTTATAGCCTTTTCCAGCCTCCCACATTTTTGTAGTTACATAAATATTCTTAATGTAGTCCAAGGCAAGATGCATCAGTGTTGGTAAATTTAATCACTACCTTGGCACTTATATTAAATAAACACTTAGATTCAGGAGAAACTCAAAAGGAATCTGTTTTTCACAACATTTTAACACCACTAATACGTGTCTCGTGGAGAGCTCCAACACACAGATGGCCAAAGAATCTTTTGTCATTACCACTCGGGATACGAATGTAACTCAGTTACAGGAAAACCCCCTTTCTCCTTCACCGCTAGGGAAGTTCCTTGTCATTGTATCCACTGGACACTGACTGGAAAAGGCTAAACACTGCAAGCTTGTTTTCCTGAGAAGGGATCCTTTTTTAAAAAATAAATAAATTAAAAAATGTGGGAGCAAAGTAGGTATGGTTGCCTTCTTTGTTACAGTACAGATACATAAGAATGTGAGCTCCCCAAGTAAAAATGTTTGTTAATTATTCATAACTTAATAGTAGCCATATCAAGGTAATCTCTGAACTAACTTCATTGGCACTCATCTGAGGGTGGGGGGGAAATTTACAAAGATTCTCCACCAAACAGATAAAATCTTCTCCAGAGGAATTCCTGCTCCCGGATGTTAAGACAGACAAGAGAGTAGAAATGATACTGCTATTCAAAAACCTCTTGTGTGCCTCATAGTGACCCATCCACTTTGTACACGCTGTCCAGTCTCACGAGCTGTTCAGTGAGCCATCTATTACAGACAAGACGACGTTGCGAGGACAGCTGTCCTCTGCCATCACAGTAACCCAAAGAGACAGGCAAATCTGAAGAGGAAAACCAAAACAAGAAAACCCCCAGATCTCATTACTTGTGTAACCACCATAAATACGTACTGACCGATCTCACACTTTCTCAGGTAATAAGAGGCCAAGAATGACACCTCTGTGGTACAGATACTTCATTGTGAATATATTTACCCGTACTCCCACTGTTATAAAACTTATCGTCACTTGACTGTAAGAATATGCCCTTGTTTTGTTAGAATTGATTGAAACTGCAGCGTGGGGATGTCAGTCAGAGGAAAAAGCAAGTTACTAGAAGTTATCCTGCAGTTCACTTCAGCTGGCTGAAGACTCTAGAAAAGTTGTATTCCTGCTACTTCTCACTTTACCCATCTAGACAGTAACAAAACCAGTAGTAGATGCCGCTGCATGGTGAAGCAAATAGTCAGAAAATCTGAATATGTACATTTGAAAACTTCTGCCCTCCAGCCAAGACACAGTAACTGATCTTGTGTTTGTTCCTACTTCACTGCAAGCTCTGTTGAGAAGTGATGTAACTAGAAAGATTTTGCTACAAGCCAGGAACTCAAACACTGCCCTTTGCTGCATCTCAGGCAAAGAATAGGGATCTTTTCAATTGCACCAACTCAGTCCTTTGCTGTCACTAAATACTGATGCAGCTTGTATGTGCAGAGTCCTTTAAAAGCCTCACAATGGAAAGCACTCTAAGTGCAAAGTAATTTTACCTTTAAGAAAACCCGATCTTTCTCATCAGTCCATTCTAAACCATATTATATTTAATGACTGTTCTCTCATTGGTAAGGCTTCTCTTGTGACTTGCAGTTCTGTGTCATGGAATTATTTTTTTTTTCCAGCATGTTTTTGCAACATCTACTTTGCAGCCATTTGTACAAACAAGGGCATATTTGCCTTTTCAGTGACTCCATTAGCATTAATGGCTGTCACACAGACAGAGCAGGAGAGAGTATATTCTCCCAGGGATCTATGTTCTCTTCAGGAAAAGGTAGCCAGCATGGAGTTCATAATTGATACTCATGTTTCCAGGAAGGGGTGAAATGAAGATTTTATAACAGAAACATCAGCTTGACTCTCATTGTATGCCTGACTTCAAAGTTTATCCTAGCAAAGCCTTTGCTTATTGTATTTCTGTCTCTTAGAGGAAGGTGGGGGAAAAAACACAAAAGGAAAAAAAAAAGTCAGGCCAACCAGTGTGGTAAACTGTCATGGTATTTCTTAAATTTCCTACTCAAAAAAGGGGATCTTTTTTAAAAGGCAGTGCAATCCAGCAGTTGGAGCAGAGGGACCATGATTCCTGGGCTCCATTCCCGCCACAGTCACCGATTCATTTCATGACTAATTGAGTGGACTCTTGCATGAACATTGTATTCAGTTCTCAATTTAAGGGTGAACAAGAACATCAAGTTCCTTTCCTCAGTTACTGCACTCAGTCAGCTGTCCTACTTCTCTAGGAGGTGTAGGGGAAATATGCTAGGTTTATTTTCAGCTGGTCAAACACGTAATTCTAAGTAATTTCAAATTTGTAAATCATACGGAGACTAGACAAAGTTTTCTCAAATTTAAAATAATTTCAAATAGAAAACACTTCATGTGGTCCTTCCTTGGAACCAGCCCATTCCATGCAGCTGAGTCCACATGCAAACATTCAGTATCCGAGCTCCACTGCTGACCTGAGTGACAGGACTTCAGCTAATTATTTTTTTCTTTCCATTTTTTAACTGGGGTATGGGTAAACACTTTATATCGAGACTGACAGGAAAAGCTCTAGAGACAAGCCTACCCAAAACTACAGGCTGTTTCTGCTCACCTCTTCGTTACGTTCAAGTCACTTCTTCAATTCTGCTAGAGTAAGCACTTGAAGTAGGTCTCCCACCTGAGAAAGGGATGTCCTGATGACTAAGTGTTGGGGAAGGAGCGGGGGAGGAATACACACCTCTTTTGAGAAAGAGAGAAAAACAACAAAAAAACCAAACAAAAAAACCCCCACCAACAACTCACACCTTGAAATATTTGTGTATGGCCTGGTGAGAAAGGGGGAGAGAAAAAGCAAAGCACATCACTTCCTTCCTGCTTCTACACTGTAGAGGGCGTTTGTGTGTTCGAATGGAGCAGTAGCTTTCTAACCCAGGTCGGTTTCCCTGTGTCAAGAAGTTTGTTTATGTCAGGTTGATTTTCTGTGGGCATTTTACGCTGCTGCCTGAAAAATAGCTATTTCCAGGAACATTCCTGCCTACGAACACACCCAGGCGTTCACAACCTTTCCAATGGTTTAAGTCACACAAGCCACATGTTAGTGGTGCCTCATCCCTTCACCACCATTTCCATTCCCATTTCCACAGCCTCAGTATAAGGCTTGGGTTGAAAAAATAAATGTGTATCATAGACACATTTGCAGTAGTTTTTATAGTGTGCCCAGAGGAAATAGACACCCCAGGACCACATGGCTTTGTAGCATTCCACATAGCACCGCTTGAGTGTTATTGCCGTAATATAGACATTAATATACAGAAAAAAAATACAAATTAGCTTAAGAGTTCCAAAACACCTGGTACAAACCACATGAAAGCACTGGAAACAGTGACCTCTTTTTACTGATTCCTATTAGAAATGAAGTTAAAACTAATAGTTTACACATCTGACTCACCAGTTTTTAGAGAAAGAATATAAAGAGACCCAAATATATTTTCTGGTCTTCTGACAACTCAGAAATATTGCTGTAAAGGGTTTATGCAAAGGGCAGGGAGAATAAAAAACAGGAGCCACTTTAAGCATCCAGCCCTCCATGAGTCACAGTCCCTGTCACAACACCCTTGTGAAACTTCACTGACCAACAGTTTCTAAAGCTCCCAAGTTCTCCAGTATCTTCATATCAGCATTTAATACACTCTACCATGCTTCCAATCGAAACTGTGCTGCATTATACAGCAATATATTATACTACAGCTATATACTACCCAGTTGAATGCAACTCTGCAGTTGAAATAGCTTTGTTTGCTGCAGTGCTGTATTATCACACACGACCATACCAGGCAACATTGATTTTTAAGCAATGGCATTGATTACAACTCTTATTTTAAAAATGCTGGCAGGATACAGCCCTTAGATAAGTACCTTAAGACCAAATTTGAATTGCATTTCGCAGCAGCTCTCCTTTCTTTACAGAGACTATATAATAGAATAACGAGTAATGCTGCTGACTTCAACACGTATTGAGGATTTACGCCCGTATGGTTTCAGTAATATGAGCTTTTAGCACTTCAGTTACACAACTATAATATGCTTTAGAGTGGTTTTTTTTAAATGCAAAATCTTCCCCCCCTACTAGCTAAGAAAGATGCTTGTTTTCCTGAGAGATAAATTTATTAAATTGAATTTGACCTTTTAGAGCATACTTAGGTAGGGATTTCTGCTCCCAGGAAACAGAGATTCTTCACATACTGCTCTGAGTCATGCAAGAGTCTACAAGCAAGCAAGCAAACCACTCTTGGAAGAACACTTTGCGTTAAATAAAATATACTTGGGGGAGGGGGAAGAAACAAAAACCCCAAACCCGAACCCAAAGTATATCCTTGCATCTACATTTTAAATGATGTACTTGAGGGTATAAAATCATTACAAAGTTTTCATGCTCCCGAGCAGTCCTCCAGATTTATCACCATCATATCTTTACTTGACCAGTTTCCCTGGGGTGCTGCTTACTCCATTCCAAAAATAACTTTTAAATACCTCTCCAAGATTTCTATGCAGATTGTGCTTTTATTCTCATATTGTCAATGGCTCCCAAGCTGGTAAAAAATCTCCTAGTTGCCTTACTGCCAGCTTAATCCCAATTTGCGAAGCGGGTGTCTTGCAAGAACACACAAGGACCATTCTTTTTTACTTCTGGCTTCTTCCTGCCAGGAAGTCTGTTGAGTACATCAGTGCTTTCACCTATGCTGGTTTATCTGCAAATCCACAAAACCTGTCACCCAAGTAGCTAAACACCCTTCTCTTTACACGGTAGATGAAGAAACCCCAAGAATAGTGAGGCTTTACCGTTCTTACCATAAACTCCTTGTTTCATTCTCAGGACTTATAAACACCAGGAATATAAAAACCTAAAGTACGCAATGACCTTTATGTCATGTGTTACAATAAAGCAAGATTCTGTTTCTGAGCCTTGTTTGGAGCATTACCTCTAAATTGTTATTTGTCCCTTATGCTTTTCATCAACTTACCATTATGGATAAATTATATTTTTACTTTCCTCAGTGATTTGTTGAGAGCTTTGACTCCACCACCTGACTTGGGCTTATTAAGATAGGTTTCCCTTTCAAGGGGCAGATTTACAGCCCGTCTCCTAAGAAATTCACTAGAAATACTAACTAAAGATGCACTCATTATTCACTCATTATCACTCCACACAGTTCCTATGATGTACCAAGTAAAATGCATTTAGGAGAGATAGGTGACATAGAAGCATTTGCGACCTGGAACCCTACTGTTTACTCAAAGCCTCTGTTTCCAACCTGCATTCATGGATTTCCCCTTAATTAAGGGAAAACTAGTCCTAAGAAATAAATAAAATCTATAGCTGCTCCACCACCTTCATCTATGTCAAATGCATTAACAGGGCTTACAGAGAAGAGTACAGGAGAGTCAGCAGCAAGTGCCATAGTACTCCTGAACCCTGAAAACCACCTACCTTTGGTCTAGAAACAGTCCACACAACAGAGTGACTCGCCCTCCCCTCAGCATGGGGCAAACCCAAAATTTCCATACAGTGAGAAAAGAAAATCAGATTGGCTGAGGATCACCACAGTGAAATCGTCACTTCTCCACAGGTCCCTCATGTCGTTGCCTTGGTTGTTCAAAGCCTTTGTCCACCCAGAGGAACACAATTGCTGGTAGCACTATTACACCATGGAGAGCTGCTGGACAGTTTTGCTTCAGCCACTCAATCTTCTCCCACTGCTCTCTTGCCACTTACTTGGATTTCTTTTGAAAGCTCAGAAGTTCCTTTTACTGCAGACTAGCTGCCAGCCACCTTTGCATTGTACACATAAAAGACACCTCTTAATAAATACATTACAGACACCTTTTAGTGAACTTCTACCTCCCTTCATTAAAGAGAACTGCTATTATAGTAACGAACTATTAGAACAGAACATATCCCTGCCAAACCATGCTTCTTGGTATACTTTATAAATTCACAGTTATATCCTCTCATCCATTCAAGAAAACCCCCAAACAAACCACAAACAAACTTCACAACTTCGTTCTCTTAAAACTTGACAAGTGTATATAATTATTAGGTGCAGTACTTGATTTAGCAGACAGACATTTTTTCCCCATAAGTGTTTTTCTTTTCACCCCAGCATGCCTAAGACACCCAGTTCAACAAATTTTCGGCAATGCCTTATATATGCTAGTAAGGAAGAACTTTTCCCTTCCCTGTTCAAAGTGAAAGTGGGTATGGATGCATGGATTTTGTGTAATAATCTGGGACGAGAAACTTCACATTATAATCTGGTCTTGCTATTGTTTTCAGCAGTAGCATTTCTGGCCCCAGGAGCTGAAGCCCTCCATCAGTGGCATCAGTCCTTTTATTTTTGTTCACCCACCCACATTGTTGCCTGACTACAAAACCACATGAGCAGAAGTAATAAAATTCACCAAGTCCTTCAAAGTCACAGATCATCATGCGTTTATACTACATTTATCTAGATCATTACTACTAAAAATCACAAGATCAGAAGTTTCCATTATGTGGATACACACGCTGGCTCTGTAGGCCAACTACAGGGCCAGCTGCCACTAGATGGAGAACAATCCTAGAAATTTGCCTAATGGCGTTAAAGAGATGGAAAGCACAAGTGGCCCCGCTCCTTACCGAGGTTAAGCTGTGTCCGTGGTTGCTGCGTGACACATATTAACCAGGCACACAGGCATAAATCCACAGCTTCTCTCACTTCCAGTGGCAGTAGCCTGTCTGTTCAATTCCGTCAGTGGTTGCCACCATATTTTATTGTGCTTTGGCCAATATGGCCTGAGAGGATGCATTTTAAACACACAGTGAATGATTTCTTCTATTTAGACTTCTAAGTGCTGGAGTGGAAGTTCTCACTACCTGCAGTTAGGAGTGAATCATGTGATTTTCTGCGCACAGGATGAAAACACCCTTCTGTTGATGAAGGTGGCAACACACCAGTGCAAACGATTTTCCATTAGCACACAATCAAACTTTATATTGCTTATAGAGGGGAAACAGATTCAGGATACTGTCTGAGACTAAAAGAGACTCTTGATCACTGGTGAGGAAACAAAACCAAGAGGCAAGCAAATTTCTTGTCTGTTGGTTTCTGTAACCTTGAGCTCATCTTGTGGCAATGTAGTGGAATAAATCTGTTCTGTGCATTTATGGATTTCATTTCAAGGATGAACAAGAAAAAAACCCACATTTAAATAGCCATAGTTGTAATAAGCTGATTCGCTATACAGTTTTACTAAACTAATTAAAGATGGAATAACACAATGAACAAAATTGAGTGAACAGTTACAATTAAATCAATAGGTTCAAAGGATCAGATCACTAAATTAATACAGCAACAGATAACCGAATCAGCTCACAAGAAGAATAAGCTTTCTAGCTCCCAGGAAAAAGAATGAATTGCTTTGGATTAACGCTATACAGAGGGGATTTAAAGGAAGAGCCAGCTCCCTTTCAACGCAAGGCCACAGCCAGCACTAGCTCGTATGTAGTTCTTAAAACCACGCTGGTGAGGAGCACAGGCAACTGCTCAGCATACTGTTTCAGATTTCAAGAGACAATAAAATATAGGTGAGGAAAAAAAGCCAAGTGGCCAGCAGCAGGTCTGACCTCAAACTCAAGCCAAGAGAAGTTTCCTGACACTGAGGTGTTATCCCCTGGTTCTTGACCAGTAAGGCTGTGCTTACTGGACTTCACAGCAACATTGCTTCCCCCTTATCCTTCACTGTTATCATATGCTACTCCACAGTGTTAATTCTTGTTTTACAGTAATCAAATGATGGCCTTTAACAGTAGCTTTTCAGCTTTACTGCTTAGTCTTCATTCACTGAAATGTTTACTTTTCCTCTTAGGAATTTTGTTGAGGTGGTTTGTCCACACACTCACTAATGCAACATGAGGTTCTGTACACAACAGAACTCGCAAGACTGTTTTGTAAACTTACAGCGTAGCCTTCTCTCTGCAGGGTTATTCATTCCGGCCTCCTTTCTCTACCTGCATGCCCATTGTCATGGAACTTAGGGCTTGGTTGGTGCTTTTTTGTATTTTAAATTCTTGTATAAGAGGTGAGAAAGTGACTGAAACACACACATACAATGCAATCACCCAAGTCTTTCCCACTTTTTACAAAACTAGGCAGAAAAGTAAAACATAGCGGTCTCTCTTTAGAAACAACGGATATAAAAATTCAGAGCTCACCTTTCTAATGCCTTATTTCTTGGTCTCTGGCTCACACGGTAGCCGGAAAATCTTGGCCAGTTTGAATTGCATGAAATTTCTCTAGGCTGACTCCTTAGTAGTAGCTCATATTTTCACATCTCCATTTCTTTTTTGTTTTCCCACCAGTCCAAGGTTTATCAGGAATACTCTTGCAGAAGGTGTGTCTGCCTCTAGTAATGATGTGTAAGTTAAAACAGCATCCAGCCTTCTATAGCTCGTTGCTCTAAAAAGACAACAGGAACATAAAAATCAATCCCTTGTTTACAATTTAATGATTGCCTTCATAGGCAAGGACAACAAACCGGTTGACTGCACAAGTACTAAGTCTGGGGGCTCATCCCAGGGATAGTTTTAAGCCTGGGTGTCATGGTTTAAGCCCAACCGGCAACCAGGATGCCACAGCTGCTTGCCCACTTCCCCTTCTCCCCAGTGGGATGGAGAGAAGAATCAGGAAAAAAAAAAAAAAAAGGAAAACTCATGGGTTAGGGTAAAGCCAGTTTAGGAAGTAAAGCAAAAGCCGTGCACACAAGCAACACAAAACAAAGCATTCATTCACCACTTCCCATCGACAGGCAGGTGTTCAGCCATCTCCAGGAAAGCAGGGCTCCATCATGTGTAACGATTACTTGGGAAAACAAACACCATCACTCCAAACATTCCCCCTTTCTTCTTCTTCCCGCAGCTTTATATGCTGAGCATAACATCATACAGCATGGAATACTCCTTTGGTCAGCTGGGGTCAGCTGCGTCCACTCCCAACTTTTTATGCACCCCCAGCCTGCTCGCCGGTGGGATGGGTAGGAGGTGGTGTGAGGAGCAGAAAAGGCCTTGACTGCTTAGTAACAACTGAATACACCAGGGCACTATCAACGCTATTCTCATCCCAAATCCAAAACATAGCACTACACCAGCTGCTAGCAAGAAAGCCAACTCTATCCCAGCCGAAACCAGGACTCTGGGCTTTGGACTGTTTTTCCTACCACCACCACCCTGGTTGGAAGAACGCAGCACTCCTCCACAGCTACAGCACGACCCCTGTCTCTAAGGAGGGATGCAGAGAAGCCAGCACAGCTCTCGGGGCCAGCCTGCTGCAGCGGAGTGGCTGCACCACGAAAACTCTACTGGAAACTCAAGTTCCACCCATAAATAGCCATTCACGGCCATAGGTCCAAATCCCAGTTCTGCAGTCATTCTTTATGCGTTTTGACTAATAGACAAATAGCTATTAATGAAGCTATTATCAGGCTACTGGTCTCACTCCTCATCAAGACAAAGAGGTAGTTTTATTCCTTTCATGACATTATCTGCTGACAAACAGTGCAAAACAATTCACAAAAGAACAAATCTTCCCTTTGTATCTTTGCAAGATATATTCCCTTAAAAAAATAAGTGTTTTCTGGAATCAAAATACAGCAACATCCAAAATAAGTACCGCGCTCTGTATAAAAATCAACCCCAGAATGCCACAAACCAAAAGAAATGCTGGCAGGAACCATCTTCCTTCTTGAGAGCTGAGGAAGTCTCAGATGACCTGTTACCTTGGCAGAGATGAATCCTTGCCAAGGAATCACTAGGAACTGCTGATGCAAAACCAAAACCTTTACATGGATGTAGCCTCAACAAGGCCTTAAATAAGCTGACAGGACTTTGAATGCACGAGGAAAGGAGACATATCAAATAACAAGGCTTCCTTTCTCTTTAATACTTTCTCTGTTCCAAAGCACACTTTGGATTCACTGATCTATTTTCTTTTAACAAGCTAGTTTAGTTCATTACTTCTTACATGACTAAAAGCAGCACATTGCTTTCCTTCTACAAAAGACAATAAATAACATTAAGGGAGTTATATGAGAGAAGGTAGAGTAACTTTACAACAGAAAAAATCTCATAATGACAGGATACAGGATAACAGTCTTAAGGCGACATCATAATAAAATGTAGAGGTTTTATGTAACACCCTTTTAGATTGATTTTTCTACGTTCCAAATGCTCCCATAACCATCTTTTGGCATTTCTTCTGCACAGCTGGTTACACCATCCGTAAGCAATCTCTGTCTACCTGGCATTATTGTTATTTTAAAAGCAATTTCTTTCACCTCCTTTCAACTAAGACTTACGTTTAGTCTAATTGCCAGTTACCACCCTCCCTTCTAGAAAAAGAAAATCTGATTTCCAACCATTTGAAATCCATCCTTATTGTAAACTACAATATAATCATAATGTTAGTATATGCACATTATAGGAATATGATTAGCAGAAGACAAAAAAAAGTGGGTACCACTTGCATTCTCGGTGTCTAACTTGAAAGGTTAACTCACAGATGAGCAGAGCCTTGTGATAATAACACCATGCATATTATAAACAGAATTATCAGCAAGAGGCAAAAAAGGCACTAGGTGCAAAAAAGGTATTAGTTGCTTGCATATGATTAATAAAGTAGTTAACAGAGAAGGAGTATTATTCTTGCCGGGTGTTCATTATGCATTTGATAATCTCTATTTATAGGACAATGAAACATGGGGTTTATAAAATCCAATCTGTTGGTTTCTTTCTAATGTATAGGATTTCTGACTTCAGGAGCTGCTGTTCAGCAGTGTTGATAATGCCATGTAATACTAAAGCCTTTGGTTACGAGACCTTGAGCCATTAAACAGCAAGAAGCAGGTTCAATAGATATCATGAATAGTATATCTCCTGTCTTCTTATTCTAATCTATTTAAAAAGCAATTTACACTTTCATGTAATTGATTTCGATCCGTCATTCAAATACCATAACACACACAAAATGATATATTGCAGTGATCCACAAATGTGATAGAAGTGATTTTGTTCTTTGATCTCCACAGGAGAAGGTGTCTCATGAGAGAAGTTCACAGAGATCTAGAACTACTACAGGCAAAACAGCAACTACTCTTTTTCTCTAAGAAATAAAACAGAAACACAGGCATTAAAAAAAAAAATTCTTTCTTAAAGCACAGAGAGTTAGAATTAGATATATCTGCACTCAATTTGTCAGTACCTAAAGGATTTATTTTTCTTGCATGTTAACCATGAAAATAAAGCCCTCAAAATATTGGAGCGTGTCAACTGTAGTAAGTTTGACTGTCATTGACTTCTATACCCAACTAAGTCACCAAATGGCCAAGTATCCAGAGCTTAGTTTCTCTTTGAGCATAAACTGCTGCTTTTCATGCAATTAATGACATTATGATTGATTTTTTTGAAATGGGTCACTGTATATTCCTATCAGCATAAAGTTGGAAGGGTTTATATCCCTGGCTAAAGGTCTAATTAGGACTACTGACTCCAACAGGAGCCATAAACGCTAAGCTGCTCACAGGGCAAGCGCACACAGGAAGAAATAGCTAAGTACTGTCAGGGACAATTTATGCTTTGGCAGTTTCTTAGGGATATCAACATACAATTTCTGTTTCCGCTTTCAATTGCTTTCGCCTCTGCTGTTGCCTCAGTCTTCCACTCCTGCCTTGCCGCAGTTCTTCACCGTGTCCGTCTATCATAGCCTGTCAGATAACTGGGAGCATCAGCTGCTCGGGACAGGAGCTGTTTTCTCTGCTATTTCTCTACGGCGCTACAACAAAGCAGCCTGATGTCTGAACCAACAGGATTATAATGCCTTCCATCCCAGAATACAGGATTCCTTTCCCTCTCAGAGGCTAGATAAATGGTAGAAATCACTGCCTTTCTACCGAAAATGAGGTCACTGTTTGACTATTCACAGCTCTCAGTGTTAAGACAGGTTGACATACGTATTTCGAGGAAATTGAAAAGTTTGGACAATAACTTCGCATTTGCATTTTTGACAAACAAAGAGCAGCCTGTGCTGCTTATAGCCTGGACTCAGTCAGTCTAAGAATGGGCATCAAGGAAACAAACCAACCAATCTAGAAAAACCTGTTTCATGAAAGGGCACCCAAACAACCTCCAATACTGATCTTTTCAGTGATGCACCCAAAAAAAGCAAACTGGTATTCTCCTTTCTCTTAGTGACACAGTTTATGGGAAACACTGGAATTTGGCCAGAAGACCAAGACCAAGCGCAAATAGACTGCATCTTTTGAGGTAGATATGGAGAAGTTCCTATTTCTGTCCTACAGATGCCTTACGAAAGAAACCATATTGTTTTTCTAGGCAATCCACTCTCAGTGAGGTATTCTTACAAATCTCAGCGTGTTAAGCTAATGGCAGCCAAATTTAGCAGGAGATCAGGGCAATTCAGTAAACCATGTCAGCACGAATCACAGCAACCTCACTTAGTTTACGAAATGTGATGCAGTAACAGCAGAGGAACAATGAATAATATCAAGAAGAGCTGAGAGGAGGAACTAAAATGCTTTCAGGTGACACAAATAATTCTCAAATAAAAATTGAAAAACATTGCCTGTAATTTACTTGAATGCCACTACTTAAAGTCTGTTCAAACTCATTCAAATGAACGGTGGTTATCTCTAGATACAGCAAATAAATAATCAATGTACCCTCATGTTGACATCTGCCTTAAGTGAAAACACAAGTAGATGTTGTTTTCACCTCTTTGGAGAATATACAGTAACAATTCAGCTTATGCTTGCTAAAATAAACTCCCCTCTTCTCGTTTGTTAGGTTAAAGGCTGCTCTTATACCATTTACCATAGAGTATTTCAGTAGTAACTAGTGGTATGTTTGTTAGAGCAATGATACAGGTTACGCAACATTTTTTCATTCCTATATTTTCGTTTGGGCTTTTGCTGTGGCCTAGAATCCCCATATGCTTTATCTTTAAAAAGACACAGAGTTCCCTAAATGGAGCCCTAGAGGATGATATTATCCATGCTTAGGCTGGAGAGACAGGTCTCTAGAGGTATTTTGGATCATTTTAATTAAATTGTTCTAAAGGTCACCAAGGGGCACACAGACACATCAATGAGTCAAATACCAAGTGGTTCTCATTGCCTGGAACTTCTAATGAACAGGAGCCCTGTAATTAAACAGTTATAAAAATTGGATTTTTTTTTAATTGCTCTGAAAGGAAAGGCAAAAAGGGGCTTGTACATGTCCGGAAAGAAAGAGGCTCCTCATTAGTACCATACAGAGCGTACAATTCAACAGTAGCATGCTTGGAAAGATGAAAAGTAAAGTACAAGGGAGTTTATTCTATAGCTTGAGCCTTGTCGAGTTGAACCAGTGAGGTGAAGAGCACACACGGAGCTCTCTTTGGCTGAAATTCAGGCAGAAACTTGCTGCCTTGATCGCTCCTTCACTCCTTTCAAGGGCTCCCAAAAACAGTAAAGTGGAGCCATCTGGTTAACACACTTCCTTCCCACACATCCTTTTCCCTCAGCCCCTGCACGTTACACTTTGGAACCTGCCATCCCTTAGACCTCTCGGCTTGAAAAATGTGACTTTGCTGCAAATTTTCCCTTTGATCAGTTGCTCTAAACAGAAAGGATGCAGGGATCTAGCAGCCCGAGCAGCACTGACAGCCACTGTTGCTTGGCATCTTTAATCATCCCCAAAGACAGTTTCATTATGGGCCTCTATAACTCAATGACCTTTAATACACAAGTCAAGTCCTTCTTTTACTGTAAGCAATATTAACTGCAGATCAAACACTCTAAGGTGAATGAAAAGATAATTAAAGCACTTGCAATCCTAAGAGGTGAAAAATGTACATCTTATTTTCAAAATATGAGTGATCGTAGTAAAGTGGCTTAAAGAAAGCCCTTATTTCTTTGCAAGTTGTAACAGTTTTACCAAAAAAGTCTTTCTGAAAACCAGTACTAATGTGGCCATCACTCACACTTTATTTTCACAAGTTTAAATCACAGTTGCATAGGGAGACATTTGTTTCTGTTCATACCTTCAGACAACGTGGCATCCCAAGTCACCAAATGGGAGAAGGAAACAAGATCACTCAACCAGTTCCTTGAAATAGATCTCTCCTTTACGATACATAGTTTAACAAGTAAAATACCTTATGCTGTTAGATACTTTAGGCACCAACACAAATTCTTTAACAGGTTATGAAGCACAATTTCCATAACATTGGTCAAACAGATCCTAGGAAACAGACAGAACCTTTTATGTGGCTCTTGGATCTAGACGCAGCGAGTTTGGCCACACTAGACTCCACTGGGAAACAGTTCACAAAGCACATCAGAGAATTTCTAAATTCATTCCCCAGTTTCATATAGGTGGGGCAAAAAACCCCAACCAAACTCTTCAGAAGACAAAGCAAAAGCTTTCCTAATTAAAAAAAAAAAAAAAAAAAAAAGGCCAACGGATAGATTGTTTCCTAATAGTGAAATAAAAGTATGTTATATTCTCAAATAACCGTTCCTAGTCATAAAGCATATCCAAAAAAGGCTCTGCTCTTTATGCACTCAGTGCCAATAGATTTTTCACTCGCCTTTTTTAAAATTCTTTAGCAAGTACAGTTTAAAATCTGCTGTTCAATGAACATCATTAACACCCCCTATCCTTAGATTTCTGATGTGTGTAGCAAACACATGCTTTAAGGAAAGGCATAACTTTACCCACCCCGTGTGCTGGACTACCTGTTAGGCAGAAAGCTAGAATGGACTTCTCCAGGGAAGACTTACAGGGAAGCCTTGCAATCCCCAGGGAAACATCAGTTCTGCACTAAGGGATCTGTGGAGTCCTAGGGAAAATATGAAAATGTAGGTTTCATAGTCACAGACCCAGAGCTTAAAAACCTAACGTCTTCCATGAAAGTGGCCTTTGTTTTATTTTCTTGCATAGAAATGATACATAATTTAAAGGAATTTAACTCCAGAGGAGGAAAAAAATATTAAGATTTCAGTCCTGTAGTTTACATGAATGAGGCAATGCTAACACAAGAATGTTGAGAAGGAAAATTCTGAGTACTTATCCACAAATCCACAACCTAATCTTGTTGGTGTGAATATCCTTCTGTACAGGGATAAATAAGCCAGAGTTAATCTTCCAACAGTGACTTTATGAGGTCTGTGTCCAAAATCTGTATCCGAGCAGAGCTTTGCAAGAGTTTACAACTTGAAGTCCAAACCAGGTGGCTTCGTAATGGAATATTCTATGTAATTAGGTACATGCCTCCAGGTAATGATATATGTCTAAGCTATAGCAATTCAGAACCAAGTTTAGATATTGAACAACTGGAATCCAGCAGTATTTGCCTCCGGAGTTCAGATTCATCTTTTGCTGTGGCACATATACAATCAGGACATTTCATAACTGCCTTTCAAACCCTTATTACAACTACACAGTTCAATAGTCTTAAAATAAATAGTGCATTATCAGCTAAGTATTGAAATAAACATTTCACCACTTTACGCATCATCAGCCTCATTTCGATGCCTGGTAGGTCATCAACATTTTAACTCGCAGCCCATTTTCAGTAGCACTAAATGCCTAAGTGCCACATATCCTAGATTAGTTTCAAGTGGACATTCCCCATCATGAACGGTAGGCAGAACTTTGCTGAAGACAACTGGAGCTTAGATAGGATGTTCCAGGGGAAAAAAAAAAAAAAAAGTGCAGGAGGAACACCATGATCAAGTACCTTGGATTGCTCTTAATGCAGAACACTTGGAGTTTTGCATGACATTCCATAGAATGCTTTCTAATAACGTATGGTCAGTTTGAATTTCTAAATTAAGATAATAATTTTTTTTTTTAAGTTAGGAATTGTAGCTCTTCTTTAACTCCCTGAGGTAACATTATGTTGTAATATTATTAGGAGGCCAGGCCTTGGTAGGAATGCAATGAGTAAACTTGAACCAGTCATTCAGCATCTGTGTATTCATTTCCCTTTCTGAAATGGGAATAATGATACCTCTATTTTTATTCGTGTTAATACCTATCAAAAAGGGCTTAGCAATACAAATACAGATAACTGTTTTGTCCTCTAAATTCTTCCACTGTATTCCTATATTACTGCAGTGTTATTACATTTACAGTATAATTTTAATGATTTTTCCAGCCTAGCTTTACCTGCTTCAAGTTAAATCATCATCATTGGTGACCAGCCATTTATCTCAAGTGAAATAATTTCCCAAAAGCGTTTTTGCCTTTAAACGTTCGCTTTTTCCATTCTTAGTTCCCAGGAAGGTGTCATCACATAACTACACAGACAAACACACATAGCGTGATCAGGTACAGCTTAAAGGTAAAAAATCCACTTTAATCCAACACGTTTTTTGAGGAACATTCTTCTAAGTTCAAAACCGAAACCAAACCACTAAGAATGAAAAGGACTCTGTCCAAAACTGCGCATCAAAGAAGACTACCTTTACTGTGCAAGCCCCCAAATGAAACAAAGCTGGGACATTTTTAGTGTATTTCTATTCATGCTATTTCCAGACTGCCATGAACACAACTGTGGTGGCATTGCATGGCCAGTAGGTAGATGAGGAATCTTCTGAGACAGCTCCCTGGTTATTCTGCTGGCCCTTAACCTGTTTCAGCTAGTTACTGGCTCACTAAAATTCAAGGAATGCTAGGGGGAAAAATGAAGTAAAGAAAAAAAAAGTTTAGCACCTTTTCCACTAGACCTATGTAATCTCTTTCTAAAGGAGTCCTAAGGACAGCTATCAAACTCCTGGCAACTCAGGAAATACAGGTTGAATATAGTTTTGAAAGAAACATACTCCACAAGTCAGAGTATCATAAAATAGCTAACCAACATTTCATCTCCTCTTTCTGAGGCAGGCTGTGAGACTGCTCTTGGCATGTATACACCTTCCATGTACTTGGCCCTTGTAATCTAGGTGTGGAGTTAGAATAAACCAAAGGACTTCTTAGTTAATTATCTCTTTCTAGTGATGGATGAGAATCAGATGCCTTGTAATAATGCTGCTATTATTAGCTTGATTGGCTGCCTTTGATACTGTCACAGAAGCATACAGGTTATCTCTAATCTGATTTATCTTGTCCAGAAAATAAATTGACTTCCTTAGAGTAGGAAGGCCTGAGAGCTGAGTCACCTACACACCTCAGCAGGCAGCAATAGGGCCTGCCCTTTAAGTGAGAAATCAACCTGCTGCTCACTCTCTCCATTCTTCCCACAGCTGGCAGGAAGGATGGGGATGAGGAGAGGTGAGTTTAAGTTGAATAATTTATTTATTTTTTCCCCAGAACTAAGCATAGTGAACATTTACTTTTGAAACTAAACACCATGTTAAAACAATTTATTTCACCCCCACCCCCACTAAGTGCAGTCCCAAATGAAATGGTCTGACCAAAATTATTTGTCTTTTTCCCTCTCCACTCCCGAAAGACCTACAAGAAGTCATATCACACGGATTGTTTTGCTTGACTCAGCCATGCATTTTTAGGGGAGGAGAAATTCAAAACAAAACAAAAAAAAAAGAAAAGAAAAAGAGAGGGAGAGAAAGAGAAAGACCTTGGTGCGGTTTAACTTTTCTTTTGAGAGGTTTCATTCTTTTCACTTCAGACATTTCTGCTAATAGTCATGGGCTTTTTTTTTTTCCCCTCCGCTAAAGGTTTCACATGACCAGTATGAAGTGGCTGGTGAGGGACATGGGGCCCAGGCAGAAAACACAAATGCTAGTGTTTTTTGTACACTGACTCATGTCAGCTTTACCTCGTCTGACTTGCACAGTGTAGCTCAGGACCAGTGACTGTGTCCTGCCGAAATAAAGATGGAGGTGAAAATGAGACAGCCACCTTTCCGGTAAAACTAAGTCACAGTGGACTGGTAGAAGACAGGCAGAGGTAGCTGTACTCCTCCGAGAAAGGGGCATAAATCAGTGAGTTAATTTCAGCCATCACGTTGCAGCAACAGCCTGGTCAGCTTTTCCCACAATCTGCATTTTGAACGCAGACTTTCCCATTGTCGCCTATACTTTCATCACCTCAAGACTGGAGTTGTTACCAGCACATCCCAGATGGGACTCTGACTGAGAATCCTCGGATGACTGAAGCAGAGTTAGATACCACACTGCCATGTGCTGATGTCAGTGCTCAAGTAACAGCTCTGACTGCACTCAACTAGCAGCTCAATTTGAAGGTGCAGATCAAGATGTATACTGCCTTACACAGCTAAAGCCCATCCTTCGAAAGAAATCATTTTGATCCATCTGCCATGTTCCTATGACTGTGGTGAGCCAAGACGAGCAAGCTGAATGTCGCTTCCACACTCACATATGTGCCTGCCCATGTGGACCACGGATCCTTCGGAACTGGCCTCTTGCTCTAGGGAATTTCTGGCTGAATTGCCAAAGGCAACAATATATTAAGGCTTTGGAGAAAACAAGTTTGCATTTTCCACAATAAGAGAAAAGTAGAAAGGAGCTTCTTTAAGTACTTGCTGGTTGAATTCTTATGGAAATGATCACTGCCATGGTGCTGAGAGTTTATTGTATTATTAATGATTTCTCAGAGCTTCACACAGGTGTTTCATTTTAAATCTAAAATAAATAAGAATGCCTTAAACTACGTCTACTGGTAACATCCAATTTAGATGCATACTTTTTGGGGTTTTATCAAAATATAAAATACTGGTAACCCATATTTAATATTTTATGCAGAACTATTTCAAGAAAATCTTGCAGTAATGCATCTGGTTCATCTGCTGCCTTCCTGGTAAATATCAAGCCCTTTTTATAAATAGAGACATTTTGGATGGAAGGCTGAGGAGCTACAGTGCAACAGTGCCATCCCCTGTCTGCAAAAATCATTGTCTCTCTCTCAGAAAAGCCAAGGACTAAAACACTCCACCAGTGCCTGCTGCAGCTCAGTGGAAGGTTACCAGAAAACAGCAACACGCGTACACTGCACGGTAGTAATGCTGCTGGGGAATTTCACTGTACAAGCTAAGTTCTGAAAGAAGTTTCTTTCCAGCTAGTGCCATCAAATCTGTGTCAAAATAAATTGCAAGAGATTCCACAAATTTTAAATTTAAACTCGGTCTTCAGGGTATTAGCCAGCATGCAGTCTGGGGGAGGGAAAGCAATTGGCATCTTTTTGTAGTAAGCAGAAAGGAAGAAATTCCCACACACTTCTATAAAACCCCGAAGAAAATCTGTTCATCTATACTACTGCTTTGCACGTTCACTCCTGTTTCTATTGGAAGCAAGGAGCATTATTAAGTGTCCAAGCACAGCACCAGCTGTAACACCTCATAGCCTCAACATGCATAGTTTAAAAAACGAATTAGTATAGAACATTGCACCAAAAACAGGAGTTTGAAGAAATTTAGGAATAAGCAGAGGTACGCCCAAAGGTATTTCTCCCCAGAATTTTGGATGCTATTGCATACACAATTAGTATTTTACATTTACTGGGCTCCCAGAGTGACTTCCATGGATGAAGGGCACAGGCAGGACATAATTTGTTTAGACCCCTTCTTTTTTGTCTCTTTTAGATGCCAACTTTCAACCTTTCCATGGTAATAGGACAAGAACAGGAAGAAATTGAAATTAAGCAACATGCTGACCATTAGTCATGCACAGTTACCAATTCCCTGAACTTAGCAGTAGAAATTCAAGCTGATCATTCTTTATGTTAGAGTTAGAAACAACTTAAGTGCCATCTACAAGTGTCTCCTCTGAAGATTAAAAATATTTTTTTTAAGAAATCCTATGCTAATATCCATGTTTGCAAAGAGAAAGAAGAAAACAAACGAAAAACCCCAAAATACCCACACCGTATAACTAGTTTATTGCACTGAGACAATTTCCTAAACGTATCTCAAGTAAGTGCAAGTAAAGCCAGAGTCATTTGCATAATGGCCTCCAATCTCCTCTTCTCCCAGTATAATACTAAATCAGTCCTGGACACCAAGAGCAGGCCCACCTTGTAAAGAGAGGCAAGTCTTTTAACTCTTACATGCTATCGATCCTTTAGTACAGACTACCGTATGATTACTTTAAGGGAATGCTAAATCTTAGATCTCGCAGCTTGCTTACCCTGATTCCCTGTTTCTATCAACAGAGTTCAAAACCATCTTTAAAGCAGCTGCAAGTCTGTTCTGTTGTGTTTTTCACATCATCTTTATTATGGTCACTTCCCCTGAACAAGGCCAGGGAACTGCAGCCTTTTAAATCACTGGAGTTCAAAGTATTGCCTCTCTCAATTAGTCTCTTGGGAAATTGTTGCTGCAACGTAACTGCAGATTTTGCAGTTCTTATGCAGCTGCCCTGCAACTCCCATGCTTCATTAGGAATAAATGAAATGTCAATGACCCGCTTCTCCCTTGGCTTATCTACAGCCACACTGCACCTCCTTGACCAATGATGGGACTTCACTGGGGCCTGGTCATCCCTGCCAAGTCGGGTCACACACGTCCTTTTCATGCGTCTTCAGAGCAAGAGAAGAAAAGCATACCAGCAAAAGCAGAAAAGGAGCCTCACCCTTCATTCACTACTTCCAAGAAACCTCAGCTTTCTTCTTTGTCATTAGAGGACCTCGCAGTAAAATGATTTTCTAGCTAACCAGCCAGCATGCCAGGTTCAAGTTGCTGTTAATGCTCCAGTTTCAATCTGCAGCTGATATTAGCTCAAAGCTCATAAAGCAACTCCTTGGGGGACGTGGTAAAAATGACAGACATTGCTTGAAATATTTTAGTTCTTATTTTCATAAGCCCGAAATATTTTATTTGACTCCTATCTATATTAGAAGTAGCACCTGCTAGCTATCTAATATCTGAGCTTTCACCAAGCAAGTCGGCTTCCACTTTGCTGTGAACAGGATATTATAATCAAAACTAACAGCTAGAGCCATTCCACAAAAGAATTTGGTAGGGTGGGAAGACAAGACAAGACAAAATCTAACCTCTAGAGTTAATAAATTGCCAGTTAGCCTGTAGTAGTTAACTTTACCTTGGAGATAACTGGTGATCTTTACCTTTTGTGAAGGTGGATGTAATTTCTTCCTCCTCAAACATTTTGCAATTACCTTGAGTTAACGATCTTTGGCTAACCACTGGGTTTAATTGCTGTAAAAGCTCTCAGTAGCAAGTGGCTTTGTGGAAAGTCTCAGAGTAGCAAGAATTTAAGATCAACCTATCCAAATAAGCAGAAATCAATGACCAGTCATAAATAAGCAAGAAAACTACAGACTGATATGACCAAGAATTAGCTATGCCACCTATCCCAAAGAGGCAGGTTCATCAGTTATAATTTAATGAGGAAGTATTGCTACAGGATTTGCCAGGTGGTGCTGTTAAAAATGCTCATTTTACTAGAGAAATTACATCCACGCTGTGAAGATACACTGTCTCGTTAAGCTCCCCTCTCTGGTTTAGGTGTGATCTTGGAGCAGGATTATTCAAGGAAAAAGTAGTCTTAATACTTCTACCAAATTTCCCGAGAGAGGTTTCCTCATGTCGTGCTTCTGAGCAACCCTAACTCCTAGACTGAATTTGCAGGAAGGTTTGTTTACCTTATACTAAGACAACACATAGATTTTGCTTCTAACATAGAGAAAATTGACTTAGGGAGCCCAAGCTACAGGATAAACTGAGGAACAAGATGAACCCCAAGCTATGTCCTGGAACCAAGAAACAGCAAACTATTTCCACCAGGTTAACAGAATTACCTGGTTAGTTCTGAGGCTTTCTTCTTCATGTGGGGTTCCTTTGTAGAATATGCATACTTGGTGGTTATTACACAGAAGAGAGACCATGTCTTGAGATATGGAATAAGAATTTTTTCCCCTTACAAAAGGCCTTTAACTTTTCACTTCTGACAAGCAACCTAATCATCATCTTCACTGAAGGAAACACAAAATTGAGGCCTATGTGGAACTACAGCTTTTCTTGGTTATATACTGAGTCATGGTGTGCCTAAAAAAATTGGCCTTGAAGCTGGCAAAGGCATGGAAGGCCATTATCTCTGTCCAATCTCTGGCCATTATCTCTCTCCTATACCTTGAAACAACTTTTTCCGAAGCAACTGGTTTTCTTTCTACTCTCCAGAAACAGAAATTCAAACAACTGGAGTCATATGAAAGTGACGTTTGGATCCAGGATCACAGAAATTCTTCTTTGGTATCTTCTGTGGTTAATTTAATGCACATGACCCTACTAAAAAAAATAAAATCAAACCCAGAAATCAACCAACGAACCAACCAACCAAACCCAAAACAAAACCCCCCCCCCCCAGCAAACCAAACCCTAAAATTCTAACCACCTTAGCAAACTGGAGAAATGTTTCAGAAGAGAAAGGTAAAGTACAGAACCTCTTCCAGCAGATCCCCTGTTATGTATTCATTGCTGCTATTTGAAAAGTGAAGAAAAGTATTTCGTAAAGAAACATTCATATGCATTTTATATGGGCAATTCATTTCCACACTCGGATGATTCTGGATAGAATACTGTTATTTTTGCACTGGCTAGAACAAGGTCTAATTTAAGCCGGTTCTCAAATGGTATGATTTCCTTCAAAGCTAAAACAATCATGCTGGCAGAGAACTTCAAAAGATGTCAAGATAAAACCAGCAAGAATGAAGAGTAAAATATCCTATGAGTATAGCATGTGCCTCTGTATTTCATCTTTAAAATACTGATATCGTGCAGACAGATATCAGATTCTGTTCCAGAAAACAGAAAATAAGAGTTCTTACCTCAGAATCTACTATCAGCATTAAAAAAAAAAAAANCAATAAAAAAAAAAAAAAAAAAAAAAAAAAAAAAAAAGCCTGTTCTCTGCTACCAGGAAGTTTCTAAAAAGATTTTTTTAAAAGTGCTTCACAGAACAGGTCAACTCAGATTCAATTAGCAAACACCAACCCCCTCACGGCAGTCATATTACTCCCATGTAGAGTGCCACAGGATCTTTCCAAGCTTCATATGAAAGGGCAAGGATTTTACTGCACATTCTCTAGACGTGAATGTGCAGTATGAAAAGGTAGAAGGAAAAACGCAACCCTCCCCCCACAGCATCCAAAGCCTTTTGTTAACCCGTAACAGCACAGTATCTCAAGTCTGGTATCTGTTGGCCCCAAGTAGAACTATTTACAGATCCTGAAAAACATTACGTTTGCAAGAACCTTCATTTTGTATCACTAAAGATATTAGCACAGAGTTACACCTGTACTTATACTGTCTCAGCCAGGCTTCCAAGAGTGACCTTCCTGCCTTGGCCAGTGGCGCAGTCATTCCCCATCTTATGCCAACAACAGGAGCCTTGGGCTGCTTCAGATTTAGGAAGCTCCACATCAGCCTAAACCCCTCTGGATTGGAGGCAAAGATTTATTTTATTTTTTTAAATTTTAGATTAGATTGAACTAGGCAAGGGAACAGAGAGGAAAAAAGCAACTAATTTATATTGCTAAGTTTTTGTTTAGAATTTTTTTTAAAACTCTACACAACTCCCTGTCTTGTTACATGCAGTCTCACCCACCTCCTCACTACTAGCATTTAATTAATGTACTTCATAATTTCCTGCTTGCACTTCTCAGCAAGTCACGGTTTTGCTTTAAACCTCTGCTGACTCGCCTCTCTGCAACCTCTCTTTCATGCCAACAGCAGCTCTCTTCTTTCCAGTTAACTTCATTTAGGCTGATTTCAACACAGCTACACGCTCAGACATTAAGTCAGACTGCTAAGCAGATCCAAACAACAGGTGTCGTTAAAACCACACTGGAATTAATGCCTCCAGCAATAACTGCGTCAGAAAACACTAGGTCATCTTCATTTTTATATTATGCCAAAGCAAATTTTCAGCCCACTACTTCAGTGGTTTTTAAAGGAACAAAAGATCTACAGACAACAAACACAACACTATATCATGAGAATTAATTTCCAAGTGATCAGTGGGAAGTTATAACAACAGTTTCCATAGAGAAAAGTGCTTGGGAACACATGTCTTTTACAAAATCTTTTCTAGCACCTCAGTTTTAAGAGCAAAGTCTAGCAAGACCCTTCTGCAGAAACAACTGTTGTCCTACCTCCTATCCAATAATAAATAACTTCAGATGGCAGTAAAAGAGCCTAAGGGTCCAATATTGAAGATCCCCAAATTGTGGAAATAAAAAAGGAGGTTGCTCTCTTCTTGGCTGAAATCACCCAAGCCACAAATGGAACACAATAACCTAGCCCCCAACTGGGGGCTGGCCCTGAATGGGGAGCTAAGTCTTTTTCAGTGATTATATTCTGCGAGAAAACAATAGGCCTTCATGGCCAAGTACTGAAGCAGCACATTGCTCTCTTTTTACTCTTCATAATCCCAGTTCACTGCCAAATCATTTTCCCAGGAGTGCAAACAGCCCAGGCTCCTGACTACACTGGAATAACAGAGATAGTTAAGTACCTTGATATCATCCGTATTTTCAGACCCCTGTATGGTCCACAGAATAAAGTCAAAGCCATTAAACTTTGCAAGAGGTGTGGTGTGGAAATATTGATCAAGTGGTGACACTCGTTAGTGCATACCCAGCCTTTAATAGAAGTATACACCACAAATGTATGAATTCCTGTGTTCATGTAGGTTTAACAGATGTTTCTCAAGTCCAGATACATATAATTGCTAAAGAAATTCTCTCCACAGGTGGGGGGAAAGAAAAGGAATCCAAGCAATAGCAAAACCACAAAGGCTACCATCCCTCTCCTTCCTGAAGGAAACCACATCCCACAAGCTCTGTAACCTGGAATGCTGATTTTAATACTACTCTTAAGGATAATGAATAGCATAAAGCACTTAAATACTCTTGGAAGCCTCCATGTGTAACGTTTACCATGAAGTGCAGTACATAATGCTGTATAGATACTATTTTCCTTCCGTTTTAAACAGAACGAATCCCCAAGCTTCTCTTAAGAGCTTCTCAATGTAATTATCAACCACGCTCATACCTACATCAGTTTCAAAGCTGTCATTACATGTGCTACATTTCAAGTCTTGATCTAACACTTCATACAACCTACTCTGGCATTTAGCTTAGTTTTCAGTCTTTGTGATATCTTCTGGAAACAAAGTGAAGAATATCTCTTTGTTATAGCTTTAGAGCACACAACATAGAATCCAATATGTAAATTCACATGGCAATAAAAACAAAAGCCCTCTTAAGCTTTCTTTGTGTTGGTAGGTGCACCTTCAGATCCTGGGAATCCTGAGCACAACTGCAGATGGCAACTGCAGCTCTTTTATTTTTCTCTCAAACCACACTATTAACGAAGACAGAGTCACTCCGTGTTCTCCATCTACCTATCCTCTGTAGTTCTCCAAAAAAACTTTAGTATGCAATGTAAGTATTGATTGTGCAAGGTTTGTGAAATTCATGTTACTTCAGGAAACGGGGCGGGGGGGGAACAAAATCAAACCCACTACACAACCAAACAACCCAGAAAACAAGGCAATGATCACCATTTCTTTCTCCTTCTCTCAAGCCAAACCTTCAAAATGAATAGTCCCAAAGAAACCAACCTCAAGAAACGTTCCATCAAACCAAAAATCACCCCAAAAATATTCTTGCCAACCTGTGAATATCTCTCCATAATACATTCCTCAAAGAAGCTCCTGAAAGACAGGGGGGAATGGAGAAACAAGGACCCTGGAGAAAGAACGCATTCAAACAGAAGGCAGAAGATTAATTTGACAGATTAATTTGACCAAGAGCTTCATGAAGCAATTCAGAATCTCTCCTCTCTACCTGCTCCGCCAAAATCTAAGAGATAAGGTCACAGTGACCACTTTTAAAATTAAAAAGGGGTGTGTGTGTCAGGCTTCCTGATATTATGACTGCTTCCTAAACACCCCTCAACTCAAAATCCTTCTTGTGCCATAGGATCTTTTAAGGCAAACACTCAGCAAGGGACTTACACACCTATTTAAATTAACGTGTGTGGGGAGAAAAAAAGCAGTTGTCAGCATTAAACATACTATTTGTGAATCTATCATAGAGCGAGCCTCCTGACGTCAGTTTTTCTATTTAGGAATATGAATCTCAAGGAATAGGAAGGAGCGTCTATTTCCTAAACAGTCTAAATCAAGAGACTAGATACAATGTGTCACAAAACACACTTACTCTTTTTTTTCCAGACAAACTTAATTCCAAATAGTCTACCTGCGCAAAAAGATTCAATACACCGTTATGTTGTTTTCTAACACCAGAGAAAGATGTTGTGACTGAATCTTTATCACAAGTTGATAGGTATTAGAAGTTTGACTTCTCCAGAAGACACAAAATAAATCACAAGGGTACACTGCAGAACTAAAGTTTAACAAACAAAAAATTTAAGAAAACCCACAAACTGATTTACCCAAATTTACCTAGTCAGATGACAGCAACCTGAATACGCATAGGTGGTTTTCATTCCACAGGAAAAAAAAAAAAAAAAAAAAAAAAAAGAGAGAGAAGGAGAAATGACACATCAATACTGGCTTGTATACAATAGGTTCAGTTCCATGCAACTTATTTTATGCCTCAATTATGATATCAACAAATGTTAACATTGGAACTCCACCCCAGCTAAAAATACTGTTAAACGCTTCTCGTATATCTGCAGAATTTAGCCTGTCACTTAAGAAAATGCCTTCACTAAGGCGTTTTAGATCTCTGCAGAAGTTGTGATAATCAAGTTACTAAAATTGAGCACTCTTTTCTACCAGTAAATGCAAAAAGACAATTGCGTTTCCAAGCAACAGTTCTGCTACTGAGACTCGCAGATGCTAGAGCAGGAGAGAAGAGCAATTGTGAGATTCAACAGATGGCAACAGAAAACCTCTACTTCACCAACCACAAAGTGCCTTTGCTTCCACAAAGGTAAAGCAGACTTGAAGCTCTATTTTATTTACCATCCAAGAATCTGTTTGTTTGGGGATTGCTTGTTGGTTTGTTTTTTACCTTTTGGAGGTGTGTTTTAATGCACTGCAGAGGTACTAGACTGCCATGCCCCCAAACCATTGTCCTTCCTGTTTGTGGGACATCCTTCATCTGAAGTGACACCAGCTCCCTGACACGGCCTGTCTTACCAAAGGCACGCAGGTAAAAGGGATGGGGTACTCCAGCATCCAAATCAGGCTTTTCTAGTGTACTGGTGGGCTGGCTGTATGAGCTCGCTGAGATGCAGCTCTCTGCAAAGGTCTTTTAAATTCTTCACTTCCACTAGACCTGCCAACAATGCAGAACATGACTCCACAGCTCAGCGCAACCACCTCAGCTGCTTCATCCTCCTGCTTCTGTGCGGCTACAGGCTTTCTCCTGCAGAAGCAGCTATTCTTCCCAGTCTCCAAGGTTATCTACAGCTTCTGTGTGGAACACCCCAACACTAGCAATCTTCCTATATGGTCAGTGTTCGACCCAGGCACCGTGCACAACTCCTCTCTCATACTTAGCATGCTCTCCAACAAACTCCCACTGTCTCTAGTACTTTTCAAACAGAAAGCCTGATCTGAAAGAGCATCCCTCTCTGCTTTTCCAAAGTATTTCTGGTACGGTTCTTTTAAGTCTCTATTTTGCATACTCTCTGCCATTTGCATCTAAAACATGTCCCTGTTGAATTTGAAACACGCAGTCAGGAGCACAGGCTTTCCATTCTTCAGCTCGGCCCAGTCACAGGCTAACGAGGTGGATGCTAATGTAGGGTAAGATTGCAAAGGCTGCTTTTACTCTAATGCTAAGAAGAGCACAGAGGGAGTGTCCTCTGTCCAACAGACTGAAAAAGGAAACAGGATGCATAGTCAGGAAAGGGAGAGTTTGCTTTATAACATACCCCATCTACACAGCTTTCAAAGGCTGATAAGCACTGTAAATAATCACAGTCTCCTGGGGAAGCGGGGGGCAGAGAGGTACCCCTCCTCCTCAATCATTTTTCCTTTCTCTTAAGATATAAAATTCATCTTAAGCAAGTGACTGAAATCAACAATAGGTTGTTGATCATGTGGGCCAAGATACCAGAGAATACTCAATCTAGTTTAACGGTCTCTCAGCCAGCTAGAGTGAACATTTCTACGCAGAGTTTTGCTGTAAGGCAGCAATAATTGTCTATTATCTGTCAGGCAATGCTGATTACTTTTTAACCAAAAGGCAGTTTTCTCATTTTCAATCTATGTAGTAGAGTTTAGCTTATTCCTATTGATGAACATTAGAGCAACCACTGCTGATATGAATGATCTCCCAAACACAGGGTGTTTGCAGTAGGGTGGATGCAGCATATGCTCTCTTGCTACAGACTAGGTACTGAAAAAAAATAAAATAAAATAAAAAAATCAGTCACAAACACTGCATTCCCTTATTTCAAATGAGAGGTATAAGAGATATGCCAGTATCTCTTAAAATCTCCTTCTCCCCTCCTATTTTATGCTTTCTCAGCACTTTTTGAATGGAACCAGAACCAGAAATTGAAACAGAGCTGAAGGGGTATGCAAAGAACCTTAAGTCAGACCTCCCACCACGAACTATGCAAACACAAATATACAGTTCATACCTCTGGGGATTACAGCTTTAGAGCTTTGTTTTGCCTCATGCCTATGCAGACTCTTCCTCCTCAAAAAAATCAATAGGACAACACAATGCAGAGACTAAGACAATAAGCCTACAAAATATTCACAGTAAAAAAGGTGGGATGAGGGTTATTTTTTTTCCTTAATTTTCTTGCCCACATTCCCACCTTTTCCTGTTTTAGGGAGGGAGAAGATCTTCACAGGATGAAACAATTGTTAACCCCCTCCAAGTTTTAATTTTTCTCCATTTTGGAATAAAAGAAGCAGTGCTAGTTTAAAACCAGGCTAAAAGGTGGTGGGAGAGAAGCCACATACTGTAACTCTGCTCATAGCACAGCAAACTAAACAGGATTTGAATTCTCTGCCTTTGAGACATGAAGTAACCATAAATCCCACTAGGAGAAGGCCATTTGCTGACAGACATCGTAGACAGCAGGTGTTAAATTACCTACTGTCCATTGCCTCATGAATACAAATGTATTGAGAATTACCTTCCAAAAAATAATAATCCAACAAAAGAACAGAGTTCAAATGGACTCACTGGGGAATGATGTAAACTAGCCAAGATAACATTTCACAGATCATAGCTGTTTCCACACGTCATAGCTGTTTCTCAACAGATTGGCTAAAGGATGTTTGCGCAGCATTTCTTTCACATTACATTAACCTACAGCTAATATGAGACTCATTTTCACAAACACCATATTTAGATAAGCATGTTAAAAAAAACCAAACCAAAACCAAACACACAGAGAATCCCCTGCAAATGAACAGGCAATACCTGTTTATTATTCATGGTGTGCAATTACAGAGGAAATGGGATCCCCAGTTTGTTCTTACTGCACACACACAAAAATCCTGAAAAGCCATTATTTGCTAAATCCAATTCAACAAATAGGGAGAAAAGACAGTACATCAAATACATCCACCTTGTACTTGTCACCATGTGACAACTAATTTTTTTCTCTAAACGGTTAACATCATGATAATTCACCTTTCAGGTTCTCTCTTATTCTGATAACATAGCCCACAACACCACTCTAATCAAAACAATATATATGATGCCTAAACCAGATAATCATATAGCTGGGCTCCCATTCCCAGTTGTGGATAAAAGTGCTGCAGATAGGTGGATATAAATTGTAATGCACAGGTATAACCCATCACAGTGAAAGCAACACCTGAAAAGTGACAAGAAAAGGACATCCATCGAGGACTGGCGTTGTTTATTTTTGAAAGGAGTAGGGGAGAAGAGAAGGCAATTGTAGAAGGCAATTGTTTTTATAAACGCATGCAGGTTATTCCTGCAATGTCCTTCAGTAACAGATCACTAACAAGAACCTCTTTTCTATGAAGGTTTATATCTCCCTGGTTACATTGCACAGTGCCTCCCGTTACTGTTTCAGCACATCTTAACTTTTTGCCCCTACAGAGATACACGGATCTTTACCGAAACTAGTCACACATTTCTGCAGTATCATTTTTTAATCCTTCATCCAATAAATATTTGTTTTTGTTAATGTCACTGGCCGAGTGGCCTTTGATAAACAATGAATACTGGCACATAGTTTTCTCATCAATCAAGCCATATAAAAGGCCAATCCAGCAATTTAATCTCCTTTTGCTGCAAGCTGTCTAAACACAGTGCTTTTTAACAAGACAGTTTTGTTCTAGGAGTACACACTCCATCCAACTCTTGTCATTAATTTGAAAAATTACATGCATGATTCCCAGTCCCTGGGAAACATGCAGCTATCTTACAACTATTCTTTAGAACCGAATTTCTTCTAAACAGAGTTGGAATGATCACTGACACAATAGCTGTCAAAGCAGAAAAATAAAATTTTAAGATCCATCAAATGATTTCTTAAATGGTTTCTTAAAGGTTTTCCTTGTTTATTGGTCAAGTTTGGGTTTTGAGACATATCCAGATTCTAATTTTAAACACAGGTCGAACAACTCAAAACTAATTATTTGGTCACACCTGTTACAAAGGCATCACATTTTAAAAACAAAACAAAGAAACACGAAAGCATGCATTTTTTTCTCTCCTCGCTTTCCTAAAGCAGAAGAGAACTCCAGGTATTGGAAGGACATATAGATTATTCTTATACACACAAGGTCAACAGTCTGTTCAATGTCTCGCAGTGACCACAGCGTTTGCTCCTGACACTGGATTTCTCTATTCAAACACATCATGGCAAACCATTGTGCCTGTATCCCAGGTCTGCCCTGCGGGACAAGATGCTTCTAGGTCTGAAGCAGGAAAGTCAGCCCAGAGCAGCCTGGAAAGAAAGCCATTACAGAAACATGGAGCAGCCTTCCAAGGGGAGCAGAAAGGGCAAAGACCCAGCCTAACTCATTCTGAAATGGAGTCTCAGTTTATTTCAAGGACTGTATTACACAGCTGCTGAAATGCAACAGCCTCTGCAGTCCCACTGTCCAAAAACATATTTCCCTCCACAGGTTTTATATATATATATCACAAACTCACTAGGTCTTCAGATCAAGAAGTTTTGTAAACGGACTTCAATTTTTCATTCTGTCTCAAGCTGAAGTTGATGTTCACTGCAGCGTGATCACCCTCTTGGTAAAGATGACTAGTAACAGGCAAAAGACCACTGAACGGTAGTCATGGGTTCTGCTGGATTCAAACTGATGAACTACTGTGGAACTGAAAGTCTCTCTGCTATTTTACTAATCCTTCAAGCAATCCAGTGTGCTTATTCCCTTATCTCCTACCCCCTCCAGTAAAAAGAAGTTAGGCAAGAACAGACAAACTTTGCGCCAGGAAAGTTCCCTTTGAAGTTATACATCATTCATGCATTATGTAGAAATCTCTTTTATTTTGACTTGTAAAAGTCAAAATGTCTCCTGACCTGAAAATGTGAGCAGGAGACCTTTTGAATTTTTCATCATGGAAACTCATTGAAACAAATTAACATTTTAATCCATTTACCTTTCCAAGCAAATTTTAAAATGTCAAGTATTTTACACAAAATGTAGCACGACACTGAACATTTCTATGCAACAATGCTGGATTGCCTTTCAGATTTATTCAAAATAAACAATCCATTAGTGAGAATGGCATAGTTTTCTAAGGTCTTAACTAACTAGACAGTGAGTGCAAAAGCTGAATTGCCATTTAGCAAAACACATAAGTTTAATTTCAAACCTTATCTTTGGGGAAAAAAATTTAAATGAAGCATAAGTCCCATGCATACACAAGAATTTTTTTCAGACAATTCTGTTCATAACAGCAGAAGATCAAGTGGCTGTTTTGACTTAATTTTCACTGTTATTCAGGGTATCGATGCAGAAGGAGTTTAGGAATGCTTTGAGAGGGGTAAAAAAAATCCCCAAACCAAAGCAATGAAAACAAAACAAGAAAACCCCTATTCAATCTCATTCCTTTGCAAATCCGTAAGTGGAGAATGAACGTGAGGAAGACAGTCTGGAAGCAACCAGGAGAAGCAGACTTGTTCTATGCTACTTGGGACACCATTGCTTGTCTAAAATCTAGGAATATTCCCCACAGTGACAGACCAATCACAGGTAAATCCCACCTGAGTCCACATACATAGTTCAGTTCTCCCAGCTGCCTTTTGTATCTTGCACCGAAACATCCCATAAGAAGAGACATGCTGGGTGAAAGAAGGAATAGAAATTGCTGTGCTATGAGATAAGACTCCAAAATCTGCTGCCTGTCTGCATAGTGGATAATTGACCCCCAGTGGACAGAACTCGCTACGAGGGCTTTAGTAATTTAGGGCTCACTTCCCTGTGACAGTGACAATACAGTAACGAACACCAACCTGAGCCAAAGAATAGAGAGGTACTGTGGGAGCAATGCTGTCCTCCTGAACCATCAAAAGCCTCTGCCCTCAACGGATGGGTGGAGAAACCTCCTCACAGCCACCATATTCACATGTTCCCCAGTCAATTTCACAACCAATCTTGCTCATAATTCAGGCAAGAAGATAAACTGAAATGAGGCGCAGGAAATATTAAAGATTTTACAGGAGGGAGGAAAAAAAAGAAAAGAGAAAAAAATGAACCTCAGAGAAAACAGACTTCTGAACTTGGAAGGAAATCATACAGAAGATCCAATTTTATTTAAAAAAAAAAATTCTGAGTGTAATTCTTAACGATAAATACAACTTTTTGTTTTCATTTAAAATACCTCACGTCTCAGCTAAGAGAGACATCCAGGAAAAAATATTTTGTTTGCTGTATCTGGGGGGTGGGAAATTACAGCAGTGGATTTCAAGTATGGCAGTCCAGCTGCCTATGGGTCTCCTCATGTAAATATTTGTAACAGCAATGGGCTTTTGTGGTGCTACTGGTTATTTCATCAGACTCTTCTTCAGAGACAAGAGGTGAAATAATTAATCTTCACATTACATGCAAAAAATACCATTGTTCTTTCTTCAGATCTTACCCCATACCTCAATCCCCCATAATTCAAACGGAAAAACACTCAAATAATCAATGGTGATTCATATTCTCAGTTCAAGGAAAACCTCAAATCCGGTTAATTCTGTGACTAAGTTAGCCATCTGATTTGGCCTGCACATAACACTTGCTTCTGAACAGTGCATATCTTCAAGACATTTTCATCAGCATGTTGGGTCTCAGAATTGAGAATATCTACACAAAGTACTGCGTAACATCTGGCCAATCTGTTCTCTGTTGCAGCCTATGCTCAAGAGCTGAGAAAATTACTCTCAATCAACCTTTTAGAGGATGAAAATTTAACAATTCACATGTACTTTCCAGAGTCTGCAGGTACAAATCCTGAATTAGTGTTTTTAGCAGCTTCTGAAATAAGGAAGAGTTCTTTCCTGCCGCAAGGAAAAAGGAGGGGGAAGGAAAGAAAATCTAGCTTACTTGTTTTATTATTGCACATTTTAAAGCCTCATTAGCAATTCTCTCAAACTTACTTAAAAAGGAAAGTTTTAAGGCATTTATTAAATTAACCTTCCAAGAGACTAATTCTGTACCAGCATTCAGGATAGCATCCTTCTGGCTGTCCCTCGCACATCGTAAGTTTAGAGAGCCATTTTCCAGGCACTACTTTACATTCAGTGATATTCAGTATCAAATTACTTTTCCTAAGTTGCAGCTCTTTCTAATGATGGGAGGAAGAAATAAGGGGACCAACAATTATTGCAAATTTATACTTTTCTAAGCTTTCTCAAATTTCTTATTCCAGGGATGCACTTTTTCAGTGAGATTTTGACAAGAAAAACCATGAAATCAACAGAAGGTTTAGACATTCATGGCATACTTGGAACTCATTTGAAGACCTAAGTCAGCAACAATTTTGCCGTACATATGGGTTGTTCAGAAGGAGTTTTCATCATCATTTGTGTTCAGGAAATGAGGCAAAAAAAGCGATATAGATATAGGTGTTCACGTGAAGAGCAGCTGCTGAGTGTATCCAATAATCTGCATGGAGACTGAAGGAGAAGAATTACACTCTTAGGAGCTATTTTATTAATTTCAGAGGTTTGAGTATGTTATTATTCACCTAGGATACAAATTCAACCATCCTGTGATAGGAAAATGAAGCTCAGAATGAGCTGCATTCTGTTGACAACAGTTTTTCCAACAGTTTAAGTATCACATTACCACTCCAACAAAACTGATCTGTGACAAAACCATACAGAGTTAACTTTAATAAACTCCACTGCTTAGTAAAACAGCTTTGACTACTGCTTTTGAACATCTGGAGGCCAATTTCTGTTCTTTTTTTCTGCAATTTTGAGGAAAATTACCTCATCTGAGAGATGCGGGAGACTTTTTTCGGGTTTTTGTTGGTTTGGGTTTTTTATTTACTTTTATTCCCTCAATTTTTGCAGGGTCCCTTAGAGGTAAATAAAAGTCAAAAGGGAACACAAAGTGGTGTTCTGCTCTGAAAAGTAACTCAGTAAAACATCGTGAGGTTACACATTTATTCTGTCTCACTGTTTTAACGGTCAGGTTTGTCTCGCTTATAAGCAAAGCAAAGCTATTTTTTCTTACCTGTGGCCCTGCAAATTCAACCCGAGCTCCCAAAAATTAAGCTATACCCCTTCATTCTAATTGATTATCTGCAGACATGGCTCCCTGCAGTTCTTTACAGTACATACCATTCTCCAGGCAATCCTATGGCTGTGGGGCCTGTGATAATAGACCCTTGGTTGCACAGGAACCAAGGAGAACCTTTTTTGCTCTCCAGCAGCCATTTGTTCCTGCTGTCTGTACTGCAGAACTCAAACATCTGTATTTATCATTTCTCACAAAAGCAGATCTGCCAGCTACTAAGGCGCTACATTTTCACCTTCCTCAGGGTCCTCATGCACTTTATTTCTAAAGTTCAAAACTAGACCTCTTCTTCCTAAGGTAAAGAAATACACAGCACCAAAGAATTCTGAATTCAGCTTGTATTCCAGCTCTCCTCTCCTTACCACACTCGGATAACGCTTCAACTATGCTCACAATGTGACAATGCAACTTTGAAGTTATTTTAATCTGGTCAGGTGTCTCAAATAGTCAGTGATTATTTTAAATGCTTGTGTATGCTGAAATAGCCACACACATTGGGAAGAGCTAAAAGGGTTTCGCCTGTATAACTCCTGAGAATCTAGCATTTGACTGTCTAAAGCAGTATTTTCAAGGTGTGCTTTCCCCTCCCCCTCTGATTCAAAATAGAGGTTACTATCATGAGCCAATTTGAACCTTATTTCATAGTGACTGCAAAAAACTAGGTTAAGGCATTATTAAGCTGGTACAGATAGGCACACAAATACATCATGAAAGAGAGAGCTGAACATGAAAAAAAAGGTCTATTATTTATTGTTGTCTGCTCTGTTGCCATGCTCCTCACACGAAAGCATAATTCTTTTCAACAAACAGAGAAGTTATTTAATATAACATAATTATGAACCTGAAGACTACGGCAAAAAAACATTCAAAAGGCCAAAACTGGACTATGCGTTCACTCATTAGTACCTTGTAATTCATGCAGTGAAAAGCTCATTTCATACTGGTATAACATTGTGGTTTTTTAATATAACAGGCAGAAAAAACATAATGAGAGAGAAAATGGATGCCCCAATGTTCCAGATATGACTCGGCCAGCTATTACCTAAATAATATCTTTATCAATGTAAACAAGCCTTTTAAGAATTTAACTAAAGAAGCATGGAGTTGCTTTATATACTGGATCCCATCCAAGGTAAGGAACCATTACAGATTTTTCCCAGAATAGTTTAAGAAATCTTCCTTCTGATTTTCAGCCCTGGAGAGCAATACCAACTGTGCCATCCTCCCAGGCTAAGAACAATTAACAAAAAATTATAACCGAAACCAACCTGAAGCTTTGGTCACTGCTGGATTTCCTTGCAAGGTAAAACATTCCTCAAAGTAAGAACCAGGGCCCTCTATGCCAGAGGTTGGCATAGGTTAAAGGTGACCACTAAATAAGGCTCCATAGTTTCAAGCTTAGCACACTTCTCTTAGGGGAACAGGTCAGAAGTCCCTTTCCCCTCAAGCAGCGTCAATGAAACAGAAATGCATTACCCAGTAATTCCTGCAGCAAGACTTCTTCGCACTGCTCTCTCTCCTTGGCAAAAAATAGGGCTTACCCACATTGATTAACAGCAGCAGGAGCTGCTAAAAGACAACACTGAGATGTTTCAAAGGAAGACTGAGTTATACCTCATGAGGGGCTCAAATAGCACAACTCTGCTCTAAGAGATCCCACGTGGAGAACATCCTGGCATCAGCTATCCCAAGCAATGGCAAAGCAAGTCTAAGATACAGCTTGTGCTTGACAGAAACTTGGTATTTTATTAGAAGCAGCTTTAATGTTATACTTGCCCTTAGCTTTTTCATACAAATAAACATCAGGTCAAGAAACTTTGCTTTGGGGACACACTTTATAAATGCTTTAGGAAGCGAGGTAACAAGTAGAAATGGGATGTTACATGGGGATGCAGCTTGTTATCTTAGCTATCAGCACCTTAACAACAGCTCACGCTCCTGAAGTGATGAATATAAATGCAATTAGCACTTTCTCTCCTTTCCCTCATGAGGAGTATCTCTGCCTTTTCCCAGATTCATCGAGATATTTTTAAGCTCTGTATACGTAGCATATGTCCAATCATTTGCCCACCTAACTCTTGCTTGGCCAGGAAACAAGTGGTCTTCATGATAAACAGTTTCATAATGTAAGATCTAGAAGACACAGCGCAAGTCTGAATTACCCTCTTTGATGGAGTTACCCAGTACAGGTCCCATAGGGAGTGGCAGCCCTATTAGAAGAGAGCTGTGATCTCCTTTCTCTGTTACTGGGCAGGATATTTAATCCTGTACCAGGGAGAATTTAGGGGGACCTTGCTGGCTAATTAGATTGTGAACTCCCATTGTACTATGGAGGGGTTATTTACTTGTCTGTGTTGGTTTGCACTCACACCTACTCTTTTTTCCCTTCTCCCTCACAAGTTAAAGACTAAGCATAGACTCAACAAAACACAAAAATCAACTTTCAGATAACCTTGGACTGACTGGAATTCACGAGTTGCCAAATGACTCTACAGTGACTGAACAGGAAGTGGGTACCAAAAGAAACATTTTGGAGGTTTGAGGGTGTTAACCTTTAGGGAATACTGAAAAGAAATTAGATGCCTCACCTCTATTCAACAACAGAACCTGAATTAAGATGTTTCCTTTGTTTATGTAGAGCCCATGCCTCCTGTAACCTAAAACTCTACTTTGCCATGGGCTGGCACATGTTCTCAATTTCTTATGTAGGAGCTGGTCCACCCCATAAAAGTATTCAATCAGAGAACAGGAACGACTCTGTCATCCCAATCCCAAATGGCTAAAATACCACTCACCTGCAGAAACAGGGGAATGCCCCTGGTCCTCCTCTGCTTTGGTTCATGCCACAGATATGAACATAGAAGGGAAGACCCCAGCAGAGTTCAGGCACGCCTGTTAGATCAGCTGCCCAGGCAAGAGATGCAGAGAATTCTCAGTTTTAAGTTTTAATGCAGTTCATGTGTGGCTCAGAGCTGCAAATGGCCCTGAAACACACCAGGTACAGGATAAGGCAGCAGCTGAGCACGGACTTTGTGGTGGAGGGAGATGAAGAGTCCTATTGGCTAAATGTGAAACTAGAAACAGGAGGGAATTTGCACTTGAGATAATTTGCTCTATGGAGAGCACAAACACAAGTGCCTATACAGGCTAAAACATGGTATATTGATAAACAGAAAAAATACTTAATATCATAGTAAGCACTGACTATGCCTCAGACCTGATCATCAATATTATATATTCTCTAGGGCTGGAGAAACTACAAACAAAAATCAAGGACTAAATGATGGCCCACCTCATTAAAAGGCAAGGTAACTTGCACTCTAATACTCAAGTTTTAGCACCTGCAACCTGCTAAGCAAAGGAAACACCTGGAAGAGTTCAACACAATAACCTCTTCATACAATATCACTTAGAATTTCTGCCCCTCCTGTTCTTGTCAAATTCACAGCTTTTATACCCATTAGGTAAATATATCCAAGCTAATACAAGATGAAAAGGAAAAATATTGTTAGTTCTTATGTTATTTGAGAAATTTGGAAATGTATTTAATTGCAACAATTTGATTGGGAGATAACTTGCTCAAAGTTACGTATGTCAGAACTATTAAGTAGTTTCATTATCAGTACAGAGACTTTTCTTTCCCCCTTTGTTGAAATCTCTCAACTTGAATTGTCACTGCCCAGCACTCATCTCACTATCGCAATCTGCAGCAGCAGCAGCCGAGTGATAAGGCTTCATGTTTACCTTTAAGAATGCCAATTGTTCATGCTGTCAGTGCTCAGGTTTTATCACCAGTTCAGTGGCAGTGAAATTGAGTTCCTGGAGGAGGGAGCCTGCGTTATGTGAGAACAGTTAGATGCAAGGACAGCAGTATTTTTGTGACTGAGAAGTCAGCTGCAAAGCCAGCATTTACTACCCGTTTGAGTCAGCCATGACCGTGGAAGAGAACCTGATGGCATGATGACAGCCAATTTATTTGCAGATTTTGTGTGCGCAGTTCAGTGATTCTCAGATCTTGCCTGCATTCTACCTATGGTCTGCAGAGTAGAAAGGGTGAAGTATATATTCTTTTTGAAGCCACATTGCTCTCTGCAGGAAAGCAAGCAGTCTAGGACTTTTCATAGGCTCACTAAAGGTGTGTTTGTTTGGGTTTTTTTGTTTAAGTAGTTTTGAAACTGGGAATTTCTATCTGTACTTCATTTGGTTTTTTTGGATGGAGGCAGCTGATCAAGTCTATGTACCCAAACTCAGGCTAAGGAACCAATGCAAGAACTGCTGGGAACACAGTATCCATGCAAGGTGCACAAGCAGTAATTCAGTTTAAGTAATATAAGTCAATCAATATCAACAAAAAGATGGGGCCAGGTGGGACAAAACCTGCAACACTGAGCCCTCATTTAAAGAGCAGTTGGACAAGGGTGCAAGCAAACCTTTCTTACCAGCATTTCCCTATATTATTCCCTGATAACTGGAAATGAATACTGTTCAAGATGGAGCTGAGATGTTGTAACTAGTTAGAGGAGTATGGTCACATTAATTCTTAAAATCAGTGACGCAGGATATCGGCTAATTGGGCAGAGAAGATACTGGGCTAAATGAGACCTCAGAGTACTACCTCTTTCTTATTCTACCTTATTGAAACGAATAAGGAGAGGGAGGAGGAAAGGAGGGTGTCTTGGCAGAAAAACATGTTCTGTTCAAGCAAACTGTCATGTATGCAAGGACAGCACAAGACTTCCTCCTGATGTGACTGACTCAGCAGAGGCTCTGCAGAAAGCTTTGCCAGCATCTTAACCCCCCACATTAAAGCCCTCATTTGATTTGCTTGTAATTAAACTTCCACATCTGGTATTCGGCTACCATTGGGCTGTCCCTCTTTTCTGCATGACACCAAGGTATCCTGCTAAAAGAAAGAACTAAGTAATTGTTATAGCTGTTCCCACAGACAACTCAAGCACTGTTCTCAGGTAACAGATTTTGTTAAAATTATTGTACTAGAGTTGTCATCTATTACTATGCTGCAAAAATCTACCTCTCTCTTATATGTAAGATGTAATAAAAAGCTAAGTAAAATCCACAATACACACTACTGAAACAAATCTTTTTTTTGTCTATCAGTCGGTAATCTGGTTGCCAAATTAACAATCCAAAAGTGCACTTGAAGTGATATGCAAAACTTTTGAGCTATTCTCAGTTTACAAACTATTTTGCCTCTTTGCTGGGTCTAAGAGATGTGGGTTTTGGTTGTATTACTACAGTGGCTAATATGAAACCTGTATAAGTACTTGACATTTCATCTGCTTCTATTGATTATTCTCCCCACCTGAAACCACATTCTTATGACACAACCACCTCTACAACAGCCATCTCTGATGTCACAAGTTCATTGTGACTTCACTCAGGGAAGAAGCAGCAGGAGCCTATGAATTCTCAAATATTGAATCCTGTATTCATGCAAAAGTATTTGGCAATTAAAAAAAATGAACTGAGGGGAGGAGAAATAAAATTAAAGTGTCTGCAGAACTGCAGCTCAACAATATGCTTTTCAAAGTTTACCAGCAGGAATCAGTAACTCTGTCAGGAAGTTCATGTCTATGTGATGAAGCAGGACTAGTCCCAGGCAGAAGAATTCTTTTGATAAGCTACCCAGCACTAATAGTAATATAGTTGGGAATTTCGTGGTTCCTTTTACATTGAAAGTTTATGTGCTTTCTTGCTAGGAATATTTTAGTATTATTTTTTGTTTTGTTTTGCCTATGCTTCTCTGGGAATATTTACACCAGGTATTTTCTTTGTCTCATAGCCTTGTCACCCAAATCAAACCAGTGAGAATTTGAATGGGATGGCATTACGGATACTGTCGAAGAAGTTTTAGATGAACATACATCAAACAAGCCAAAGTAAACATAGGTTTAACTAAGGGGTATAGTGAAAATTTTCAATTTAAACAATATTTTCCTCAAATGGAACAGAATAATCTCCTCCCTCTTCTGCTTAACAACAGCAAGAAGGACCTGTATGAACCCAGGCTTCATGTTCTATTGTTACAGCAGCTGCAACAGCAGTGTGTGAGCTGTTCTGATAGCTGTAGAGTGCATACATATTGGTAAGTGCCTTTTATTTTTGTGAGTACAAATAACATGTTTTGGTGCGGGGTTTTTTTTTAACAGAAATGAAAGAATAAAGGGTATCATCAGAATTTCCACCACAGTAAAAGTTTGTCAGCTACACTGGGGAGAGGGATTAACTGACAGCAGAGCTACAGAAAAACATTTCCTCAACTGCACATAGCGCCATGAAACGACATGAGGAATATTGTGCTCTGAGAAAGACAGAGAAGAGAAAACTCCACCAAAGCCTTTACAGCCATTGCAATAATTCACTGATATTTGGGGCATGCAGATCAGTTATCCCTCTGTCAGAGTGTGACTAATTTCACTCTCACAAAATCTAAGTAATCAAACTTCTTAAATTGACAAGAGTTTGAGGTATAAGTAAAACACCCCAATGGTTTAGCATGAAGCTCCACCTCATGAAGGAACAATAAGGTTGCTTTTGGTTGCCTGTAGTGACTGTCTTTGAACCTGGTCTTCTATCACTGCCTTTGACGCTAGTTTACCAAGTTTTGGTATATGGACCATCCTTGGGGCCAGCAAAGGCTCCCTTCCATGGCTTCTCTTCCTCCCTCATTAAATGAAATCCAGCGCTGAGGAATACATGGGCTGTAGGGATTTGTACGGACCTTCAGAATTGGATGAAGTTGAGTGGTTGCCAAGACACAAAATCACTGAGCCACAGTGTCCTTAACAGCAGCAAATTGCTATGGCTGAAGTCACTGACGCTCTCATGAGACTGCAGAAGAGTGGGCAATTGCAACTACATCATGGAACAGGGTGCACAAACTTGCAAAGATCATCAGCCTACATCTGCAATTTGAAAGTAACTTGTAGGTGGTGCTATAAGCCAGAGAACAGCAATGGAAAAATAAACAGTTTGCTTTTTGTGTAAGGGGATGTAACTATGTCATTTCCAAGGATGGGCTTTCAGAAGCAATGATGCGTTTTCTCTAATGTGTATCTTCCACTGCACGAGTTCCAGAAGCCTGCAGACATGTGGATTATAAAACTTCCGAGTGTAACACAAGCACAAAGATAATTGTATGGACTTTCCTCAAGGCAAAGGATGACAAATGGCTCAGCAAAGCATTTCATTGTTACAGAATACTACACACACTCCAACCCAAAAAAAAAAAAAAAAAAAAAGCCACCCCAAAACTATGGAGATTAAAATTCTGAAAGAAACACAGAGTTTCGAAAAAGGAAGCTTAATGAGCTACCTCGCTACAGGCAGCCTTTGTATCTATAATTAATTTGATGTTTCTTCTCACATTTACTTTAGGAAGAGGAAGAATTACTGTAACTAGCTTTCTAAAAGGTGAACGTCAAAGCTTTAAAGTGATACTATTTCAGATCCCAAATTTCTGTCACTGTGTGTATATGCATGGGTGAGCAATTACCAGCAGGCTTTAAACCAAAGACTGATATTTTAAAAAATCATTAAGTGTCCTGATTTTTAGATGACCAACTTAACATCCTCACCAGGAGCTGTTTTTGAGGGTTAGGGCTTTCTTCCCTGGCTTATGGACCCTGGCAACAAGTCAAACTGAAACTCAGAGTTACAACTTCCAGAAAAGCCAACCAAAATCCTAGGAAAACCAATAGCCTCAATCTCAGGGCCTCTCTTCTCTATTGTCCTACATTACATTAAGCTTGTAAAGCAACAGGTAATAAACAAGAATGCTATTCTCAACTGCATTTTGTGTGCCTTTGCAAAGACATCCTCTCCTATGATAGTAAAAAAATGAAGCAGTCCTGAGGATCTGGCAGGCAAGTGAAGAATGAATGAGTTTAATTGTGATGAATTCTCTTGTGACAAAAAACATCATCTCGGTTAAAAATGAGGCGTGTATCACAAGCTCACTCTTGTGATGCAAGTTAGATATTCACGCAATTGTGCCACGTCCAGGTTTCAGAGCTTAGACCCTCAACGTGCACTGCAAGATACAAACACAGTGGCTTAAACCCATCACTTTATGTGTCCTACTGCTCCTACCATTGTGTCTACTAGTGTAGATGAGGCAGTCACAACAGCTGCAAAAGCCTGGAGGAGGAGGAGGGCCACATATAACCACAGACATCTGTACGACATGGCAGTGTTTCCAACTCCGCTGTTAGTGGCTAAGATGTAGACCAAAAGCCACATCCACAGAGAAGAGAGGACAGACAACTCAGCAAAAATCTTTACCGAGTTATGTTCCACAATAAATACAATAAAACCACCCGGCTCTGTAAGTGCCTTCCCTGCATTCAGTCTGGGCTGCTAGAACTATTCTTTTGGTCTTTTATTTAGCTATTTAATGGAGTTTCTAAAAGCACCAGTTTTTTTATCTTCATCTCATACTTGTCCTTCAGACTTTCTGTGGCATTCAGCACAGCTTTTCCCTCTATTCTGAAGTGTACTAGGATGGGATCTGAAAATCAAGATCTCCTGGGAGAATTTAAGCACGTGTCAAGCCACCATGTCTCAGTTTTCTCATCAAATACTGACCTATCTGAAAAGCACTTAATGCCTGCAGATAACCTGAACATTCAAGCTTGCTTTCAAACGGCCTTTCTTTCTGCTCTGTGTTCACTTCCATGGTCTACTCCTTTTACTAGTGTATAGCATTGGTGCACAACCATCCACAACACACTCTAAAGAGAAGAAGTATTAGTCCTCCAGGGCTCCAGAGATGAAGTTATTAGAGGTCTGATTCCCACAGCAAGTACGCTGCAACCTTAATAAACCATATATTTGCATCAGGGGATTATGTACATGAGAGCAGGGGAATGGACTCAATTAATAGCCTTTATTGCTGACTGCTGTGATCCCTACAGCAATTCTGCACTGCAAAAAACAGAGCTTCAGAATGACAAATAGATGGGGTTTTTTTTCCTTTTATAAAAAGTAACTTATTTTATGGCCCCACCCGATGCTCTTTCCTCACTTAGATTTAAGGAGGACAAGCTGGTTATATATCTCTCTAGTTTTGCCAGAAGCTTTATATTTTGTGCTTGATGCCTCAGGACAGAGCTGATCTAATTCCACAAACTATGGCTGATCTGTTTTGCTTTTCCTGAGCAATAGCTCTCAAAAATAATCTCTATGATCCTGACTGCAGCAATTGGTCAGGATTAGAAAGTCAAAGGTCTGCCATACACAGGCATGTACCTTTGCCTTTAATTCTGTGTGCTTCCATTATCAGATGGTAATTCAGATAATCTTCCCTTTGAATTTTAGATAAATAACTCCTTGCACTTTTTTTTTTTTCTTGCAGTTTTATCCCCTCTGCATGAATGAAAATATATTGAGAACTACTACTGTGAAAATAAAGCAGTCCCCTTATGCTGGCTGTAGGGTGCCTGATCTGCAGAACCTCCCAGGACTAACAGTTGGCATCAGTTAGCATCTTTCTGGCAGTCTCAGACAAGCTGCCAGTGGCAGAGTGAACTGAAGATTCACTGCTTACATGCCTCCAGAGAGAATCCCCTTTCGACAGTAATGTAAAGGCATACTGGCAGATGCAGGCAGGGTAGCTTGTACTGCTAATGCCTCTGCTGTCTCTCTCACATGGATAAACAGCTCATTTCAAGATACAGTGCCACCAGATTAATTGTCCAGAACATGTTTTTAAGCCTTTCCCTCTCACAAATTAAAAGTTGTCCATCTCCTCAGTGAAAAGCTGTATTTTAAATTTGTACTGCAGTGGAGTTAGGCAGCCACGTGTACATGCAGAATTGTGCTTAACTGTATCTCTCCCCAGTAATGTCAAAATCAGTCATTTCTCTTGGTCTCCTTGCTCTTGACAAGTGTCTCAGTGTAGGAAAGTGAGACTTTACAGACTCGAACTTCTGCAGGTCCTAAAGAAACTTTTTTCTTGCATAGTGAAAATTCAGATAGAATAAAAATTGCAGAGCACATACAGAGGTACTTCTGTGACAGTCAAGTGGCTGAGTTCTGTAGCTTTAATCACTGACCAGTTTTCATTTTTCCCAGACTACAAATTTCATCTCTTCTGAGTTAGCACAGAAACTACTATATTGCTTATCCCAGTCACAACTGACTATTTCTCTTCCTCTTGTCTCCTTGCTTTCCAAAAGTTCGTAACTGATGTCTCAAACCAGAACATCATGCCTTCCCCCTGGTCCCTCATTTACTCACTCAGAGTTAAATGAGCCCTTTAAGCTAAAGAGACTGAAAGATCCTTCCCCAATCCTAGTCCGACTCTCTCACTCAAAACATCCATCTTTTCTCAGCTTTCTCCCTCAGACAGGGAATGATGTGATATATTTACATCTCTACTTTTTTCCCCCCATTTTTATTCTTGCCTGCAATTCATAGAATCATCGAATAGTTTGGGTTGGAAGGGACCTTTAAACATCATCTAGTCCAACCCCCCTGCAACGAGCAGGGACATCTTCAACTGGATCATGTTGCTCAGATCGCTGTCCAACCTGACCTTGAAGGGATGGGACAGGTATGGGGCATCTACCACTCCTCCGAGGAACCTGTTCCAGGGTTCCACCGCCCTCATTGTAAAAAATGTCTTCCTTATATCTAGTCTAAATCTTCTCTCTTTTAGTTTAAAACCATTACCACTTGTCCTATCGCAACAGGCCTTGTTAAAAGTTTCTCCCCGTCTTTTCTGTAGGTCCCTATTAAGTACTGAAAGGCCTCGGTAAGGTCTCCCTGGAGCCTTCTCTTCTCCAGCCTGAACAACTCCAACTCTCTCAGCCTGTCCTCATAGCCAAGGTGCTCCAAACCTCTGATCATTTTTGTGGCCTTCCTCTGGACCCGCTCCAACAGGTCCATGTCCTTCTCATGTTGGACGCTCCAGAGCTGGACACAGTATTCCAGGCGGGGTCTCACCAGAGCGGAGTAGAGGGGCAGAATCACCTCCCTCAATCTGCTGGCCATGCTTCTTTTGATGTAGCCCAGGATGCAGTTGGCCTTCTGGGCTGCAAGTGCACATTCTCAGCTCACGTCCAGCTTTTCAGCCACCAGTACCCACAAGTCCTTCTTGGCAGGCCTGCTCTCCAGCCCTTTATCACCCAGCCTGTATTGATACTGGGAGTTGCCCTAAACCAGGTGCAGGACCTTGCACTTGGCCTTGTTGAACCTCATGATGTTCACACAGGCCCACTTCTTGAGCTTGTCCAGGTCCCTGTATATGGGATCCCATTCCTCAGGCCTGTCAACTGCACCATTCAGCTTGGTGTCATCTGCAAACTTGCTGAGGGTGCACTTGATCCCACTGCGTCTGTCATTAATGAAGGTATTAAACAGAACAGGTCCTAATACGGACTCCTGAGGAACACCACTTGTCACTGATCTCCATCTGGATATTGAGCCATTGACCACTACCCTCTGGATGTGACCATCCAACCAATTCCTCATCCACCAAACAGTCCACCCATCAAATCCCTGTCTCTCCAATTTAGAGATAAGGATGTTGTGGGGGACCCTGTCAAAGACCTTACAGAAGTCCAGATAGGCATCATCCATATCTCTTCCCTTTTCCACTGATATAGTCACTCCATCATAGAAAAGGCCACTATCAGGCCTTGGTCAGGCAGGACTTATCTGACAGGTCACTTGTTCCCAGGGTCCTTCTTTCAACCCTTTTTTAAAAGTGGGTGCAAAGTTTCCCTTTTTCCAGTCACCAGGGACTTCACCTGACTGCCATCATTTTCAAATATCATGGAGAGTTGCTTGGCAACTACATCAGCCAGTTCCCTCAGGACTCTGGGTTACATCTCAGCAGCTCCCATAGACTTATATATGTTCAGGTCCCTCAGGTGGTCATGAACCTGATCTTCTCATACAGTGGGAGGGACTTTGCTTCCTCAGTCCCTGCCTTGCAGTCCATCCACTCGAGAGGTGTAGGAGGAGAGGTTGCCAGTGAAGACTGAGGCAAAAGACTTGTTGAGTACCTCAGCCTTCTCCTCATCCATTGTTACCAGTTTGCCAGTCTTGCTCCTCAAGGGGGATAGACTTTCTTTGACCTTCCTTTTCTGGCTGACATACCTGTAGAATTCCTTATTATTATTCTTTACAGCCCTTGCCAAGTTCAGGTCCAGTTGGGCCTTGGCCTTCCTGACCCCATCCCTATACAACCGAGCAGTGTCCCTATATTCTTGCCAGGATACCTGTCCCTGCTTCCACTATCTGTGCATTTCCTTCTTGCCCTTTAGTTTGACCAGCCATGCCTGTCCCTTGGCTTCTTTTCCTGATTTCTCACACCCGGGGATCGAGAGCCCTTGCACTTGATGGAAAGTGTCCTTAAAGATCTGCCTGCTTTGTTCTGCTCCCTGGGCAGTTTCCCCAGGGGTCTTATTGACAAGCTCCTTGAAGAGCTGGAATTTTGCTTTCCTAAAATTCAGGATCCTGACTTTACTCTTTGCCTGACCCATATCCCTCAGGACTGTGAACTCTACCAGTGCATGATCACTGCAGCTCAGGCTGCTTCCAATCTTGACATCACTGATTAGCTCACTTGCATTGGTGACTAACAGGTCCGGTATTCCATCCCCTCTGGTAGGGCTCTCCATTACCTGGCTTAAGAAGTTATCCTCTATGCATTCCAGGAGTCTCCTGGATTGCCTACAGCTCACTGTGCTATTCTTCCAGCAGATGTTGGGGTGGCTGAAGTCCCACAGCAGGATGACAGCCTGTGAGCGCAATGCCTCCTGTAGCTGGAGTAAGAAGGCTTCGTCAATAGGCTCCCCTTGACTGGGCAGCCTGTAGTAGACACCAACCACAAGGTTCCTTTTGTTCCCTCCGTCTCTAATTCTTACCCATAAGCTTTCAACCTGCTCGCGGCTATTCTTCAGAGACAGTTCTTCACACTCTGTCCATTTCTTGATGTAGAGGGCAACGCCTACTGACCTTGTACAGACTTCAGGCCTCAGGACATCCCAGTTCCAGGTGGATGTAACTACAGCTTGCCTTGTTACGATTTCCCCATCTCAAGAGGTAAAAGTGCCTTCCCCTTCTCCTTTCATATTTTTTTTTCCTCAAAAATTCCTTTCTTCCCATTATTACTGGCCTCTGACAGCAGTTGGCCTATTTTATTTCATGTTTTACAGTCAGGTACCCTGTCTTAAAATTCAGAAGAGGGGGTGGATAGCTTTCTCAGCGGTAAATGCCTGGGAAGGTACCAAGGTAACCCTGTTCCATCTCTGTCACCATCTTTTATTCTTCAGTATGGGAGGGCTGTGCAGTGTCAGAGCTTCCCATTCAGCACACTGATAGATTTGCTGAGCTTGGAATCAGTTCCATTGATCTTATTTATTCTGGAGGTAAGGAATAGGAAATTTTTAATTTATAAAAAATATTCTTTTGTTGTTGTTGTTGTTAAAATGAGTGGTCTCTTCCATATGATATATCTTCTGCTAGCTTACTGACTGGGAGGGTGGAAGAACTTGTCTTCTGTTTCACAGTATTTCTTCAACTGTCTCTGTAGAAATTTAGGATTCAGGGAGCTAATTTAATTTAATTAAGGTGTGTGCTTACTTATTTTTCTATTAAATGATCTAAATATGCATTTATTAGAGCACTAGAAAAAATGACCCCTTTTACTAGCAAAAGATGGCAGAAATAATTTAAACAGAAGGAAGCGTACAAAATACACCTCCAACTTTAATAATAATTAGCTGTCACATTAATCAGTTTTTTGATCTCCTGTGCTGCCACATCACACCCCATGCAAAAAAAGAATACCCTGGGGATCTGTATCATCTTAGAATAATTTTGACTGGACTTGCTTCCAACAAAACTAAACATCATCTGGTTATTTACCACAACAGCTACAAGGGCAACGTTTGTGCAGAAGGCAAGAAATAAGTCCAAACATTTCCTTTCATCAGTCTACGCAGAGACAATGACAGGTTTATCCTCATTTCTCATCTTTTGAACTGTTTTTACCTCTTACATCCTCATCCATTAGAAATATTGCCTTTATTTAAAAATAAATTAAACCCCTTGCACTTGAGACAAAATTTGAACATATGAAGAAATCACGTTGTATAGGTTCAGAAAGCATGGAAAGAGAAGCGAAGATACATATTTAAATCTCAGGGTCTCTTCAGACCTTTCTTGGACTATAAACAACAAAAATGGCTGTTTTGTTATAAAAATAATCCAGAAACATGTACAATATACTTCCATCAGTTTACCCATCTGAACTGGGGAAGAATTACCAGCACTGTGGTAACAATACATAAAGGATGGATGTCCATGCCTACGCTGCCATCAGCATTTGAACTCAGAGTAATGAGTATCCCATTTCTTCAGCACGGAACACAGTAACAGAAAGTACTTTTGAGAAATATACCTTGTCCATACTGCGAACTCTAATTTGACTGGGCTCCCACTGGGCTTTAGGGTTCCATCCTATACACTTGAATTTAAGGTATGTACGTATCAGACTACAAATTATCTGAGTTAGACTCCACTTGACAGATTGCAGTCAAACACCAACCTATGCAAACATCATCTTCCCAAGTAAGCAATTTATATGGTTGTGCTGGATATAACATGATCTTTAAATGAAAGGCAGCAGTGAAGGAGAAAACATCCACTGCAGAATAATGGAGATTTATACACTCCAGCCAGCCCCAAATCCATTTCCCTAAAACATCAGGAGTCAAATTTGAACCTCTGAAGTCACAGAAATTACACTTAGGATCAATCCAGCCATCAGGACAAGTATTCTAAAAAAAAAAACCCAAAACCAAAAAAATAAAAAAACCAGCAAAAATATATTTAAAAAAAAAAAAAAAGAACTTGGAAGTCTTTTTTTTTTCTTCCATCATCTGTAATTTTTCAGGTTGCTTTTCTTGCTGTCATGTGAAGTCTATATATTTCCTGAACTTGCTTTCTTCTTTTGGGAATGGATACACTGATTTGTTATACAGTTTCCCTATATTTATTCATTTAGAAGTTTTTCCAAAATGGCTGAAGGATTTAACCATACCAATCCCTTTGACTGTCAGTGGGATTTCTTTTCCAAAATCCTCCAGACACTTCCGAAAACTCTAAAGCCCCCGTCCTACAATAAGTCTGCTTTGTATTCTATTGTGTTTTTATTTCGCAATTGTTCTACTGAACTGGCTTACAGGCATGCATATTTGCTGATCAGCACATTTTAAGGAACCCTGGAGAATATGCATAAAATTCATCGTCTTCTGTAAGATAATCATAAGCACTCACAACAGAATATTTATGCATCTTACGCTGCCCCAACTCACAAGTAAGTACATCAAAATTCAGGAAACTGACTTTGAAGGATCAGCAGAAGCCAAGAGCGAGTGGGATAAATGTTTCATTGGATAGTTTTAAATCTCCACTCATAAATCAGAGGAAACCATGAACTGTTTGGAATAGAGTATTAGCCACATTCAATTTATTCCCTGACACACAGCAGGGCAGTATTTTGGATCAAATTTACCCTACTGAACACACTGAATTCCTCAGCCCTCCTGAGTATTTCAGAATTGTAATACAAAGGAGGCAGGTGAGGTGAATCATAAAAGATAGGAAAAGGCCAAATCATTGTACTTACCTTTCAGTTTTTCTACATTACAGTGCTCACCACGGAAGGCTGTGGCATCAGTGCACAAGGCTAAATGGTGACCAGGTGTGGTGAGGTTGAAAACCCGAAAGATCTCAAGTGAGATCATCCACACAGAGCACCCAGTGTGGAACATGAAGAAGCCTTTCATTCCTTTGTGTCTCAAGTTTAAAAATGAAATTGACTGACTGAGTCACTGAACTTAGCCAGACTGGCATATCCAGGCTCATGACTAGGTCTATAAGGAATACAAGTTTTCTCCCCCTTGAGACGCAACCGTGTTTTCTCCCCAACAAAACAACATCCTCTGGCACAGTCTGTACATTTGTGAATGTTTGAAAGTCACTTATTAGAAAAACATCGAATGAACTGTCCAGATTATTAATTTAACTCAACAGGGTTAAAATAAATAAAAAAAAAAAACAAACCCAAAACCATTACAGCAATATAGCTGCTGAAGCAACAGTTGTTCGAGCCTAGAAAATCATAACTCAGCAAACTAGTCAGCTATTGCAAACAACTCCCCTTGACTCTCTCCAATAATATATTAGGCAGAAAACAGTATGCAAACTTAATGTAAATTAGTTTTCCAGGAATGATTTTAAGAGTTTTTTTATTCAAGAATTATTATGCCCTTATGTCAGTTAAAATTGTACATGGGGTAGGTGATGGACGCAAAGATGACAAAAGTCTGCAGGTAAAAAAATATTCCAGTACCTCAGCCTAAGGAGCCTATAATTATGAAGTGAATCACCATGAATACACACTGAATACCTACATCATTAGCTACCTTTTGGAATGATTAACTGGACGATCAGATTAGTAACTTTCTCTTAAAGTCTAAATTTCCTTTATGCTAAACAGAACTAGTTCAGCATCTCTGAGCAGTCTGGGAAACAAATTCATCTGGCAGCATCAAAAATAATACAAAGCCTGAAATGGCAACTTGTGCTGGTAAGCTTTTTAAAAATAAAATCACTTCTTACTTTAGGGTCATTGTTTGTATTTTGCCTTTTACAGCACGTTATGAGCTCAACTTGAATTTTCTTTTTCCATTCTCCTCCTAATTACTGGTAAAGATTTGACATTGAACTCATTTTCTGATCTCCTAACTTAAAATAAATCCATGAAAATTAGTAACAATGAATCTAAGGAAATTATCAGCAAGCAAAATAAACAAGTAGGTGAATGCAATGGAACACTGACAGCCCTCCCCCACCTCCAGTCAGCTAACCATGATCAAAGAGAAAATAGATCAATTGTAAGGTCATTAGAAGACAAGAGAAACCCAATGGATATTGATGTAAGAGAAAACAAGCTTAGAGAAGCCTAATTGGCAATACAGTCATTTTAATAGAAGAACTATTCAACTGGGACAAGGCCCACTATATGCCCTCAGCCTCCTAGAGGAGACAAAGGTCTCCTATTATTATTGTACATGCCCGATTAACTACGTACTCAGCCACTCATCTGCAAATGACCCAAACTTGGTAATTGATCCCAGCGGGACCACCAGGGCTTCCCCAGTTGTGTGCAATTATTGAATGTTTCATTATGGCATTCAGCTGTCACCTGCATGCCAAAGAAACCCATTTTATGCTACGAAATGCTTTGCAATACTTCCTTTAAAGCGTATTCCTGTGAAGGGACATTTTGTGAAGAAGAATTCTTAAAAATAACCACAATAGATAAGCAATTGGAGTGAATTAATTTTACCTAATTCAACTGGCAGCCATTATGATTACAAAACCACCTTGGCTTGCTATAGAATTCTCTATTGATCCAGTTTCATCTTGTAAGAGGGGTAAAGAAAGAAATGCATTTAAAGGTACCTTATTATCCTCCTGATTATGGATGAAAGCAGGAGCCGAGTGTGGCTCTCTCTATATGCTAGTGTGTCAATAAAAGGAACAAAATGTAACAAAACTTGCGGAGTCACTTATTCTGTAGAAATAATGGTTTAGCAGCTATAGACAATTCTACCATTAAAAGACAAAATTGGGGTAGACTCAGGAATTCAACCTACAGGTTAATTTATCGCAGCACACTCAAAGTAATGCTGGGAGTCTGGCATCATAGCTGACATCTAAAATTTGAACTTCAGCATTATGGACTACTTTGATTTGAATGGTATCTCCAATGTCACTCTCAACACAGTTATGACACAGAAATGAAGATTTGTGTCATAGATTTACTTATTATGATACAACAAAAAGATACACAATCATCCTGTCTTCCAAAATACAATTGCAAATTTAATTGCTTTTCTGAAATCGTCCTGAATTACATACTTGCAAGTTCTAAACTTGTGTGTTCTGAAGATACTAAGATAGTTAAAATAAGCTCATTATCACAGGTTTCAGGAAGACTGCAATGGAAAAATAAATCCTACGATGAATATCTGCCAGTAACAGGTATAACAAAGCCAATATAGAGTGGTCGAAGGATTGAAACTGGCCAGGGAATAAATAGTAACGGAGTGGTTGACATTTTCCCTGCCCCTTGTCTACGTGACAATAGGTATTTCTTGAAAGAGAAATCGCACCTAGGATAGATCAGCAAAAGTGATAGAACGTCAGCAGCGATTTATATACATAATGGTCTGGCATAAGACTGACACGTTTGATCAACCTGTTCTCTTAATGATGCAACATGATAGATATAGTTATTTTGATGGGTACTATTCCTTTTTTCCCATGTGTCAAGAGTAGCTCTTGTCAAAACACAAAAAGTGTTACACAGTTGCTCAGAGAGATTTAAAAACAAGCACATACAAACTTAATTATTCATCTATGTAAGAAAGGAAATTTTTCCCTTAAGAAAACCACCAACCAACCAGTTTTCATTTTGAAAATGGCCAGATATTATTGAAGTCCAAAACATGAAAGAAAATATAGGTAGGAATCAGATCTGATTTCAGTGTTCATTTTCAATGGTCTTCTGATGTTATAGCGATATCTAGCAATAAAACGTCCTGTGCTAACAGACATATCACACTTCATAATAGTGCTTAGAGCTTCCCATTCGTTTATTTTTCTAATACACTTTTATGACCTCTATTTGCATAAGCAACATGATTTACAGCAGATTCGGGACTTGATTACACAGGACATTAGTACAAAATGAGATGGGTGTGAATTTATTGCTCACTAGCTGCTTTACAAACTAAGTCTTGATGTGGGTAGAAATTTTAGCTGTTAAGCTCTAGCCAGTGTAATGATAATTCAAAAATAATTCAAAGTTGGGTACAGAGTAAAAGAGTTTTCCCTGACAGGAAGCATCACTCCTACTGTATAATAAGTCTCTGTTCCAAAATAAGACGCTACCTCCCAAAAAAAAAAAAAAAAAATTATTCCAGGGAAAAAATATCACCAGCCCGAAAAATTTCAGATTAAATGTTTTATTTGAGCTATGAACCACTAAACAGGTCATACCAAGTAATAGCAGCTCTACCTAAACTGGGGAAAAGATCCAGTCTGTAAGAATGATGAGGCAGAGCTGAGTCATGCCCCGTCTTTATAACTGCCCAACAGAGATATATTGAACACTACACAAAAGTGAATGTGCCAGTAGTTGCTTGAAACCTTTTGTCCAAAGAGAGAGAAAGTAACAGTCAGACTCAAGATCTACGGAGGTGAATAGAAAAAGTCTGCCGTGGATTTTAAGGGACTCCCATTCAGGGCTGTAATGTTTGTTTTCATGTAACCCAAGCTATTCTGCACATTTCCAGCCCGACTAACCTTTTAAGCGTGAATTACAATGGAAATTGGCTCTTCAGAAGTGGAGTTAAGTTCACACTAAAAAGCACTCTTTGATAGATAGGAATATGCTGATTTCCCCAAAATTGTGTGGGTTATATAACATGGCAACGTTATGGAAACAAGAACTCTTGTTTTCAGGCCAAGAGAGAGCGGCATGTTAGCAATCTAAACCTGTTCCAGCCTCACAAAACACAGAATATCACTGGGTTTGCAACACGTCTGGTGATAACAGAAAGTAGCAAAGATCAATGTGGAGTCTTGTGGCTGTTTAGAAGCTGTTTTAATCAATAAGTTACTAAAACATGCAGTTTTCAGGGGTGTATTGTTCGGAGGTAAATAATGCTTATTAGCATCTTTTCAGGTTTCTCCCTTATAGTGTTCAAATTGCTGTTACTTAGTGTTTAATACAGCGTATTTCCATATTTTTAATCTGGTGTTTTACTTCCGAGACCCTGTAGAGGGCAATAGGAAACGCAAACACTGCCTTTTCCCAAGCCCTACAGTTCTGGGACCGTAATATGAGTAGAGTTAATGAGGATGGACTGAAATCCTGCAGATACACCCACTTCTAATCACTTCTGCTGAATATGTGAAGTAAAAGAATCTCTGTCTTTCTGCTGCCAGAAGACCTCCCAGATATAGCAGCATCTGTGATCCTTTTCTTCAACCTGAAATAGTTTTTCCTCACTTTGTCGCAAATGTGGAGTTTCTCTATGAGGCTGCTGCAATTCTGCCTTAAAAATGCTATTTTTCAATGAAACCCAGGTTCTGCAAGTCTCATTACTAATATGCAATGCAGTAATATCAAAGCAACATTTCCTCTCCTAATCTGATTATTTTCCTTTTACTCTTTCGTATATTCTCATTTTGTAAAGGAGATTTCTCTAACATAGGAGTGTGTTTCAAAGGTGCCTTTTTCACTTATGTTATTCTCTTTTTTTTTTTAATTGAAAACACTAAAGACTTATTTATACAACAGCCATGCGCAACAGACGAAACAAATTAATTGGGGAAAAAACCAAACTACAATTTCCAAAGGCTCTGAGTGTTGGAGAGTTAGTGAAAGCATATGAGTTGTTAGCATGACTGATTTAAAGGTGCTTTGAGTTCTCAAATCAAGTAGCTCAAAATAGGTTATTGCCCCTTCATAAACAACAAGAATAGTGGAATCAACAAAACGTTGTTTCCTATGGGCTTGAGGCCACTACCACTATCCTCATTCTTAGCAGCGGGTCCATCTTTTTTTGTGATAATTCTACAGGAGGGGACAGTCAGTGTAGAGCTAAGCTTGGGCTTACCACACAGTTGGCCGAGACCAAAGAGCACAGAGACAACCTGAAATGTCAGTATTTTCTCTGTGGTAGAACCCATTGGGGTATTTCTCCCCTTTATTCAGCCATCAGCTTCCATTTACAGAATTTACAGAAAACCTCTTTTTTTGAGACAATTTAGGTAAATGTGATAACATATGGTATTAGAGAAGAATCAAGCAGACCAACAGTGCAATAGCACACACCTCTTTTCCTCAACTTAAAATCATTAATACCAGGAAGTTCAGTAAGAAAAGCTCCACTCCTTCCCAGTCCATTGAGTGGCACCAAAGTTTTTCACTTCATGCTTTGCTTTTCTGTTTTAATGAAGAGAAGAAAAGTAAATCACTGCAAGACTGGTGTCCATCCTGAAGGCTGGTGATAACACTTCCATACTCAAGAAGACATCTCTGTGAATATCCACCTGCTTCAAGAAAGATCTGAGGAAGAGGATGGCAGATTTGGACAAACAGTAGTTGCAGTGTTTCAGTTACGGAAAACAGTCTTTTTCCCTCACCCCTGGAGCAAATGGTTTGTTTTTGTGGAAACCTGAAAGCCACCAGGGGACTCTGAGGACAGTGACAGCTCCTTTTTGGTCTTCCATAACTTCTCCATTCCTTGGATGGCCTGCTAATTGAATAAGCAAAGCAGAACAAGCTGTCACAGCCTTTACCTACCTTCCTAGATTTCTGAAACAGTTGAAGCTCCCAACAGTCTTGCGCTCATTCCTATTCAAGAACGTGTGGAAATGTGAGCCACAATGGGAGGAGGCATCTTTACAATAGATCCACACTGGATTAATCAAAATGGAAAGCTGTATGCCTTTTTTTTTTTCCCCCAGAAGAGTGTCTAATAGGATTACTTTGAAAGCTGTGGATGTGAGTTAACATGTTTTCTTCCAAGTGAGGCAGAAAGGGCCATGGTGCAGGGCATTATGGGGCTCCTGGCCAGCCAGTTCTGCTTTATGCTTTTTTGCCAATTAGTCTTGTGATGTCTGCTCCAAATAAACAGGTCATCAATGAGCTTGTTCATTCAGCATCATTTCTGTATCTTGTTTTCCCTTTAAAAACAGTTGCTTGTTTTTATGCTCTGGAGCTGGAAATTCAGAGAGAAGAGGTGAAAGGCAGGAGAGGGAGAGACACACAAAAATACCTCTGCACCATCTCCATCCTTGTTCTGATAGATCTCATTAGGGAATATCTGCCTGAGTTCCCCGGAAGCAGATCTGTACGGGGAAGGTGAGAGCGAAGTGAGCCAGTGAGAAGCTGTCCAAGCCTCGAGGACACACGTGCAGGTGGCTACAGCTGCTCTGTGAATCGTAGGCCACAGTGTACTTATGCTAAAGGAAACGTGTGTTTGCAGATAGTTCTCAGCGACTTTGCTCTGAAGAAGGACATTTTAATTTATTTTAGTCATAAAAGATGGATGTTGTCTTTTGGGGTTGGGGGAGGGATGGGGTGGAAGGACCGAGGCATTTGTTTTCAACAGAATAACTGCATTTAGAGGTACAGTTATGGTCAAGTACCAAAGCAAGTAAAAATCACTAATGTTCCCCAATAAGTTTTGATAAAGATCTAGAACAAGGATTTAGAAAAATTATGCACTGCAAATTTAGAGGGGTTTAGGAAAGAAGAAACAAGTCTGCTACGTAACTCAACACTAATAGATGCTCACAATTTTGAGAGTTACTTAACAACATAAACAACATAAACCTTGCAGATTTTTGAGCTAAGTGGAAAGGAATCAAAGTTGATGCTCCCTACTCCAGCATTCTCTCTTGCAGAACATCAGTCTGGATCAAAGTGAAAAATTCTTTGAGTTACATCTCTCCTAAACAACACCTATGCATGGTAACTCTTCAGTTATGAAGACATATCACTGAAAGGCTTAAAAGCTTGCTACAGCGGCTAGATATTCCTGGTTTTTATTGGCTGAATATTCCTGCCTGCTGTTTCTCATTTCAGAATCTATGGTTATCACAGAAAAAACGTCTGGTTTCTCTTTCTGCTGTGCACTACATGCCACAAAAGAAATTGTAAAGCTTGTCTGGACAAGTATTTACCTCTTCCTTTCCCTACCACTCCCAAGGAATCTCTTTGATGATTGCTGTAAGCCTGATGAAGTTTCTGCCTCATGTATTGTACTGCATCAAATTTTCAGGAAGCGCTGAAGTACAGATCTCAGAACACAGTCATTAATATAATCTGCTCTACAGGCCTTTTTAGTTTTCTGGGGAATCTTTGTAGCCAGGTAAGAAAGCAGCTGAGAAACTGTACTAACTCTATCACAGGGGTCACCATAGTGTCAATTCTTCTGCCATCTACAGTCTCCACCACCATCACTCTCTTCCTTACCACGTACATACCCATCCAGGCTGGCAGCCACTATCCTCACAAGGCTCTCATAGGCTCTTCTCCCATGAAGAAAGCCTCTGAGACAGCTCTGTAGCTGGGTGAAAGATGAAGCCACATCCTCTAGCTCCAAGGACAGGAGCAACTTCACTTACCCTACTAATTGTCTTCAGCTTAAAGAATTCCAATATGCAAAATGTAATTAGAAGGAAGTGTTAGAACAGCCATGTTAGTGCTGATGTTGCAAACACGCTTGGTTTACACAATGACATTTTGACAGCATAATTATGTCAGTTAAAAACAGGGAGAAGAACGCAGCTCCAGCATCTTGGCTACGATGAGCAGAGTTGATAAAATCGGCTGTTGACCTTATTGAGGTCACAGTGAATCTGCTATACTTTTTTCTCAAGCAGGACTAGAGCCGTACAGGGATTGCTCCTGCTCAGTTGCCTCTCAATGGATAACAAGCTGTGAAGGCAAGAAAATATAGCCAGGGAGCAATGATGAACAACTGGAAGAAATACATTTGGCACACATGGATCCACAAGAGGATGACCTTCTCCTTTTTTAACCTTAATTATTTTTGCTAGGAGGAAAACTGCTATTGAATTCACTAGACTACTGAGGTTCTGACAGCAGGCAGGGTCTATCTGAAGTTCACAGCAGCTAGGATAGGCCTATGATCATAACAATTAAATATAACCATAAGTAACTTGGCTCAGCTGCAACTGAATTTCGCAAATGCAGCCTACTCACAAGCCTTCCTGTGCTTGTAAGTATATATAAAAAGTTAGTAACAAGATGTTTATTACCTAGAAACACATGGGATAAGAAAAGAAGTGATTCAGCAGAAACAAAATCTCTGCTTTTAATTATTGCTATCAAGCCAACATTTACCTCATAGTCCTTAGAGAAGCCAGGTTTTGCTTGAAGATTTTGTACCATGCAGTCAATGAAGACACCAAATTCTTTACAGAAAAGGAAGATTCAATCCCTGTTTTAAATGAGGGGAAAAAAGCATTGAAATGTCAAGAATAGCACAATTTGTACTTCTGTAATGGGATGTGAGCAGTATGAATTATGACTCTGATATTAAACAGTTCTGGTCCATCTATTACTCTTCCCTCAAGAGCAACTTCAATTTTCATCTCCACTGAGGTTAAAAAACTGACTGAATTAGAAGCATGTTTCTTCTCCAATTCAGTTTTCTTTAAAACAGAACAGTGAAGTTAAAAATGGCTTGGACAGAGGGCAAGGAACTATGTATAAACTAGAGCTAAGTCAGCAGTATTGTAGCATAAAAACGTACACTTGAACTTTAAAATAGAAACTGCATGCCTGGATTTTAGCAAGGAACCACTTACAGCCCTTTGAATTCCCTGTGTAATGGTCAAGATCAGGAAGGAAAAAAAAAAAACCCCAAACAAGATATATATTCTGTCTAAGTTGTTGTCTAACCATAGAAATTAGAAAGTGCTTTTGGCAATGAAACTCCTTAAGAAGTCAAAAACCTTCTAAGCTTCCAAAACTGAGTACAGTTGCAAGAGTGATCCCTTTCTCTTCGTTAGTCTATATTCCACTTGAGTGTTAAATGTGCAACACAGTGGTATTTTGACAAAATGCTGCCCAGTAATAAAGTATCCAAGTCACATCTTCACTGTGTATGCACTTCAGTCTCTTCTACATTACACAGCATGTTTTCTTCTCAGGTAATATTTTCTATCTCCTGCTTTTTAATTATTAATTGCATAAGCTCCAGCCATCACCTGCTTAGTTTCTGCAGTGTTAAATTAGGACATTTTCTGTTTTATGCAAAGATCTTTAATGGTACAAGCATGCTGATCACTAGTCAAAGCCACTAATAGGTTGGGGGGTTTTGTGAATCATTTCATTTGCACATATGCAATGGAGAATCTTTTTTAAAGGCCAAAACAGTAACGTTTCAACCTTCTTTGTATTGTTTTCTTTTCATCTAGGTGAAAAGTGTGCCTTCCTCAGTGTTGGCGCATCCCTAGGGGCCAGGGTCTATGTCATGTTCTGTTTGCGGTTTGATGCTTATGTCCTTTTACACAGAATTCACACCCACAGGAACAAGTTTTCAATATTGAAACAACCACAACTGAATGGATCCGCTTGTTGGTAAGTTCCCAAGTAACATGTGACACCAAGTAGCTTTTGTAACTGTCTGCTATGGGTAGCCAGTTATGCCCAAAATGATCGCAGAAGTCCTTTTCTAATCTCCACAGAAATACGAGTCTTCAACATTGGTCACTCCAAATCTGATCTGTTTCACACCGGCACCATCTATACATCTATAAACTACAGTAATTTCCACCATAGAGCAAACCATCAGTACCCTTCACGCTTAGCTTTCCATATCTAGCTTTTCCACAGTCTTACTGGTCCTACTCTGGGTTACTGCTGCATACAGAGAACACTCAGCATCAGGCTTTGCGTAGAATGAAAGCAGATCATGAGCTGGCATACGGGCCAGCGACTGGGATGAAAGGACTGTGTCATGCACGGTGAGGAGACGTAAATTATGTGGCACCAAACACTGCTGCCACGGGGGAGGTAATGGCTCAGTGGGCAGGGCTGAAGGGAGGCGCAGGACACACCAACATGGAAGGACCACAGCCTCCCTCGGGGGTGGAGGAGACACAACACACCCTCAGAATGTGGACGTTAACATTTAGAATCACCTTCTACTCACTTTGTCTGGTCTCCTAAGGAAAAAGGAGAATGTAAATCTCCCAACGGAAGTCAATTACGTAAATATATTCCTGTAAATATTAGTGAAACTGGACACATCAACTATATTCAAATTAATTCATTTTTTTTCTTCACATCAGGAAATGCAGAATTTACCGTTATTTTCCTACAGTTTCAACTATAACAAATCGCTGTTTTTCCATCAGGGAAGGGGTTTGCACAGGAAACTGTCAACTAGTTGTGGCTAGTATGCCTCAAACACAGCCCTGGAGAGCAGCAGAGGAGCGGCTGTCTCATTAATAGCTCACAAGAGAAAACATCTTTGGTACCTGCAGTATTTTATCACGCGTTCTGACCTTTAAAGAATTTAATGCCTTGCTTCGGTAGTTACAAAGTTAAAATTTCAGCACCTCACCCTCTAGTGGTTACTGAAAGCAGGTAAAAGCCGTGAAACACCTGGGCTTTTTGAAGGCTTTGAGGCCGAGGGGCGAGCCTGGCGCACAGCGCTGACGGCCAGGGGGCTGCCACGCGTCCCGACAGGGCGCACAGGCGGGGTGACACCGGCTCCGTTCCGCCTCGCGTGCCGGTGTAGAGATGTCACCTCTCCCCAAAACCCGGGGGAGAAACCACTGGCCAGCACCTGCAAGCACCAGCCCTGACGCCGGGCCAGGGAGGGCCCCGCCTGCTCGCCCGCCTGAGGAACTTTCTGGAAGGCTCCAGCTCCCGCTGCCCCGCTGCTGCTGGGGAGCAGCAGGTCCGGGCAGGACTATGGGCACAGCCATGAGGGCTGCCAGCGGGACTTGGCACCAGCACAGGGCTGGCCGTCAACCTCTCTGGGTGGCGCGGCCCCATCCCATCCCATCCCATCCCATCCCATCCCATCCCATCCCATCCCTCAGCACCATGCCGGGGCCACAGCCTCCATCCCCGCACCTGCTTGGCGCTCGCCTCAGCGTGCCGCGGACATCTGAGGTGGCGAGCGCACCTCCATTTCCACACTTAACATGGCAGCCTGGACTGAGGGCAGAACTCCGAGGGCGGCCATCCCTCGGGATGTTTTTTGGGATGAGGGGAGGCTGCGTGTGGTGAGGAACCCCCCCACACACCCCCACCCTCAGGCTATGGGGTAACACACCCCGCCCGCTGCCGGCGTCGCACCCAGGGGGGCAGCAGCGAGAAACGAGCCCGGACGGAAGGAACGCGCTTCCTCCGCTCCGCTCCGCCCCGCCCCGCCCCGCTCCGCTCCGCTCCCTCCCTGAGGAGTCACTGCGCTTCCCGCCGCCTCCCCNCGGCCGGGCGGCCATGAAGGGCGGGTGGGCGGGCGGGCGCCGGGGCACCTTTCTCCCGGCGTGCGGGAAGGAAACGCGTCCATCCTCATTCTACAGCCTGCTTGTAGACCAGGAATGCTCGTTCAACCCAGCAGGGCTGCGGAGGCGTTCAGGCTTGCAGCTGGTGAGAGGACGCAGTGAGCCTTTGGGTCAGGGAGAACTGGGAAACGCTTTACTCAGTCCCATTCGTGGATTAAACTAAAGCGTGGGTTTAGCAGGCGTTCTGCGGGTTTAATGAAGTTTTAACTGATGCAGCCTGCCTTTCATCGACTGGGATGAACTTTCTGGAGTGCCCCAGAGTGGGGAAGCTGGGTCAACGTCGGTCGAGAGGCCTCTGGCCAGGCGGGAGCCGCCATCTCCCAGGTGCCAGGCTGGGCCTGGCCGGAGGCACAGCCGGGACTTCTGCTTCCCTCTTCACGGAGACCACGCTCAGCTGTAGCTGCCGAGCGATACCGAACCTCATCGTGCTGCCGGTGAGAACCAGCTGGTGTTCCTGAAAATATGCAAAGCAGTAGTTAAAATGTCTGAAACTTGGGCTGTTCCAAGAACCGTTTTGTAAAAACTGTTAATTTTTAAAAGCTTTTTCACAAGCACTTCCCCTGCCAAGAATTTTTTACTCTCGTAGGACAGAGGCAATCAAATCTAACGAAGCACGTGGAGCAAAGACTCGGAAAAGATTTACCCAGTTACTTGACAGGCAGAGGAGCTGCCTCATTTTGCCTTCTATTTTAATAGTGAGCTGCTCTTCTCCCTTCCCCGGATCGAATAGGCTGATCTCACCAGTAAGCTATTTTTCCACTCAAGCGGCCGCCCAGCCGACTTGGAGTGAGACTGTAACGGCAGGCTGGGCTCTTTTATTACGTGAGCGGTAATTAAGATCCCAGATGCGGCTGCTCTGCACCTGTACAGCCTTATTTTTGTCAGCAGGGCAGGCACTGCTGCAGCCGCAGCTGGAATGCGACACGGCAGCATCACTGACTGCATCACTCGCTGCATCCTGCTGATGCAGTGGCTGCCTGCTTGTAGCCTGTAGCCCTGTGTCAGACATTGCCCCGGTTAGTAACAGCCCACGGGCTTTGAACTGAGTTTGCAAGGCCTTAGCACTGAGTCATGCTGGGCTTGCTTCAGCTGAACGTTTGCTGGCCTGCCTGCAAATTTTCTTTTAACCGGGCTTAGCTGTAACAGCATTTTTTCTTCTGACCGGGTGGTTATAGATTTGTTTTTACTTTCGCTTATCCTTGTGTGATGCCGCCATAGTTGTGTGCAACTACTAACAAGTAGTTGTTCTGTGCAGAACAAGGGACCACCAACATAATGATGTAGCATGGAGAAATACAGGCCTGGGATGATCGCAGAGGTCTTGAGAGGTGGAGATACAGGGTGCAGGGGGGAGGAGGACTGACACAAGATGACAAAGGATGAGGCACAGCCTTGCCACTGGAGACCACACAGCTACAAACAAATCAACAGTTATTTTCCATTAGAAAGAAATACAGACCTGGAGTTAGACAAATACGTGTTTTTATGGATAACAAAACAAAAAACAAGTTTCTAGCATATGTGAGATACACCGTACATATGCTATATGCTAAATTTGGATACGAGGTGAAGTTGCAAACCAGGGATGAGACAGCAAGGTGTGAAAGCCTATTGGCAAACATAAAAAAGACTCCAGCCGGGTCCCAGAGTGAGAAAGATGCAGCCATCAACATCACATTCCTCCCAGCAGAAAACCCCGTGTGCTGGTGACCAGCCTTAGCACCCCCACCACCGGACTGAAGCCACTGGCCTGAAGATGCCAAGAAGCAATGGCAGGGTGAGTGTAACGCCAGGAAAGGGGGAAGAAGCTAGGAAGTGTGAGTATAACTATTGTAACTGTATTGTTATTTTTATTGTCATTGCAACGCTTTCTGTAGACTAGTGCTTTTTCTGTAATAATTAGATCTGGACTAATAATGATTCTTGGGTTAGATTTATGATTTCAATTATACTAACAATAAATTCTTGGTCTGCTATATATGATATGTTTCCTCTTTCTTCATAAACAAGATTTTGGAAGTGACTTGCTTTAAGCCTACTGTACCTTGTTGCAGTAGTATTCAAAGTGCACGCAGGAGTTAAAGATGCAGGATGAAGGTCCTTGCAGATGGAGGAGATTCCAGACTACAGAGCACTTTTCTTGAAGAAAAATTTAAGTAGTAAGAAGAGAATTTAGCAAGATTTAAAAGTTGTCATGGTGATGTACTCTTAAATGGAAATTAGTCTATGAATTTAGCAAATGATACTAAGAGCTGCCAACTGGTTAAGGATTTTCTTTTTTCAACTGCAAGCATTGCAATTTTTTAATTATTTACTTGTTTTAAAAAAAGTATACGTGTCTTATTGGCAGAATAGCAGATTACTTGTTGAATTTAGCTTAAGACATTTATATCTTTCTTTGAAATAATCTCCATATTCCTGTAAACCAACTCTTCCTGCCTCCCCCCCTTTCCCTGGATTTACATTTATATCCTATGCAAACTTGGCACTCTGTGATGTGGGAAAACATAGCTAAAACTCCTAAGGTTGTTTAGCCTTCACAGTGGGGAGGAGGCAGGAAAAGAATCAAATAAGTTTTTACAAACATTTCCACTAATAGCAGTAACACCTTTAAAATAAAGGTTCTAACTAATTAAATACTTGACATTGTGATGAACTTTCATGGAAACAAGGTTTCAGACATGTGGAATCTATTGCAAATGATGCCTAAAAATAGCAGTCCTTAATAATTAACACCGAGCTGGACTTAGACTAGAACAGTATACATTTCTGTGAGCTGCTCCTTGAATTTGTGTCACTTCCATATGCAATTAAGTTTAGGGAGTCCTGTTTAAATGCTGATTTCCCTAACTACGCTACGGCCCTCACACATCCTTGGATGGACTGGGAACAAGCAGTGTGCGACAGCGCAGGGGTTGAGCTCGGTGTTGCCGCTTGGTGGGGATATGAACTGCTGTTCTCAGCATAGAGACTGGCCCAAGACCAGCATTCCGTAGGGTGCGTGGGAGCATGCCCGCAGCTCTGGCTGCCCTCTCACTGATCTCCATGGCTGGACATCCATCTCACGGCTCCCTCCCTGTCACTCTGAGGAAGCCACAGGGAGCAGGGCATTAAAGAAAGAGCTGAGCTCCCGTGGAAGGCACGTGCGGTGTGCCAAGCAGTGAGCAGCAGGAAGTCTGGCTAAGGAGGTTTCTCACCAGCCTGGCTTCACGTGACCCCAGCAGCTCACAGGGATACGTATGACAACTGAACTGAAGCCATCTCCAGCCACCAGAAGCTGGAACTCTACCCAGGGTCAAAATGTGAGCACGATCTGCTGCCATGGCACGTCTGTCTGGCCGTGGTGTTTGTGTAGTATTTTTGGAAATGCAATCTGAGTGCGGCACATTATTTGAGGGGGCTCAAACCGTTTTTGAAAAGAATACAGATTATATATGCGGGCGTTGGGAGGCACACGGAGGCTGGGAGAAAGCAGGGGGGTGAAGGGAAATTAGAGCTGGAAGAGAAGCAGGAAGGGGATAAATGGGTATACGTTGAGCTCTGGAAAATACATGCCAAAAGTATGGAAGAAATGGGAATAGACCCATGCTACCATCCAAGCAGATGCAAGGAAGGCCTTCTGTAGGAAGGAGAGCGCTTTAGCAGTGGGGGTGGAAACCTCCCTGCCCCATTGGGGAGCCAGGGTCTGGCCAGTCTGCCGCTCTGGGATTGTCGGCCAGGGACGTGACTTTTTAAGCCCAGCTAATCCTGAAGCATAGTGGTGTCTGGGGCACTGCTGGGTAACTGAGGAATTAAGCTCCAAGTAAAGCTGCTCCTGCTGCACGTACACGCTGCAGAATGTGTGCACTGCCCCACACTAACGGTGCAGTAAGGGGTGGGGGGACTGATGCAACATTTGAAAGGAGCGACCAATTCTTGTAGACACCAGAGAGACCTGCCACTGCTCCCTCATGCATTGCTGTGAATTTTAGCTGCCTTGGATGCAATGCTTAGTAGCAAAATGTTCAGAGTGAACAGTTCCCCGTATGGTGAGGCAGCAAGTTCCACCGTTTAATTCTGTGCTGTGTTAAAATGTACTTCCTTTTGCTTATTTTAAATTCTGTTACCTGGTAATTGCACTGGGCTCCCTCTTATAAGAAAGAATGAGAGCTCCGGGAGACTCAGTCGTTTCCTATTTATGTTTTCCACATCACATTGGAGTTTTTTGTTCCCAGTCGTATACCTCCAGTCATTATTTCTTCTTCAAGCTGAAGAATTCTGGGCTATTAACCTCGTCCGGCTATTCCATATTGCTGGTTATTCAGGGCATAAAGCAGAAGAAGGGAAGATAAAGAGGCTGGTTTTTGTATCTCCCTCTGTCTTGCTATCTCCTAAAATCGATGCTGTATTCAAAACAAGGCAACATCATGGATGCATCCTGTGATATGAAGGTGGTTCCTGTTTTCCTCTTCTATTTGTTTCCTAATAATACCTTATGTTGTAATTGTCATTCTGCTGAAATTGACGAGTCTCTTTTTTTTTTTTTTTTCCTTTCTGGTGGCAACAGTTAATTGGTACTCTAACTTAATATATTTGACTATAATGAATAAACAAACACCTGCAGTCCATCACCCTTCCCTTGTCAAGTCAATCACGAATCCATGGAACAGTGCAGCACTCAGCTCGCATCCATTGGTAACTCAGCAGCAGCCTCTTTTCCTGCAGCAATGGGGTTATTTCTGCTCAGCTCTTCCCTTCTAAGCCGTTGGATTGAAGGTTGTCAGTCTAATAGAGGACTTTTCTCTCTAGGTGTAGCTTAGGGTCTCTAGGAGGCTTTAGTGAATGCCTTTTTAATTATTTTTTTTTTTTAATTTGACAAAGCGTATCGTATTTTTTTTTCCATTAGGAGAGTGGTACAGCACTGGTATGGATTACTTAGGCTGTGAAATTTCCATCCTTAGAGGTTTTCAAAACTGGACTAGGCAAAGCCAGGGCTGACCTGAAGTAGCTTGGTCACCCATCTCACTTAGAGTACAAGCCTGGGCTATATGGTCTCCTGAGTTCCTTTCAATCAACACGTGCGTTGTTTTCTATTAACTGTGTCACACCTGCCTGCTTACTTAGGAGCTCCTTAGGAGTTTCAAGAGCAATCCTTACTTACAGTTTCTTTTAATATTACAGCAGCTGGTTCCCCCCAATATTTAGCCAAGTACCTCATCAGCAGCCTCTGCTTTATTATAGTGTGTAACTTTTCTAGCAATTTCTTTTGGAATGAAGTTAAACTTGCTAACCTGTGGTTAGTAGGATTATTTCTGAAGCTCTTTTGAAAGCTTGCGGTCACAGTCTTTCCTCTAGTTCCAACTGTAAGCGACATGTTATAAACCACAGCCATTTGCTGAGTTGCTTTAGGGCTCCTGATCCACACCAGTTGGGCCTGGTAGTCATTGATAATCAGCTCTTGTCATTCCTACACAGCTCACGCTTTGACGTTGGCACCTGCTTGACACTTTTCCCTCCACCAAGTTTTCAAGAAGTCTATTTTTAATCGATATGCTCTCTGTCTTCAAATCCTTTGCAAACAGCAACAAACAGTAATAGAGTAGGGCATTGTGTGTCTGCCAGAACACTGGCAGTGATGACTCTTTAGTTAATCTTGGGTTCAATTAGAAGTGCTGCAAGGAAGCTAACTAAAGACATCCTACATTTATGCACCGTCTCTTTCATAAAGTCAAGTGTGGACTCCAGCAGGTGTGGTGGCTTTTCTCTCAGTATTTCAAAATCCTATGCCGGATGCAATTTAACACCTCATTTTCACTTGCTTTTCATAAAACCTCATATTCCCATCCCAAATCCCACATTGCTACCAACCACCCGTATGTTCAGAAGATCTCCTCTGAACCTTTCGCAGTCTGACCGGCGTGCGGTACCTGTTAGGCAGTAACACGAGCGGTTCCCAGCCAGCGTGAGGGGAACAGCACAAACCCGTATGACAGCTTCTGGACTCCTCTGCCCTCCCGGAGCTGCGTCCCCCACGTAAGGCTCCAGGTGCGCCTTGCAGAAACGAGGCATTCTGGAGCCAAGTGCGCACACACTTACCTCCTTTGCTCATACGTGCACGGCAGGGCAGATCTGAGATCTCCCCCACCGCCACGGGGCACAGCATCGCAGAGATGGGACTTCAGACATACTGCAACAACCCTTCAAGCGCTCCAGAGAGCCACAGAAACTCGGCGAGAGAATTCCTCTGGGCTATTGCCAGCTGCCAGGGAGATCAGAGGAGGCAGAGTCACAACATGCCTCCAACAGTTACGGCATTTTTACAGAGATAAAGGCCTGAAACCTGCTAGAGGAATACTTGTCGCTCTGGAGCTCGGGATCTTGAGGAGCTCATTTGGCAAGCTGTACTCAAAGCTGGGTTGTGAATGTTTGTGGACCTCCTGGTTCTCATGAGAGCAAAAAGAGCAAAAGACCCATAATCTTCCTTTTGTTCTTTTGCAGTTTGGTGCTTATGGCAGTGGTTATTCTGAAACACTGAGAGCAAGAGATTATGGATTTCACACCTTTCACAGCATCTCGAACAACTGGAGTTGTACACCAGCAAATATTTATTCTTACAATTGGACAGCATGGCTGCTGAGTTCACTTCTGAGTAAATCAGCCCCTATTTTCCACCACCGCTGCGTGGTACTCTGCAGACCAGTCCGTGCTGGTTCTTCCTGTGATGGGAAAAGACATGATAATGTCACGTCTGCTTAGTATTTCTGTGGAAGTGGCGCTGGAAAGCCAGCCATAAACCAAGTGCCACGAAGCAGCCTGGACCTTAGACTGATGGAAGCAAACCGCAGCGTCCTGAAACAGCAGCCATTTTAAAAGTCTTTTTAGTAGATTAGGATGATTCTCCTCGCCCCCCCCCCCAGCCAACAACAGAAGTTTCTTCCTGGTGCTGAAGAACAATTCTCAGGTATTTCTGCACAACAAAGACTTTTCTCTTGTAAAATCTTATTTTGGTGGTGTTGCTGAAAAGAACAAGTAGAGGCCCTGATGGAAAGAGATTTCTTAGTGGTGTACTACAATTTTCAACTGCATTCAATGGAAGACAGCAAAGCAGCTTCCAAGGAAAGCACGTGGCAGCCTCATGCCACCGTGGTTCTGGAGCCCAGCGTCACGCTTGCAGATGTTACACCGTGTACCGCCAACCTTAAGGTGAAATACTGACCTCAGCTGTATCTTGATAAGGTCTCAGTGTTGCAACCAGGTTGCTTATGGCGCAGCAGTGCGTGCAATCTTCGTGGCAACTGTTTGTAGGTGGTATATTTTGCAATATGCTGGGGGATAGCAACCTAATCGTAGACGGCATGTGGTGCTATTGGAATCTCATTTGGGAAGTGAAAGGTGCTCGCGGGCTAATTGCTAGCCCATTTGGAGCCCCTCAAAGACCTCAGTGGCGCCTTGTTCTCAGAGGAAATACATGATGCTTCAGAACAGGAAGTGCTGTGCAACCACATGCCAGGCCCAGATGTTGATCAAGTTTCTGATATGTCATAACTTGCACAATGGGTCGTCTTCACCCTGTCAGACCTCCACGTCTCTGATTTCATCTCCAGGGAAAGCTTGTTAACCAAGGGTATTCTCTGTCCCTACCGTTGGTCACAGGTGGATGACAAGTTTCAGCACTACCCTCCTAACAAATACTATTTCCTTTCACAAGTCTGAATCTCTGGAACTCTTATTTAAATCTCCAGGACATCAACAATTCCACATGCTCCTGAAATAATCAGACATTTACCGGTGTTGAGGAAACATCAATTAGGACAATGACTAAGGCTGTGCAGAACAATCCTGCTCTTCTGGATAGCCTTGTCTTACATACGCCTAACATCCTGTTTGAAAGGGAGATGATCTCCACCTCTTTAAGAGTACGTCTCTCGTTTGGGAAGTCAAACTGCACACTCGCCAAGTCTAAGTAGAATCTCACGCATGCAGTGAAATCTGGGTTCACAGAACTCCTTTGGGTTTTTTGATTGCATCATTTCCAACATCTTAGCGCAATGATTTTTTTGCTAGACCAAGGAGAGAGAGTACGTTCCAATGGCGCCACGCGCTCCTTGCCTCAGCCACCAGGTGGGTTTTGAATCTGGGCCTGGGAGACACACAGCTGGGGTTCAGCATTGGCAAAATGGTTCAGTTTGGCAGAAACAGCCCGCGCAGGTGCCTCCCCCACTTCAGCTTACACTTCTCCTTTGTGAACAGCTTGAGCTGCTGGGCCAGAGCCCCGGCCAGACACTTCTGGTGACCTCAGCAAAACCCCTACAAACATGCCAACTTCTGCAGATGTATGTGGTGTCATGCGCCTGCTCAGTGGGTTTCACCTACGTAGGCCTGGGCCACCTTGGGGAGGTTGGGCCTCCCCAAGCCGACCTCCTCTAGGTCTCACCTGTGCTCATACTTTCGGTGTGAGCGTTTGGTCTTGCTGAGAACTAGGCGTGTACTGAGTATTGGCTGAACGTTTCTCCCAGAAAAAGGTCCACAGACTGAGCTCAGCTTTAAAGAACATCCGCATAATGCAGGAGAGACTAAGGTTAACGACTTCAGACTCTAAATTCAGCGTTTCAGTCAAAATCTTCACAGAGAAGGGTAGGATTGTGTAGACAAGCTGTGGTTCAAAAGCCACTTCCTTTGGTCCCAGCTAGCAAAGTTCAAACGCCAAAGCACATTCGTAGTGATTTTCAGATATTTAAAAAAGGTGAAGCTACATTTTGTATGTTAATCAAACAGCACAAACCAGTTCTCCTGAAAACGTCTGAATGCTAATCACAGGTGTTAAATAAAATTACAGTTGCAGCGTATTTCATCTTTGTATAAGCCTCTTAACACTCTGTGACAACACTAGGGTAGCCATATATTTATGTCTTTTTGTGAGGAACATTAAGATTGATTTCTCTCAACAGAATGATTTTTTTAATTATTATTATTTGCAGTCTTAGACTGGATGTATAGTTAGCGATTAGCATATTGTTCTAGAGTTCTGGTTTGTTCCGGCAATTTTAATAGACAGGAATATATAAATGACATTTGAAGTCCTATATGATACTTGGTTTTGTCTCACATTTGAAATGATACTTGGAGAACCATTATATCCTACACCAAATAAGGAAGAAGGAAATTTTGTAATTATCTGAGATAAAATAGCTACAATTTGTTCCTGCAAAATCCTCAATAAGATTCTCATTATAATCTAAGGTATCACAAATAAAAAATGTTGTTTTGCAAGATTAAGCTCCATTTTAAAACTGGATGTATGATATGCACGAATATACTCAGCACACAAATTCCAATTGGATTTTTCCATTAGGAAGATTAAATTTCTTATTAAAAATTTATTGTCGGGTTTTAAAAATAGTTAGGGCAAAGGAGACTACAAACAATAATTCCATCACTTCTATTTAATTTACAATGCTCCATTTCTGCTGCTAAAGTATAATTTCATTATAGCACTTTAACCTAGACAAACACAATGGCGTTTTTAATTTGGATAAGTTAGCTTTGCCTTAAAATTCCTTGTTGAATGAAGACAAAAACTGAAAATACGAGGCAGCAAAATGACACCAGATGTTATACAGCAGTTTATATAACACATTTCTAAACTACTTTTTGAGGCTCGGTAACTTGAATATCAACCTTTTGAACCTAAATTCATGCCTCAGAGTAAAGCTGTGACACAAAGTGATCTTACTGCACGTTTTCCCTACGGTTTGTGCTTTAAATGCCATTCAAAGAAAGACTATAAATTAAACAGCGGATCAGAAAACAACACAGGCCAGATATTTTAAAGCTTTTTGCCCCAGAACGCTTTCAAGAGCCCCATGTTTGGGCTAAGAGGCCAAAACCGCATCCATGAAAAAACCCAAAGTATCACAACTTTGGGATCGTTCCCAGAGGCAGTAAGGTGTGTGCACAGCTCCTGAATGGTCTCATCTGATGCAAAAACAACTCCCGACTTCCCTTTCTCATTCCAACATCTGCAGCAGCGCCCTTCACCTTGATTTCCACGCATTAGGTACTGGTCACAGCACACAAACAAAATGACTGTAACATGCAGCGCTCTGTCTGCGTGCGTGTGCACACACATACATTCCCACATCTTTTTCATCAAGGTTTGCTTACCACCAAGTAGAATATCGTAATGCAGAAGGAAACCAAACAGCAGCAACCGTCACTGGGATGTACATCACAGCCACATTCACGAGCCCTTCTCCCATCAAACAGGCTAAACACATTTTCTTTGATCAATTACTGGCTGGAAAAAAGTAGCTATTTCTAGTATCTGTGGTTGGTTTGCGCTTTTTTGTTTGGTTGGTTTTTGTTTTCCATCAAATTGTAGCCCTTGTAACTTTTCTCAAGTTTTGATTTCTATTGATTAAACATCAGTGACTTTGAAGGAGAAGACAATGCAAGTTAAGAACCTGTTGGAAAAGTCTGGTTTGGGTCTTTAACAGATTTATTAATCTGAGCGGTAAATCTTCATCTCCAAGATTAAACATGAACTTTTTGGCACACTTTTGACTCAATTCCTTCTCCTGGTAGAACATTCTCTTTTCAGTGTCTTTATTCCTCATTTTCAATGGTAGGAACAGATCCTCTTAAGAGGGTAAAGTGACAGAGCTAGAAAGTTCAGGGAAAAGAGCAACACACACACAAACGATTATTACTCGCTCACCTGACCAACGCTGCACTGTTGTTCCACACACAATGACAGCGTCAGCTCTACAGGTGGAATGAAAATCATTAAATCCACTCCATGCTCCAGGTTAACACCCTTCCTCCCCCCCTCTAAAAAATTAAATGCAGAGACACAACTAAACCTTCTGCCATAACAGAGGAAACCAAGAATCCCCACATTAAACAGTTAATCAAAATAAAATTCCTGGTATTCTTTCCTTTACTCCAAATAGTCCTTTTCTGTATCACCTCATTTTATCCTACTATTAATATTTATCCAACAACGAACCTTCCTCTAAATAACTTTGGACCACCTAAGACAGATGAGAGTTTTGAGGCTACACTGTGGGCATAGAAGGACGCAAGTATTTCTGTCTGAAGAACTCTTTATTATTTAGTAGTCTGGCTACTAAAGCTAGACACACATCAAGAAATTCTTTGCCCTTTACTCCTCGAAGCTGATGGAGTGGAAGTTCACCATGTAGTAGCAAAAGTTGGGGGTTAGGAGACTCAAGAGCTACAGTTTGGAAGACAGGAGGTGAAAGGAACGAACGTGTCTGTCTCAAATTTCTCCAGCACAGGTCACTCTCCTGCCAACGAGGACGGCTTTTTCCAGGGCGACACGCTCCGCATCACCAGAGCGCACAAACGGGCAGATCACACCGAGCACGGCAACCCGCGCCTTAACCCGTCGCTGCAAATTAACTTCAGCTTTCACACTTGAAATAAAGATCCTTGTGGAATTAGTAAGTCAATCTACCCTTGGGTGAGGATTCCAAGCAGTTGCATTATTTAGAATGATTTCACTTTTATTTACGGTAAGACTATTTGCACCTACTGATGCTGCAAGCGTCTTAATAAATTACAGTCCCTTAGATAGCAGACCTTTAGGGCAGGTAAAAAACCCCAGTGTGTATGAATGGGTTTTCATTTTCTTCTGTTCCACCTGGCTAAAATAACCCAACAGCGTCCTTTACCCAAAGACAAATTAATGTGTTACTCAGAGGAGGAGAAGCAGCAGCAGCAGCAAGAATTACGCTGGCCTGGTTTTGAAAACACTTGGCTCGCAGGATTCAGGACAAATTCCGATGTCATTACCTTCAAAAACCCAATTACCAAGCCATCCTATAAAGAAGGGCTTGATGAGAGGCTTGATGAGAAGAATAGCAGCTACTTAAGTTCTCTTTATCTTTTGAACTCAAATACGCATTTTTTTGTTTCCTTCCCATTTAAACATGGAAAGTACCACATTAATGAAAAAAGACTTCACTGAAAAAGCCTAGTAATAGCGCCTAGTAATAAAAAATAATAAATAATAAAATAAAAATAATAAAAAATTAAATAAAATAAATAATGATAAGAAAATAAAAAAGCCTAATAATGGCTTGCCTAGTAATAGCGCCAGCTAATCAAATAAGCTTGGGCTGCTGCCTACGCAAAAGGCGAATTACTGATGTCCAGAAGGGAAAAATGAAGGAAGACGGAATACTCGGTACTGCATCTAAAACCAAAAACATCTTTACCAATTCAGTGAGGTACTTGAGCCTGAAAACATGGTGAAAAGCAAGAACTCCTGTTAGAATATTCTGGTACAGAAAAAGTTTGTTTTTTTTTTTTTTTAAAAAAAGTAACACCCTAAAAACAGTAAGGGAATTCCCACCATCTTCTTGTCCGGCCAGCAGCAGTGATTATTGGTCTCCCCGGCAGAGCCGCGCTATTCCAGCTGCAGGCTTGGCACAGCCGCTCGGCTCGGGGGGAAGAACGACGCGCTTATACCTCTGTGATCACTGCCCCGTCCTCTGCTCAGAGAGACTCCAGTCTGCTGACAGCGCAAACCCAACTCCATCAGCCCAGCCTGAGAAACCGCCTCCGGCACCAATACCTGCTTTTACATTAAGCTTCTGATAAGGCAGTGCTGTACAGATCACGCCAAATCAATTTGTTATTATGCAAATCATGCCTTTTGAAACAGCCTGAAAGTGAAATCATCTACGTGAAAGGCTACGACTCCCTAATCTTCTACAGAAGCTTCGCAGTTGTCCTGTTAATCTGAAAATGATGTCATCTCAAAGCCCCCCCCCACAACGCTCCCATTACATATCTACCGACAAAATAACCAAGAGGAAATACTTGCACCGGATATTATGATTTTTTTTTTTTTTGAAAACATTTGCTTACACAAAGCTGCAATTGCTTCCTACAGTGCCACATACTAATAACATACTGCTCCGTATTTCAAACTTCATGAACATCCCTTTACAGCACAGAAATAAAGTTACATTTTGCTGATGCTAGTTAAAGTGGCAATAGAGATGACACATCACATTGAGGTCGCTTTACAGCTCGTGAATTATTGCATATTGTACCTCTATCTAGTAGTAGCAATTACAAAAAAATCCACGGGGGAAAAAAAAATATATAGCCTGAAATTAAAGTATCCTTCATATTAGAGAAACAGCAATGCTTAGGGTAATTGTCTCATTTTTCACTGACGAAAGAAGCCATTAACATCCCCCCCACGATGTGAAAAGTATCAGCGTAACAAGAAGTGCCCCGTTTCCCCTATGCGTTAGCTTATTTTTCTTATTCTAACTACAGCTCTTCGGAGTTGTTCGGTGCCCCTTCAGCAGCAACTTGCATGGAGAACCCCAAAATGCATCAGGAGATCGAGTACATCAAAAACCTCCAGGCAATTTCCAGCCTTGGTCGGCTGGACTGACCCGCAGCCTCAGGTCCAGGGCACTGGGTTGTGTTGTCCCAACACGCCAGTGAACAACAGAGCACTGCACCTTCGGGATGGCTCCTCGATTATTTTTTTTCTCCTTTCCCTCCCCCCCCCGCCTTCTAATAATTTACCTGACACTGCCTTCTTTCTGCAATCACTCCAAGGAGTGTTTTATTACATGTTAAAAGACAAGATATGTATTGAAAGTAGCAATTTTATTTGAGTTAAAATTATTTACAAAAACCCAAAGACATACTTCATGAAACTGGTACAAACTATTTTTCCTGCCGTTGGCTTTTGCTCCAAAGATCACAGCTGAGAAATACTGTATAAAATAAAAATAGGATTGGATTCAGAAAAGTACTCTACTGTTCTAATTTCCAATTGAGAGTATTTACACAAATATTTACAATGGAAAAAAAGTTACTTTAAAACTTTAATTTGCAAGTTGGCCTCAAGTACCCTTTAATGCAGAGTTATTTGAGGGTCTAACACAAAAACGCACTGCAGTTCACAGGGTGATTTCTCCCCCCACCCTCAAAAAAAAAATCTGCATTTGTCAGTGCTTGACAATTAGTTACATTTAAAAGAAACTGTTAAACACTGAGGTAAATCAATTCCCAAACAATTACCAGTGTAACAAAGAAAGGTAGTTGTCCCTGCTTTCCCCCCATCATCACATCTGTATTTTATTTTCTCTTGCCATCGCTCCACAGAAAACTACATAATCAATTTGAAATCCCATTATAGGTAAAAACCTCTAAAATCAGAAAACTAGATGGGCAAAATATTCAATAATTTCCTCCTGATGCAGATCATTTACATACAGCTTCTCTCTCTAAGTACTGATTTATTTTTTAAAACAAAGGGGAATACAACCTCAAACACTTTTCTAAGTTACACTGATACGCTAAGTTTTAGAAGGTGATGAGAGAAAACGCAAAAAAGTATGACCAACATAGGATTTTTGCCGCTAATCAGTTACTTCCTTACAGAATTCCCAACAATCTGCATTATCAAAAATAGGAAGACATAGAAGGCAGCCACTGTATGTAAAAAATTTACAGCTGGCACTGATACAAAAGCACGAGTTCTTAACTTTATACATGGAGATAACACAAGATCTAAAAGCAGGTTAGATTTCCTGTTATTTCCCCCTCATTATACATAGAACTAATATTCTTATGGCTTCAAGTTTTACAAATTGAATGGAGTAACATGATGCAATTACCTATACAGGTATTTAAAAATGTCGATGAAGCAGATCTCGGAACAGTCTGCAAATATTCAAGACCACCTTAATAAAAATAATTACCAATTCTGTTGGTCTGAATAACGAGTGCAAGAAAAAAATCGTTTAAAAAAGTCACGTATTTTCTGGGATTCTTTGTTCCATTTAAGTCTTCAAACACAATGCTTTGCTGTGAACTAGACCTCAGACTGACCAAAATCTTAGCTATATCAGCAATTTAAGGCTTTGCGTTGTATGCATTTAAACTTTGTCATACTACAGAAGAATGAAATAGAAAGATTATGTCAGCTGGAAACATTAATCCCCATTGGTGTTTTAGCTTCTTTAAAATTCTTCCCCCTAAAACATCCAAATTCTTTGTACTGAGCATTATAAAATACATCTTGAGTGCTTCCTTGAAACAAATTAAAACAGCATTTCAAAGTTTTTGCTTATTAGAAGTGTAAACTACCCTGGGATTGAATATTTTTTTTTTTTTAATTTTTCTTTTCTTTCTTTCTTTCTGTCTTTAAACAGGGCACAACTTTTTACAGTTACTATTTGTTTTGTGGATAACATACCCTCAAATGGCTTTATGTGTTCATGGGTTCACATGCTTCTTGGAACTACAAAGTGTTATGGTCATCGCTTTACAGTACATGGGCCATGACAGTTTTAGAACTGAGAAATAGTTCAACAACCTAATTTCAATCAAAACAGTATAAAAAATAAACTATCCAATCCTCGCCTCTTTGGATTCCAACAAATTTTAAATATAGACAGTAGTTAAAATCACAAAAGTATTTAAAAATTTATATTTTATGATTTTGGAATAATCTAGTAATAAAAAAGCAAGAGCAAATTAAACTCAAATAGGAGCGGTGCTGCTGTCCAGAACTTCTTTATTAGAACATTTGTTTGATACCTCAGTAGCTAAAGCTGCCTTTGCACCTGGCTGGCATGAAACAGTGGCTCAACAGTAAACAGCAGTTGCACTATCAGCAGCAAGTTTTTCCCCTTGAAACTTGTCACGAACAAAGCAAGAAAAAAAGATAGGGAGGGTAAACCCTGCCAAAAAATATTTAAATACTGTACTGCATCATAAACAGCATGGTTTCTTTATTTATTTCCCTCAGAACCTTTTTCCCCTCATTTTTGATAGTTGCAGATTGATGTAGTAACTGTCTTTTAGAAAACGCTGAATGCATGGTTAAGAGACCAGGTAGCCTTAAAAATCCGAACACGAATGACACAGATGAATGCTCTTGGTATATCCTTCAAGGACTTCTTTCATGGCGACGTCTTTTGTCTAAGGGTAGCTCCAGCATGAGAGTGCCTGCAGCGGAAGTTAAGTATCTAGCAGTGTTCCAAGTATTCAATCACCCTAGAGATAGATTTCTGGCCTGTCGTTCCAACAGCACACTGCAAAACGGAAGAGAAAACAGAAGTAACAAACAATCATTTGCGACACCTCTCTAAAACATCGGAGAGAATTTCAGAATTTTACTATTTACAATTACATAGCAGTAAAAGCAATTAGGTTTAGGCAGAGGATTCAGAAATATTTTCCTAACCAGTCACAATCAAATGGAATGAAAGTGGCTTCATTCCATCTACTACCAAAATAACGACAGACAAATGGCTCTTTGGTATTTAAAAACAGAAAATCATCCCGTGCTCTTCTAAAGACACAACTGAAAAATGGGAAGTGCTTCTAAAAATGTACAGACTATTAACAGAAAACACAATTGCAAAAATATCTACATATATCAATTCAAAATATATGTTACTTACAGTAAGATTCATAAAACTGAGAAATTTTTTGAGCATTTCAGTCATTATCGAGAAGTCTCCTTCAGGTAAGTACTCCCTCACAGTAGTCACATTGATCTAAGAAACAAAACAATCTATTTTAATTTGGGAAATATTTTTCCTATGTTACTCTGCAGGTGAGATACAATAAGACAAATCTATCCATAGCGTTATTAAGGTGGCTTTTGCTGTCATTTCTATGATTCAAGTCCCTCTTAAGCAATACTCACATATGTTTGTGGTGGTTATGTTTCTAGGAAACAACAACTGCTAAAATGTTGTTGTTTGTTTGTTTGTTTCTTCATTCGAGATCATTACCACCAGCAGACCTCCCCAGGACCCACACAACTATTGAGAACTCAACACCCCACCAGATCACTCTCCTCTATAATGGCTAAGGGTTGGGAATTACTGAACTTATGGTCAGCATCACTCCAAACACTTCCAAGTGTACGGAAGCTGATCAGACACAGGGTACGGAACAGCATGGTAAAGACCGTTCCTGCCATCATGGGAAATTTAGCCAGGCCTGAAAGCAGGTCTGAACCTCATTTTCATCTGAGCATGTGTTTCACAGGAGAGTTTATGAAGCTCTCAGCCAGAGTTCCATATTTTTCTCTTCCTCTTTCTATTATGTATTTCCAGTCTGAGGCAATCATCTTCAATTAATATGGACATACGCCATTTCATGTAATTTCAACAGAGGAAAAAATAAAGCAGACTGATAAAAAAGGAATAAACAAGTCTGATGTTGACTTGGTTATTGAAACTACTGAAAAACAGAGGAAACTTTTACAAGTATAGAACAGGACAGCCAACTTTCCTTTGTCTTTCTGAAGTAAGTTCATCTGTTGGCTAAGACTAACAGCAAAGGGCAGAGAGGCAGAAGAGGTTAAATATTCAATCCCAACTGTTTTTGACAAGCATGCTGATGGTCAGAAAATTTGTTTTGGATGGAATACCTCTGGCAGATTTCCACAGAAATATATATGTGTATATTAAAAAATGTAGCTTCATCAATGTACTAGCTCATGCTGAACCCTAATGTAATAAACCCATTTCAATACTGCAAATTACGACTTTGCTAAAAACGGTATCGGACTTAAGCGCAAATTATTCACTTATTCCCTTACCGGACTCTCCTGGCAGAGACAGCCTAGAAGCAATGCCGTGTAGGAGGCCACAATGCAGTCTTCCATGTGCTTCCCAGCGTGCTGAAGAGCTGTAAAGAGACACAACCGAGTGTATTGTATTCTCCAAGCAGCTGCTATCTTCTGCTGCTTCAAAGACAAGCTTTCATTATCGCTTTTCTGAATTCTTTTTCCTCAAACAAAACTGGACCAAGACTTCAGAGGCAAGAATCGGACAAACTCCGTACTTACCACCTCAGCAGCACACTCTTGAGCAGAAAACTGCTGTTCTCTCGCTTTCAATGCATTACATTGGACAGTATTTTATTAATAATTGCCAAAATGTGCAAACTGTACGCTTAACACACCAAAATACAAATAGAAATGTTTCGTGTGATACTATAAGCCAGTAAGAATTCCACCAAAACAAGTTTATAGTATTAGGGATAACAGATATGGCACTTTTTGCTCATGACTCAGCAGTTTTTGGCAAACCACAAATAGCTGCAGACACCAGTTGACGGAGCTACAAAAAGGAGGAAGGATATAAAGCAAGGTTGGAGAAAGTCATGTAATACACTGCACCTACTATTAGAAGATTAAACAAGGACTGATGCTTCAAGGCCTGATACGTTTTCCATTTACATAACTCAGCTTAGAGATACTCGAATTCCTGGAAAAAACTACCAAAGATGCAGCACATCGAGGTACCCGAGACACCAGCGATGGAGCGGGAAGAACTCCAACACAAAGATGGGGACAGAAGCAGCACACGTGCAGATAGTGAGGGGAGGGGAAAAAAATAAAATCTAGAAATAGCACAAAACAAGAATGGGTCACGATACCCTGGAAAACAAACTAAGGCAGGTAACTGTCAAGGTCTGTTTCAGAAGAAGGCGGCAAAGGCCTAAAAGCCATGCTTTTCAGAATACTTCTTACACACAATGGCCCTAAAAAGGTTTGGTTGGTTGTTTTTGTTTTTTTTTTTTCCTGAAGGAACTGACAGAAGGTACTATTAAGAAAATAAAAAGCAGCATGACTTCTTCCACTTCTCACGCATCAGCTCTGAACTGCTCCTACTTATGACCTGTAACAGCTTCACCTGGGGGACAGGCAGAGGAAATCTCAGCCCAAGAGACTGCGTGTACAAAGGAAGCAGAAGACAAGGTGGGAATTTATGGAATCGCAGAGCGCTCTGCCTTTTCTGAGCTCACCGCAACCAGACAGCCTACCTTTATTAAGATCAAGTTCTTCGTCATCTTCTTCCTTCTTATCTTTCTCTTCAGTGCTATCTGACTTCTCTGTGGAGACCCACTGTATCTCCCCACTCGTCTCTTGCCATTCCCCGCTCTTATCGTGCTGAGCCGTAGGAGCTTCTTTAATCAACTCGTCTGTCTGGCTCTCGGCCAGCTGTGCCGCTCGCTCGCGCTCCAGAAATAGCTAACGGGGAGAATTTCAGGAGAATCTCTATTACAAATCAAACCCTGAACACTCCGAATTAATACTTGAAAGTTTACTTCCCCTTCGAAACTCACCCCTTAATACAGCCAGTCTTCAATACTTTGCTTAACAATAGCCTTTTCTTCTTCAAAGGGGAAGAGAATTTACCCCAACGCTACCGCTGCGCTCTGCAGAAGAGGCCTCCCTCCCTGCCTGCCTCCCTGCCCAGTGCTGACCCAGCTGGCAGGCTCCTCTTGGGCATCGTAAATGTTTAATCGTTTTCTTTGAGACACAGCTTGAAGACTAAAAGTTGCTATATTTTCCTGTCCGTTTTTGTTCTCTACCAATCCTCGTTTACTTTTCATGCCGGCTAACCCCTCTTCACTCTCTTGGCTTTTCCCTTGATACGCAAAAAGCAAAAATTTGGAAGAGTAATTTAACGTGACTTAACTAGGATGTGACTGAGCCAGCAATCTCGTATTGTGCACTTACATCTTGCAAATTATTCTCCAAACCCTACAACCGCCAGTTCTAAATATTGCTTTGCAGAGCTGTGAATTAAGATATTTAATATTATTTTTATTGTTCATTTTTTTGTCTGCTGCTGGACAGTCATATAGTTAAAGAGAAGAACTGCTGAAGTTGTCCATAAAATTATCTCAATTGAAATAAAAAGGCTGTACTTAAAAATCCCTTCAATTGTTTTATTTTAGTTTGTATGATGGAAGTCGTTCATCAAAATTATTGGTGGGTTTCTTTTTTTAACAAGTTAGTCAATACACATTTGAGAATGCTGTTTCACATCCATATTCATTATATCTGTATTTTACTGCTCTTCTAAAGCATGTTTTTTATTTTTTTTTTTTTGAAATTGCAAGCTCCCAGAAAGATAGTACTTTTTTTAAAAAAAAAAACCTATGGAAGCAAAGTATGCAAGACAAGAATAGCTTACAATTTTTACAGCTGGTTTAAAACAAAACTAGAAGTAAATCATTTAGGAACAAGGAACCTAAAAATAAATGCTATAGGAACACGAAAGCTTTATGGAGCACGAGAGCAGCCTTTGGATGGCTGCAATAATGATACCGCTGTCTTTTACCAGGAAAGCTGTTTCTGTAACAGACAGTACCAAAAGAGCCAAAGTTGGGAGCGGCACCCCTCTTCCCGCACCACGCTGTTACTCAAAATACTAAACAGAAAAAAAAAAAGTAATATTGACAAATCTTCATTGCCGAGTTCTCTCTTCCCCCTTGACAGTCTGATAGTGAGAAGTGGTAACTATTACAGGAAAACCACATTTCTTACCTGCACTAAAGCCTGAACAGCATCAATCTGTCCAGTTATCTTTAGGCTATCATCTCCTTCTCCCGTACAGAATGAGTCAAAAGAACATGATGTTTCCATATTGACAAGACAGTGCCTATTCCGAGCACTATATTCTACTAGATTGATCAACAGACCCAATCCCTGCAAGAGTTGGAGAGTCAGAGGATTACACACATTAAAAAAGGGTAATTCAGTGAAAAACACCTATCCAGATAAACATCCTGTTTAGGCCTTATCTTGCTGAAGATACGGAACTAATACGACTTTATGAAACAGTCTGATAGACACAGGGATCAGGATTTAAAGAACCGTGAAGCAAAACCATGATCTCTGTATACTAGAATTCGTATGCAGGAATCTCCGTTTTTCCAATTCAGAACACAAAACCATTTTGAAGGATGAGATATCATTTATAGATTAGGGATTCAGGTGTCCAGCCTTCAGCTTATATTCTTAAAATATGTTGCTATACAGGCCACACAGATCCACTTCGCCTCAGCTGAGGTAAATCTGACAAGGCCTTTACCCCAAACAATAACATCCATCATATTTCTGAAGTTCAAAAGACATTTGAAAAGTAGGTAATTCACAGACTTATTTAGCTAAATTTCTTAGCAGTGCACTTTTTCCCACCGAACACAGGGAAAACATTTAGACTCAAAACCATCAAATCCTTATGGAAACCCTCTTTAAGTACCTCACAAATTATATATACAGCCAATGAAAGCTGTAGAGGCTGCTCCTTAATTTGGAACCAGAGGAGTGAAATGCACAAGAAGGGGGCAAATCTCTATGTTAGTGTAACAAATGCAATGGCTTACCAGCACCCGAATATCAAATCTCTGTTCTTGAGGTAGGAACTTTGGAACCTGAAGCACACAATTCATAGCTGTGCCTATCAGACCATCTTGTTCACCTGTTTTTGTACTACCCCATTCTGTAAACAAAAAGAGGTTAGAGGCTCAATTTTGAAAATTCTCACTTTCATAACCGTAAGCAGATGGGTAAAAACCTTTCGGCCCCAAAGACAAACGGGACTCTCTTAGCCAAAGCACACATCTGAACGCTTCATACTTGCAATTACCCATCCAATTTGCAAAGACAAATTACTGATTACTCTAAAGCAAGCACCTACCACACGTAACAGCTTTATTGCATTGTACCTGGAAAAAACATAACCAGGAAGAGGAAAGGGTTTATAGGAATGCGTTATCTGATGCTTTCACACAGAATATGCACTTTTTTGTTTGTTTTACCGTTATCATTTGTTAGGTTGAGCAAGACACCAATGATGGCCCTCATACAGTCTTCCACTGCTTTACCCACATGGTTAGTTACATTCTGGTGAGGCAGAGGCTTGTTGTCTGGTAAACAGATACTGTCTTCAGCACGATTATATCGCTGGATTAACTCTTCACAATGCTGCAGTGCTCTGCAGGGAGAAGATGCAGAACAAATTTACCTCTACAACATATGGGACATTCCACCCTTATACTCGTTTTACCAGGAAAAGACCCCTCAAATACAGATTTTACGCAGAATTTTTCCAATGCCTAGATGCCCAGTCTGTAGGGAGAGATAAACTTATCGCCTATAAAATCTTCTATGAGCTCAAGTAAAATTGTGAAAACAAAAACCAGGAAGACTGTGGCTTAGACCTTTACCAGCTTGAGATTTCAAGAGCAAAAGTTATTTCTTCTTTCCAGCTTCATCACATGGTCTTACAAAAGATATTCCCTCTCCCTACAAACCCAGCCTCTCGTATCCTCTGACCACGAGGGCACAACGTTATTCTGACAGCATTATCTAAATATTCTCCTGTTCTGCCCTCCGAGCTATTTCCATTCTGTAAGAAATAAATAAATGACACATAACTTCCTTCAATCTTCACCTCATAACACCACTGGGCCACAGGCAGGATTCTACTGCTTGACACTAGTTTGATGTTAAACTGCCAACAATGATTTCAATTACAAACAAAACTAAAAATGTCAAAAACATATATTGTCTAAATACCACAGTAAACTGTGGGGTTTGGTTGGGGTTTTTTGTTTTAATTTAAAGAAATACTCAAAATACATAACCTACAGCCATAAAATTATGTTTCCAATGAGGTCTGCAGAGTCAACTTTTCAGCTTAATTTGCTCTCTTATGAAGAGCAGTACAAGAGGGATGCAATCTCTGCCAGTCAACTGAGACCTCACCCAGATTGATAAATGGGTTAGAGGTGTTTGTACAAGCATCTTTGCCAGGGAGAACAGCTAAGAACGGCGTTTTGCTATTCTAATTCTGAGTTACACTGTCAATTCTGTTATGCTCCATTTCAATAAACACTTAAGCGTGATGAAAACACAATAAATAAATGTAGCTTCCCAACTGCCCTCTTCTGTGCTCACATTAGCTCGGCACAAGAGGAGCTGAATCCACAGTTTGCAGCTTCTACAGAACCAAGGGCAGCTGCACTACGTGTTGGTAGCGCTCAGGAAGTTCCCCATGCACTCATCTAAACAGTTTCATGAAAACTTCATGAAACTTACTTCATGAAAAGCAACAGTAGCCAGTATGGGCTATTTCCCCCGAGAACCTTCTGGGTAACCAAAGTATTTTTTGCCCTATCAGGCACAGCGCTCTGCAAAAATGTCTTTTTGTCACAACTTACTTAGCTGAGGAGACTATGAGTTCCGAGTCTTTGTATGCTATCAGATAGCTCTGGTTTTCTGGATTATGCACAGTTACCTAAAAAGGGGAGGAGAAAGTATTATTAAAAAAAAAATGGGGGTTTTCCTTGAAAGAGAAGTATTCCCTTCCCACTTTATTTTCACCCTCCGCTTTATTCAGTTCCACATTTCTTGGTTATTATCCAGTATAAAGTTCCGCTTATCACTGTCCAAAATTTCCTTGGAGATCGTAATTAGTCACACAAAATGGTGGCACTGAAGATAAAACCATCTTCCCTGATACACTAAGTACAGAAACCATGTGGCAGAATGTTTTGCAACAGCAGAACCTTGAATCTCTCTCCTGGGACTACAATGTCCCACATGTGTATATGTATGTATGTAAATATATAGAAAAACATCACACGGAACACAGTTACATCCATAATGTTATTTTTAGGACATGACATTAAATCCAATTCTGAGAGCTTATTACGCAGCCAACCCTAAAAATCAAGTTTTTCCTTGATTCCCTTGATTGAAATTCAGAATCTACTTTCAGAAACAGTAAAAGTTCTGTTCTTAAATTTGCATGATTTGGTGTGTTGATTTTTGTCATCTCTCCCAAGTTCCAGATTTTAATATTTTACCACTAAACAAGGTTATTTGACTGTCGCTTGGGAATACCAGCTATCAAGTACAAAAGCAGAAATTGGATCTGAAAATCTTCCACTGTTCAGAAGGCAGGTAAAGAGCCAGGCACTATTAGTTTTTAAGCAGGGACCCCTGAATTAGTATTTCAGCAATTGTTCATCTTTCTCAGTTTTTAGCTTAAAACACCACACCACTCTTGCGCTTGTTTCCTGTATCCCAGCGCAAAAAGAGTCAGGCCAGCAACAAATATGAAACTCAGCAAAACAAAGCCTCGTAGAGAAGCATACACTCAGAATTCTTGTCAATTAAGCTCTACAAAAGTACCGTGTGTTTTAACTCTGTTCAAAGTTCTCCGCAAAAAATATTTACCACCTCGATGCGCACGCTCAACTGATCACAGCACTAGTTTGATTTTCAGGGCAGTTTTGTCTTTCAGCGCTCAGCCAGCTGATGCTTGAAAGTAGCAATTCTTAAAATACACATCAATTTATTGCTTCTAAGAAAACACTACTTCTCTAATGATGCATTATTACTAGACGCACACTACAGAGTCAAACTCGTGCTTTGAAAACAGCACCCATAAACAGCAGCTTTCTGTAGGAATTTAAGAAAAAGCATCATGTTACGTTCAGTTACTCTTACATAAAAAACCCCCTTGCAACATTGTACATACATACAGCAGGGTAAAAGAAATGTTCAAACAAACATTCCAGGAACACTGATAAAACATCGCAAAGTTAGTAGCCTATAAAAAAAATAAACACCATAGTGTTATTCTATAACTATACATTGAAAGAACGTAACACTGAAAAGGTCTGGTAAAGACAAAGGGGTTTTCAGAAACGCATCTGCTCATACTCACACTTTCTAAGACCCGTAAACATCTTTCTGCACCCCATAACGAAGCAACCAATTTCTCTTCATTTTCGTCACTGCTCAGGTGATCCACACATTCTTTAACTAAACAACAAAAAGAAGTTGTTTTCCACTGTCAGTAAGAGGTCTTCAAACGCCAAGTGTACAAACTAACTAGCTACTCAGAGAGTCGCTGTTTTACACTTTACAAAACTCTCATACTAGGAAACAATCACAAAGACACGATCAGCATTCCAAAACTGTTAGTTTCTCCAAGTAAATTAAAAACAAAAAACCTCCCCAAAAACAACCTTACAATTTTGGCTTTACAAGTTTGTGATTGTTGCTACAAATTACCTATCTGTATATTTTATTCTCTATTGCCAATGAAGAGTGTACAGCACATGACCACATTCCTTAACTGTAACACACCATTTTGTAGAGGAGGAAAAGATACAACACAGCCACTCTCCCCACACTTCACAAGTCTGAAACCGTGTGCAAGTTGAGTGCTTTCATCTCCTCAACCCTTCCTTTGTCCACCCCTCTGCTTACTTAAGACCAAGCTTTAGTCAGCTCAAGAATTCATTTAAGAAATGTCTCTTTCCTATCTGTGAGACGCTGATCCAAAAAACCTAACCAAGACAGTTTTTTTTAAAAAATATGAAAACAAAACTCCTGCTGCTTCTTGAAGGCCTGACCTCCTCCGGGATGTTTAGTTACAAAACACCACGCCTGAAAATAATTCTAAAAGGCTGTAAAAAAGATTTTACTCTAGAATAAGGGTGCTGTATTTGTGTGCCGTACAAAGATAGGTAACGCAGTAATCTGTATTCTGTTTAAGCTTACGCCACTCTTAATCTCATGTATTACATGCAACATTATACACATTCTGTTCAACCTTAAAACTACTCTCAACCCCACATGCAGCAGACTGAAGTCACTAATATTTCCCAGTGACTCAATATTAAATTGTCTACATTATTTTTAACATTGCTGAGAAAAATACACCATGTTTCTAACTACAGAAAATGAACACGAAGAAAAGCATCTTCGTAAGATTCGCTGATTTTTCACGCTGTCAAAGCAGCATCTCCAATATACCTTTATCTACAATATGATCAAGACCACCGAGGAGTCGCAGTTCTTCTTTAAACCAGTCCCCAGCTCGTTTTGAGGTGAGAGACAGTAACGTCTCCATTGCCAAATGCCCGGTCTGAAAGAAGTAGGTTCCAGAATTAGTGAAATCATCGTATGCAGCTATAGCAAATCTATCAGATCATACAAATACAGGTCATAAAACAACCATAAAAACAAAGTTACAGGTTCCAAGTAGAAGAACCACCAGAGGGAGCAAGAACAGATTGAAAAATATGTGTATCTTAAAAATGAAAAAAGAGACTCGATATGATAAGATGATAAGAATGTACTTTGCATTTTCAACTTTTTCTTGATTTTATTTTAATAGCTTAGGAAACCTAAGCAGCCTCGTTTCACCTGTTTCTCTTGTTTTCAAAAGCAGCAAGTGGAGGAAGAAAATAGACAAATCAACAAGGCAGGAAAAAAAAACCCAAAAAAAGCCACAGTGAACACCGCTTCTGTCTCTCAGATACATTGGCTCTGCTGCTTGTAGAATACAATTGATTCTAATGTAGGTGTTTTGTGGTTTTGATTTTAAGCTCATAGAATATAGCAATTAAACTAAAACACTGTAGAAAAATCTTACTATATTTACTGATTTATTGTTTTTTTAAAAAAGGAACACATATCAAAATTCAACAACAGCAAAGATAAGTGTACTCCCTGCAAATGGAAGTTGAAGAGATTTTAGGTGATTATCTTAGTTAATCCCCTGCAATGTTTTTAACCAAAACTAAGTCAAGACTATACCTTGTTTTTCCAAAGGCCTCTAATAAAAGGCAAATGTTAACAACAAAAACACGTACATAGGTATAAAATTTACACCTACACAAAAGCAACCAGCATAGACTTGTGTAACACCTGGAAAATGCACAGGCAAATCTGGACTACTATACGTGTAATCATTTCATATATGGTATATAAATACGACAACGCAAAGTCAGAGGAAAAAGCCGTAAGATCTCATCAGAGCCAACTGAATTGAAACCACTCTCAAGTTACCTTCCCTCCCTGACACATTTGATTTGTAATGCGTGAAGGAGGGCTGTGTGAAGGAGGGCTGTGTTATCCTGAGCTGCACAGCGTGTTCCAGCACACCAGTCCAAACCTCAGGACCTCCTGGGAGCAACAGTACTCACCGGGCTTGAGTGAACACCCCACTCTCTTAGAAAACCGAGTTATAAATTGTACGAGTCCTCCCTACCATCTTCAGCTGCTTTCCTTGTTTTTGAAACACTGATTTCCAAGGAGGAAAAGAAAGATGAAGATTAGTCTTGCTAGAGAAGAGTTGCCACCCAAGGTTGGTCAGTTCTGGTTTTTCAGGAGCAAGCTCTGCAGCACACCGTCACTGTGAGCATTTCTCCAACGTAAATGGAAGTGTCCTTGGGTCACGACAGTGTCGTGGGGGACAACAGGACACGAGCAGCAGCAGCAGCAAATCTACAGCGGGTCACTCCTCTCTGAGTCAGCAGCATCTCAATTCCCCACCACAGTAGTAGCACAGACAAAGCTGCAATTGCTCCTGCAACTGTTTCACCACCCAGGAAACTGCCAACTGCCTTTAATTGCCAACAGCCACTCAGCCAATCTTCCCACAGGAGGGAAACTAAACACGCTCGGTTACAGAGTGTTCTTGTCTCATCAGTGAGAGATGCAAGATCCAAACCCTCACATTTTAAAAACTCTTAAGTTAAAACCATAACGCTAAAGGAGATGAGGGCATTTTAAGGAATGGATGGAGAACTTGCCTTCTGAAGCCAACCAAACCAGAAAGCGTTTTGAGGGAGGAGGGGAGAGGACCTGAAGGCAGTGGTTTGACAGATCCCTAGCTCTCTGAAGCTTCCCCATCCTCTTCAGATGATTCCTTTCACTTTTGTAGACTGACCTTCAAAATGCTCTAACGTGGATATCTGACATCATGCATAACCTCAACCAGTTTGATAGAAAGAGATTAAAAACTCTCCTTAGAGATCTTAACGGCTACAGAAGATCTAGGTACCTTCCTGAATACCTTCACCACGAAAGCTCAAAGACCACACAGTATTTCAAAGATGGTGCTTAGTTTTCTGCCAAAGGGCAACAAGACCTCAAAAAACTCCAGCAGAATATAATTTGATATTTATACTACTGGGCAAAAGTACACAGCATATTTATTTATTAAATAAAATGAATCAAACCTTGTAACCCTTTGCTTTTGAGGAGGAAAGTAATCCACTCTATCCAATTTTTTATGTCAATTACGATGAAATTTTAACACCAAACATTCAAAACACGGTTCCCTTAAGCTTTCAGCCTTGTGCTGAGAGTGAAAAACAGAATAACCTCTCTCGCCAAGCGAAGAGAGGAGTCACTTGTGAAGGTTTTCGTTATGCTGCGACAGAGGAGCGAGCTCCAAGCATCAGCTACAGAGGGCTGTGCTGACTGACAGGCAAGTGCCATTTGCTAACAAGAAGGCTAAGCTGTTGAGGTTTTGTCTTCTTCTAAGCCAGCAAAAAAAAACACAACCTCCCTGGAAAAAATTCAACCCGCAGAGAACTCCTTTTTAATTTCTGAGTTTACATTTTTTAATGTTGATAGCAGTCTAGAAACAGTACTCTTTGAATACCTGTTTGAGTACTCCAAAATTAGTCTGATCTAACTTCTGGAGAGTCACCCAAACACCGCTGTCTGTGGAAAGACAGGCAGTATTGATCAGCTTTGTTTGATCTGTGTAAGATTCAAAAAAACGAAGGTGTAACCGGTTAGGCACAAACTCGAGTCATCAAAACATCTGCTGCAATCCTTCTGTTTCTCAGTGGATATGTCTGAGTCTGAAAATGCACAGATCTTTTCTTTACCCCCAGAAGATTTGCATTTCTGTTCGCGTTTTCTGCCTGTCATCTGGTACAAAACAGAGATTACATATTATATCTCATGACAGAGATCCGTGTGAAAGCAACTTTATCTTTTACATATGAAGTTCATTATTGTCTCAATTTACCATTGCTACTATCATAAATTGGACGAGAACCTAATCATCTCATTTGGCTTGCATTTATTCTCTAAACACTATATAGTCTCTGCGTCTAGCTGGTGCAGCTGGGAGGGGACCAGTTTCCATCTGCGAGGAATTACAGTATTCGACACGTTTACAACACCAGCTCCACGTCATTTCGAGAAATGGAGGTGCCCCAGAAAACAAACAAACCGACCACAACCAGCTGAGAGTGATGGCCTGGGATAATACTACTCTTTACTCAGGGACAACTTCCTTGCAAGACAGAGTCCCTTTTAATAGATCCTCTCCCTGTAAACCCATGCCTAAGAAAACACAGGAGAACTACAGTTTGTAAGGAAGTATCAGGCCAGATCAGATCACGAGTATGAGAGAAGCTCAAATCGGAGACAGCGGTCTGTGTGGCTGGATGCTTTAGCAATGAGGAACCTGCACCAGCTGTTCCGTGCTTAATAAAGGGAGCTGTCTTACATTTTACAGTGCAAAAGATATCCTGGCACTGACAGGCTGCGAGCTACGTGAGCTGCCTCCGGTGCCAAACCAGCACGGAAATAAGACACTGATTATACCAGTTCCTAGCTGGTCACCACCCAGACAACAAATCGCATTCTGTGTTGGGATCTTCAGATGGTATCATGTCAATTCAGAAAGTAAACTGAAAGCGCAGAAAAGAATCTCAAATTCATTCCTCCTTTGTAGATTCCAAAGGCAAAAAAAATTAATACCAGCCCCCTACCTGAAGGTTTCATAGCTTTGCAGGAAACAGGCCTAAAACTGAAAGTCTGAAACAATTCTCCTTTGTCATCACAAACTGATTACCGAGGTTAAGAATCATGTCATCTTCCCCCCCGCAAAATTCAGCTCTTTTTACTGCTACACAACACTGACTTTTTATACCAATTCAGCTATCTGGGCCATAGCTGGAATTTTGGAAAAAACCCCAAACCCTTCCCAAACCAAGGAAAAAACTCACAAAAATGGCAAAAGAAACTGCCAGCTCGACAAGGCATATCCTCTTTTAATCTAACCTAAAATGGAATACAATCTTAACTGCAGGTTACTGGCAAGAGTTGAAACGTGACTTGCAGAGATAAAGCTCTAAAAAGCTCACTTCATAAACAATAAATCAGGAGCAGGGTATAAGTATTACATGAAAAATGGCAAAAATCTAGTAAGAATGTTTAAAACATTAAAAGAATATATTAAAAGATGTTAAAAAATTAAGATTGTACTAACATCTGTTATACTGAAATATGATGCAAGCAAAACCACATTACTAATTTTTGCCATCTAGTCAATCTGTCATCAATTCTTTAAATACAGTCTTTTAAAAAGACTTGCAACTTACCCTTGATTTTTCAAGCTAGGTTGATGCTAGCATCAAACCATGGCCAAACTTATTTTTAAACAAAAACAGTTCACTCTGTTGCAGCTGAAGACACATTCATAAAAAACAAGTATGTTTGAGAAAGGAAGGAAAAAAGAAAAAGTCATCCACATTTATCGTAAGCGACAGATCTGCCACCACACTTTGGGCAGAGAGAAATCTGTTTCTGTACGACAGATTTTTGGGTTGTTTTTTTTTAATAGGAGAACCTGAACCACATTTTCAATTTAAGACAAAATACTCTTATTCCCATGTAAGAACTTTTGTTGATGAATGTACATTGGTTAAAATTTAGGCAAAGAAACAGACTCAAAAATCTAAACGCCGTCTTCAAACACATGGTTATTCAAAGCATTATTTGTTTTTAACTGCTACCTTTAACTAGCTACCCTTAGCAGGAGCGAATGGCCAATCAGACAGCTGAAGAACATCGTAACTTTATCCCACTAACAAGCCTTTTAGAAAGGAAATTTGAAATTTAAAGAAGGAAATACTTGTGGAGCAGTCATATGTACATAGAAGGTAGACAAAATGTCATGATCCTCAGCTGGGAGATAGGAGATTAAGGACGATGCTTACAAGTTCCATTTTATTAAGCATTTCAGTGCTGCCCAAGGCTTTCAAATAAAAGCATGATACCCACCGTGATGTTCTCGAGATCAAGATGTTTGTTGTGAACAGTTTCACACAGTCTCCGAATTTTTTCCTTAATTTTATTCATGTCTTTTTCATTCAGCAGCTTGGCAGAAGAAGCGTCTTGTTCCAGCTCCAAAAGCCGTATCATCAGATCTAGACTAGCTCTGTCTAAATCCATGTTCAAACGATCTCTACTCAGGATGTACATTAGAGCTGCTGTACAAAGGGACAAATTCTTGGGTTGGGAGGGGAAAGAAAGAAAAAAAAGAAGAGTTTTTAGTAATCATGTTAAGCAGACCTTTTACAATTCTTATTAAACAAGCTGAATATTTACAGAAGAAAAAACCTGGCAAGTCCCAGTCTACGCTAGGACTTGCATGAGTACTTACTGTTGTACATCGACTATTTCTAGCAAGTTACTAATGCGTTCTCCTAACCAATACAACCGAGACAAAAATCACTTAATGCATTTACAAAGCCCTAGTAGAAAAACAGGGTTTTCTACTCAGCGCTGCAGACAGAATAAAGACGGTAACTCCAGTAACACAGTATTATAGAAGAGACAGATGGCATGGAAACAAACTGAAAAAGCACAGGGTACATGGCAAGGTAGGTGAAAATTCTGCTTCGATGGGATAAGCTGGTGACAGCACCAGAAAACACAGAGATCACGGGGACAGTGCTTGCATGTGAAGGGGAGGGGGTTGGGAATTTGAAAAGGAAAAAAAAAAAAAAAGAGAGCCTGGTGACATATATTCTGATTCTGCCAGGCAGGTCTGTCTGTCAATAGTTTACCCAAACTTTTCCAGCATGAACACATTTAATTTCCAGGGGAATTGTGTATTTTGGTAAGTAACCAGAGTAAAAACCAGTTTCCTCCCTGCCCCGTACCCATCAGTCCTTAACAAGTAAATGTTATTATCCTGACCATCCCTATCTTACACAGATTTGATGTACAGGGACCTCTAACTGGCTAAAGAATATTAAATCCTTCTTCAAGAAGGAATTAGATTTCTTCTCCATGAGGATCCAGAAAAGCAAAGGTAGAAGGTGACTGTCAGGAAAGGACGGGTGCCAGGGAAGAGACGAGAGCGCAGCTGCCTGTCCCTGGGGCTGGTAAGTGCAGCGCTTGCACCAAGGGAGCCATCCATCCAGGTGAGCTTCAAGCTGTGGCCAAGAGAAACATTCATGGAGAACTGAGCGGTGCTGGGCACAAGACTTTCAGAAACCTTTGACGGTATCTGGAGGAAAGAAGAGCTGGGGGGGGGTGGAGGGGGGCGGAATTGGGGTATGTGTGTGTCTAACTGAGTTCAACCCTCAAGAGTCAGCACGCTGCATGCATCTATTCCAATTTTTTCCTGTATAAAGTAAATAAAAAAACCAGAGACAAACTAATTCTGGGATGGGAATGTTGTACAGCTCAACAGGAAAGAGCAGAATTTCTGTGTCATAGCAGATTAACATCTTGTTTAAAGTTCAGCCAACCACCAAAGCAATCATTAGCCACTTCTGTTTATGTTAGAACCAAGTAATAATCATACCTGATCATGCTAAGCAGTATCAGCATTTCCAAAACAGGATTAGGCAGCTGACAGTCTATCAAAAGCTATGTTAAAACTCCTTCCTGTCTGAGGCAAGGAAACCCTCGGGTGAATTAAGTCTTTAATCTAACTACCAAAGACACTTGTGGTACTGAAGGAAGAAAGCAGGAGTTTCCAAATCTACACCATCTTTCATGAATACAACCTCAAGACGCGGAGTTGGTTAAAAAAAACCAAACATAACTTTCTCCAACAAACCTTGAAATTTTATCTTTTTAACTATAGAAATTGTTTACTCTGGATTTACTTGCAACTAGTTTAAACTGTAAGAAATTTCAGGTTCCTTGAAGAAGACCCTGTTCTTTCAGAATGGCAGTTACTAAAACAGGACACAAGAGCGCACACCTTCCACCCGGGTTTTAAGATATTTCAATGTGGTCAGGAGGGCCCCAAGCAGGGGTCTCGGACATTATCACAGAACCAGAGAATCACAGAATGTTGAGGGTTGGAAGGGACCTCTGGAGATCATCTGGTCCGACCCCCTGCCAGAGCAGGTCCACCTACAGCAGGTTGCACAGGATGGCGTCCAGGCGGGTTGGGAATGTCTCCAGACTCGGAGAAGTGTATATACAGAAGGTGGTTTCGGGCTGCAGGAGGCCCGCCAGAAAGGCCAAAAGGAGCAGGTATGTGTAACAAGAACTAGGTTCCTGCAACAGCATCTAGGAGGCCATCAGGCCCATAAGCCTCCAAATGCTGATCTGCAACATGAAAATAGGGATGTTGCAAAAGGAAGAACCTCAAATGTGGATGGTGCTTACAATGTGGAACAAACCTGCTTCAGCTACACGCCAGGGATACAGGTTTTCTGAAATCCGTTTTTCTTCATCCCTATAGGCAAGTTGGTTTAATCTTGAATATAACAACTCTACATTTTGCTCCAATCTTCTGCAAGTGTTAAAAACAGTTAACCACGTTGTCTGAAAGTTTTCTCATGCCCTACCATGCACAGAATTCTGAGCTGAGAATGAGGGGAAAATTGTTAGCACAACTCACTTTTGATCAATAGCCTAAAAAAAAAAAAAAAACCCAAACAAACCAACCAAAGAACCCAATCGAACCCTCAAAAATCCCACCCGTATGCATTGTAGTAGTGAAGCTGGGGTTTGGGGTGAGCGCTTTTTGTTTCCCTTGTTCTGTTCCTCAAGATGCTTAAAACGCATTCTGCTTTCAAACAAACATGGAGAGGAGAAAAAAAGCACAATAAATAGAATTTGTTCTAGACAGAAATTGTATGGCATATCTAACTATGGAGTTGCACGCCATACTTCTACAAAATTCAGGAAAACATCCTCGTTGAACATACACTCCAGAAACAGCAGACCATTTACACCCACTCTCATCCTTGTCTTCCCTTGCTTGTTCTATTTATACTCCAGCTTGTGGGAACAGATGGTTATTTTCTAGGGTTCAGCACTACATTTAATGCACTTTTTTTTTTTTAATTATTCACATGCTGAAGACATTACAAAACCACATTTCCGTGCTCAACTACTGACAGCTATAGTGAAAATATAGTTTTTATTTTAAAAATTAACACTCCAAACCCTTTAGAGCATAGCTGAAGAGACAAAGCCAGTTTAAAACCGAAACTTAAAGACAAATCCACAAGAAAAAATTCGGTGGAACAAGAAATTTTCATGTAAATATTTTGGGGCATAGCTCAGTAAGGTCACTGGTTATTTTGCTTTCCTTACCGGTTAAAAAAATACCTCTGCAATTGCTATTTTATATTCTTATAGAAATGTAGAAGTCCCCTGCTTTCTCGGTCTCTTCTGTTGTATCAGTAGAATGAATGCAGTATACACTCTTATTTGTGACAGCTTCCCTATCTCCAAAATACTTTAAAAAATATTAACAAAATAATTAAATTTCCCCCCCCCAGTTCTTCCTCATCTTAAATAGATTTGAGCCATGCAAGCAAAGCCTAGAGTGATTTATTATTCTTGAATTACTTTGCACTGAGTTTTAGTGGAGAATTTTCTACTCCTTTTGAACAAACTTTAGTGAAATCATTAGTGAATGAAAGGGTAGTATATAAAGCCAGCAAGCTTATACAGAGAAGGCTTATACAGTTGCAGCATACACTGTCAGTAGTTAAGAGAACATATTTTACCATTTATTAATGGTAGTTTGATAAATTAGTGGTTTTATAATACTGTATAATCTGTACCAACAATGCACTCTAACTATATTAAAACACTAACTACCTTTTTTTCCCCCCTCTGACAAAAGGGAGCATTTCATCAAATATACTGCAAATAGTGAATATAATCAATGCTTTTTGTTACTGCAGACTAATAATAGCACGCAATTTCCCTTTGAACTGTACGTGCTAGTTCTTTTGAAAACGCAGGAATAATGGTAACTGTTAAAAGACAGCCAAAAATACACCAAGCAGGCTTGTAGACCTTCCAAGGAACTGTAGCTGTCCTCTGCAGATCTCCTGCAACTCCGTGGTGACAACTGTCCTAAATAGCACGACTATACTTTATTCATGTCTAGTATCACTTGGCACTATGTTGACAGCTCACAAAATAACGAATGCATTGAACCCGGCTCCTATGTTTTATTTTACAGTTAGCCACTGCTAATTTTGGAGGGAGATGGAAGATAAGCTATTATTCTAAATTAGTTACTTAAAGCTCTACAGCTTTTTCCCCCGCCCACAGTAAGATGTCAAATACAACCTATTAAATGTTTATTTCTGTGGGTGCAAAGTCTCCTCTGCATTGTATGTCGTTCTTCTAGAGCTGTTAAGCAAAAGCAATAAACTCGGCTGGATATACATATCTACGACTCACTTCCAAGTGACATCTCCCATGTTCAGCTCTTGTGACAACACCTCAAAGGATACCCCACAGAGGCACCAGTTCCAACCACTGGAAAAATAGTATCACCAGTAAGAAGTGTTTCCTATTACAGCTGCGCTGAACTTGTACAGTGGGTAACAAAAACCCGAACTGCTTCAGTTTTCAACTTTTGGGTCACGTTACCAGGAGGAGTTAAAATTTACCTTTCCCTTTCTCACAGAACACTGCACATGCTCAAGGCATCCTACAGCTGCAAGTACAGCACTGCTCCAAGAGACAAGCATGGGACATGGAAAATGCCCCCCAACAGCTACAGAAAAGGCAATAATTCACATACAAGTAAGTCTGGAGATGAGCGCTTAGAGCCATCTTTAAATACAAGGAGAAGACTCCTTTCAAACGCATTTTATTTGAAGGCAATTATAAATACAGCAATAAAACTATTTAAAAAAAGCTTAAGACAATATATAAAACAGCAATCCAAAGCACAGTCAGGTTTTTTTAAAAAGCTTAAATGAATTTTTAAAAGAATTTCCAAACCCAGAAGCACATAAACATTGGAAGGGGAATTTGTCATTGGCACATAGGTGCTCTTTTTTTTCCCTTTCACTACAAATTTCTAAAATGGAGCCATTGATCCCAGATGCACGCTATACTGGATACTTGACCTTGAATTACGTGTACACAAAATTCATACAATGTAGACAGGTATCCTCAAACTTCAATGAAATAGAGAATTTGTCCATACCTGATGGTGTTGGGAATCATCCAGTGTTTTGAAAACCATGGCTACCATCCCATGTGCTCTCAGATGCATTCGGAAGCTGGGCATGGCGCACTTTGTCGCCAAGCTGATTACACTAGAGAAAATTAATTCTGGATTAGAACTAAAATGAACACATTTCCAAAAACGGCAGATAAACAAGTCTACAAAACGTGATTGAGCAGATACCTCAGACCCTGACAAACTCTGTTGTGATGTTTCTTCTACAATTTGTATAAGGCAAGTTTGTAATTGGTGAACAGAGCAGCACATTACTCAGAAGTTGCTTACCAGCACCAAACTACGCCTGCTTTATTTTAAGGTTGGCTAAAACCAGGATTTGAAAGCTTCTGAACTTGCTTCTCAAGCAAAAAGTTGAAATAAATTTAAATACTTAAAGTAAAACGTTCGTGGATTAAGCAAGAAACACTGATTTAGCGGCACAGGAGAGCTTGTTATGGATCAGAAATTACAATATGAGCTTCCATCGCTATCTAACAGTTATCTAACTGACTGAATAGTCCCGCTTATGCCTGACAATACTTTTGCAAAAACCTCAAACATTTTTAATATTTATTGCTGCATTTCTGATTGATGGAAACACTATAGACTAATGTATTTGCCAGATTTTTCCTGAAATCTTATCAGGGATCAGCATAACAGTTCTATTTTAAAACCAGAAGTCTTCCCCTAGTTCTATTAGCAAGCTGGCTGCCATTTCTAGCACAGCCCAACATATAGACTATTAAAAATACATTGCTTTTAAATGCAGAGTAATGCAGGAGTGACTCTGCAATCAAGCCCTCCATGACTACTGAGGAATCTTACTATAAAAGATTCATAGGGTACGGCGTTTAAAGTACAAGCGGTCTTTCTGTCTCCAATTACAACAGCACCAGTTAGAGCTTACCTACCAGTTTCTGATTCTTTTACGTCTATTCCTATCCTTACACATTGACTTCCTTTGGAAAAATACTTTTCTTTTAATTTGTTAACTGAAAGAAAAAATTTTTATGGCGTTTATACAAGTTCCATTCCACGATATAAATTTGGAAAGTAAAAAAAAGTCAGTCTGAGCTCTTAGGAAGCTTGTACTATGAGCAAATTAAGTGCACTCAATATGGAAACCATTCCTAAACTGTCATTGTGGTATTAATTTATTCTTATCATAATGCACATACAAACTGGATAATAGATTTCTTGTGTTTATATTATACTCCAGCAACACTGTCATCACTATTTTTTGAGGAAAGTGAAGAATAAATTCTTAAAATAGCTCTTAAAAGCACAGAAAGCTTTTTGTCATCTACAGTCAAATCTCAAGTGTCCTCATCACTTGTCTCTGGGGATTCGAGTTTTTCCTTCTCTACCATTTTAGTTTTGCTAAACAAAGAGGGAAATTTACACGTATTAAAAAAAAAAGAAAAAGAGAGATCATTACATGGTTACAGAACACCATTCTCACTACTTTTATGTCCAGGGAATGGACACAAACATGAAGTCATAAACTTTTTCAAAAGCAAGACTAACTTTTTGGATGCTGAACTCACAATAACGTGTAACTTCTATTAAGAGTGCAATGAGTAGTTCAAGACAACTTATCAACAATATCACAATAGTTCCAGTGGATGCTAGCTATGTTATTTCTCAACAGAAGATAATCAACAGGTGGTTGGAGTTAAACAGCATCTCCATATTACATTAGTTCTAGATTATAGCCCACGAACTTTTCAGTCTTAGGGGTTTTATTATAGAATTGAATTTTGCGTTAAAAAACAGAACATAAGATTGTGCTAAACAAAGAAAAATGATCAAAAAATGGTTTTTTGACATATAGCAGGGAAAACTATAAGGATTTGTCGAGGATGTCTCTTAGTGGACCACTTTCTCTTTTGCCTTCCTAGTTGTACTACTTTTGATTATTCACAATATATCATTTTGATGATTATTTTCAAATTTTATTCGTTATAGCAAAAGTGCTAGGTAACTACCCAAACAACATCTTAAAGCATGGTCACTTCACTGACAAATATTTAATTCAATATCTCTTATTAAATATAAGTTCAGTGTTTTATATTAAGATATCTTACCTAAGGCAACGTGTGTTTAGGGGCTGATTGCTCTTCAATCCACTTAGCAAGTACTCAATATCATCTGTGAACTCTTGATTTTCACCAAATTCCACTACATCATTGAAGTGCTTTACATGCTGAACAACAGTGTATAACTGGAAGAGACAAATATTTTGACCTAGGTAAGTTGCTCTTGGGATGGATTATAACTTTAACAAGTACAGTTTAAAAATCTACTCAGTTTTGAGTGCAAGGAAACATTACGTAGTTAACGAAGACCATTCAACTATTTAGATAAAAATATTATCTTTAATAGGAAAGCCCAATTTCATTTTGACGCCGTTCCTTCAGTACTTAGGATTACCAATAATTCTTTATCTTAAAAATTTGTTAAGAATACTTACTTCTTTGTCTTCTTTCCTACATTTCAATGCAGTTACTATCTCTTGATAGGGCTGAGTAGGTATTGTCACAGTTTTTATCACTTTGGGAGGTGGTGCAGGAGCCTTAAAAACTCCATCATCTTTATGAATTGCCTCCTTTGAAGATAGCCTTACCTATTAATAAGAAAGTGCTAAAATGGGCAGATGTTTTGAGCATGTAAACATACACTAAATACATCAGGAAACAGTACAGGTGTGCAATTGTCAAACTCACATTTTGGGACTTTTTGTCCTTGCCTTACACTACCAGGATGTACCTAAATTGTGTGATAATGTACCTACTCTTAAAAAAAATAATAAACTGTCAGAAATCATATCCATTCTGGAATACAAAAAACAGTTCCGAGTAGTCAAAAAAGCTCCAGTGGAATTCTGAAACTCAAAAAAAAAAAAAATCGTTTACACTGGCTCTTTAAGCTTTAGGGTAAGTAAACCAACCAAGTTCAGTGTTTAAAAACAATTATTTGTTGAGACTTACAAGTATTTTACCCCCTTTTGAGGGAGCTTCCAGGACTGAGTGAGTTGGTTGCTATACTGAACCACCATGAAGTGCACTGGTGCGGGTATGAGCACAGCGTTGAGCAGTCACTGCCTCAACGCAGCCCCAACGTGTAAATTCTGTGCCTGTTGTTCTCATCTCTGACTACTGGAGGCTGCCCTACTCAGTGTGCAGCTATCCCAGAACCGACCTCTCCATCTTGATGCTCCAAGCCGTATTTTGCCTGGAGGTAGAAAACTACCAATATCAAGTTTGTAGCACCATAAAAAAATTGCCACACAGAGAAATAAGAGAGGCGTGGAGCGTGCCTCAAACAGCTGGAGCACACTCATAAATTCATTGTATTCTCCATACACTGGCCTTACTCATTTTTGTGTTGTTAGTATTTTAGGAACAACATATTATAGCACAAAATACAGCAAAACCTATTCTGAACTTACAACAGGTAGTAGAAAACTTGGTATTAGGTCTGGAATAACCACCAACAGGTTTCCAGCCACCTCAGGCAAGTGCTACAGGTTTCTCCTCAATCTGCTTCTCTCTATTAGTTTGAGGCTACTGTAAGCTTAAGCGTCAGCTTATCTTCAGATTACTTCTTTGGCACGAATTCAGATGTGAAGGCAAACTACAGAAAACAAGGCATACAGGCAAGAGACCTCCAAATGCCAAATTCTAAACCTACAAGTGCCAACGCCACTGATCATTTACTTACCCTCAATCTCTAAGTAACACCATGTACTTAGTTCCCTACATAGAAAAATGAGATTTCTTTTTTTTTAAAGTGTGACTGAAAAAAAAATAGAATTAATATGCAGGCATAGAGGATGTAACTCACTCCAGGGGATATTTTGAGAGAAAGCCTTCTTGTGCATTGTACATTGACAGTCAAAAGTAACATATAAGCCAAAATAACCTGCTATTAACGGATTACTCTTTACATGCTGCCTCCATCACTGTGCAGCATTTCAGTATTTGCTCACTTAGACTCTAGTGGCAAATGCTAATAAACCATCCTGAAAAGCTGGTTTAGAGCAGTACTGGAGGACTCTGATCTTATCAGCCTGTGAACACAGGAGATCCGCTCAAGTATCTCATCCAAGTCTTGGTTAATGGCTTCCCCTTCAAAGCAAATTCCAAGGGATCTTGGAGAGGCCGTAAGAAAGAGTACTTGGCATGCACAGTTTGCATGCTACGGGTTTCTCACCATAAATGTAAGACAAATGTATCCAAATCTTCAGGTAACAAATTTCTACTGAAATTAAAGAGGCAGGATCACCTGCGTAGGGCTTACTGCTGAACGTTTGCATCAAGGCTCATTAATCTTGTAACTCTTAAATCTTAATCATACACACGTAAATCAAGGTTAAAAAAAGTGACTGAAGTAACTTCAGATGTGCACTGTAACACCAGGAGCAGATACAAACAAATTCCCCTAACCGGTTTGTTCAGTCAAACCTCTGCCATATTCCTGAATTAGTATTTTGATGGTTCTAGTTACGAAGTGGAAGTTTGACAGAAGACAAAATGGTTTGTCCGAGTATGAATGATCCATACGTTTTCCTAGCCTGCAAAAGCATATATTTAAAGTCTGTCTGAGAAGACCCAGACAAAATCTGCCTTTAATTTAGCTATCAGAATACTTCACAAAAATCAGTATCGATACAAAGCTTCAGTAAGAAACAAGAGCTTCAGTTGAAATGCACATCATCTACATTGAGGAAGGGGTTTAGGAGAAACCAAAGACTGAAATTTCTGCTCTCTTCTCAAACACTAGTGGTAATGGTTATTCTGTCATCTGCATTTTCCAGGCAGTGCAGTAAACTTCAAAAGAGGGATGTTCAGAATACTGTGAGGATGCAACCAAAACCAACCATAAATCAAAGAGGAGCTAGTATCAGAACAACACACATAGAGGTGGAATTAAAAAAAAATTTAAAAAAACCAAACCAAACACCGCCCTGAAACTGGTGACAATAACAAAAACTGAAGACTTGTCACTGCAAAAATACCTACTTTCTGATTTTCTGTTCTCAGGTGAGTATTGTAAGCAAGGCACCAAATGAAATTAACTTTACTGACAATGTACAATGCTCTCTGAGCATAACGGGTAACAACTTTTACACATAAATAAGTCCAAGACACTGGATTCTCAGGATCTCAAAAGAGTTAAACAATTACCTTAAGCCTTGTTCAAAAATCAGTGATTGTTCCAAACAAGTCATTTTAAGAACTGTTTTCACCTCCTACTTTTTGTAGACATGCTTATATCCGATACATTCATGTTAGCACTTCTGGCTGTATATAGAAAATTGTGTTTCTTTCATAGCGTCTGAAAACTCAAGCCAGCTATTCACAATACTCCATTAGAAAGAAAAATAAATCATATATCTCTTTTTTTTTTTCCTTTTTGACCTGCAACTTGCTGATTTCTATGGGTATTAGCAAGTTAATCCTAAGGGTTCTCACAGACAGAAAGCTCAACTTCAGCAGATTAAGGAACATGACTGAAGTTGTTTTTTTTTGTACTTGTATATTGAAATGATATAGAAGATCCCATTCTAGAGTATTTCCACTGACAATTTCTTTCCTATCAAATACCCAATGGCTCACATCACAAAGTGGATTTCATTCTGAATTACTGTGACATTACCAGATATCAAGAAGTTGTGTTTCAAAACATAACGGTGAGTCTTAAAAGGAGATTCACTGAACTTGAGAAGAAACAAGCTGTCTACTTACTGGGACACTGGGAGTTTTCAAAACTGGTGGTGCTGGCAGAGCCTCCGATTCTGGCTGGTTCCAGTGTCTAGCATTATATACAGCTTTTGTGGGAGACTAAAAGATAAAAATAAAAGTTATTTTTTAAGTAAATCTACCAGTAGTCACTATATACTTCAGAAATTACTGTAGCAATAATGTAGCCAAACAAGTAAAACGAGCTTCATTTCCCCCCCTTCTGTCATCCCAGCAACACAAGTTCTCAGTATTGTATCTATCACAAAACCTGACAGACTTTGAAGCATCCGATGGTTTTAAAGACGTACGGACCCATTCAAACAGCAAAAGACATGATATATATACGTATTTCAAGAATTTTTCAGCTTTTCTACTTTTTAAAGTTATTCAAAGACAAAAGGTCTGCAACCTTCCTATAGGCAAAACCATGGGAAAACACAGACAGCTACGGGAAAAAACCCCAACACATTCGCAAACCCACATTCAGTAGAAAATACGACTAGTTTAGGATCAAAACGTAGAACTGATATAGACTTTGATGCTTGGAGGAATAGAAAACACTCAAACGAAGTGCCTTAATCCACATGAATAAATTAAGAAGCCTTTGCTGCCCCCTCCCCCACTCAAAAATGTGTCAAGGAAAATGAAAATGCATCAAAATTTACTGTCCTTGAATTTTTGGGAAATACAATATAATTCTTAGAGGAAGCAAAGACAGAATTATATTTCTAGCATCTGAGTTTACCAATCTAATTGCATAATAATACTTCAGACCAAATATATCATTACAATTTTCCAACGTGTCATGTATTGTGTAAACTGTGTAACTACAACTCCTCACACACACTTACGTAGCATTTTAAATGTGAAAAAATATAGTTGGAAAAAAAAGGAAAAGTTGTGCATTAAAAATAATTTTCCATCAAAATATAAGGCATCAACTCTTTAAACCAGGTACTGGCTTAAGTACAGGCCACAGAGGGACTATGCACAGCAAACCTGGCAGTACCAGCTATGGAGCAAATACCAGTTTGTGACGTGTAACAAGGTTTGGCATGTCAAAAGCTGGAAAGTAGATTTTATAAGTCAAGAGTTTCTGTATTGCTGTTAAAACTCTCCTGCGCTGCATCCTTCCATTACTTACAAGGAGAGAAAGCCCTGACTAACAAAACTTCAAAGAATATTAGCAGAATGAAAAGTCTCAGCTATGTTTTCAGAGCCCAAAAGACCTGTGAGGCACTAAATCATTTTAGTTTCCAGACAAGAGAAGAGCCTCTTTCCCTCCTACAGTGAGCTTTGATGTGATCGTAAGAAACAACTTAGCTGGATTTTTAAACTATTTTTTTTAAAGCCATGTTCATGTACCATTCAGCAGCAAGTACACAATGGCCATCATCTTAACAGTTTTATCTGTTTGCCATGGGAAGTTCTTTTAAACAACACATTTTCAGGTGATGGATAGACAAAGTCGTTCAGCAGCCACATGTAGGAATACCAAATTGAGATTTTCAATAATTTCAATTTTTAACTTTCCCAAGTAACCAAAGCACTAACTTGCCCAATTTCCTGACAATCTCACCAAGGTCAAAAAGTTAAAACTGAGAAACCAGTTTTAAGTTCACGCTGCTACAGTTACAAGAGGACATCTCCGTCCACAACCAGGAAGACTGTGTCATACAGAACCTTACTTAAAAAAAGTTAACTGCTGACAAAATAAAAGTTATCTCTCTTTTTTCCTGTACATTTCCCAGTAGCAAATTCTTACCCGCAATGTGACTCGGGGTTTGCGATGAAAAAACAAAGGACAACTTGGTAACAAAGGTGCTTTATAATCATGAAAGATACAGTATTTCACAAGTGTCTGTAGTGGAAAAGAACCACTGAGTATTTTCTAGATACTTTTTTTCCCTTGTATTACTCACAACTGTTCCACAAATTATCTCAGTGCCTCCTTAAAATTGGGAAGAGAAGGTCTAAGTTTCTGGGTGCCATATCCCAGTATATAATTCAAGGAAATAACGCACTCTTATCAAGTAACCAGCATGAAAGTACAGCATATATTTAGTATCAGTTTCAGCTGATGCATAATTCTTCTTAACCTTGTAGGGAAGCTTAACTACTTCAATTCTGACAACAGCGTACTGCATCACAGCTGCCAGAAGTCCTATTAACAGAGCATATTCTTTATTAATAGCCCCAGCTCTTGGTTATAATCTCAAATACTATTCTATCCCTGCTGGAAAGATACAAATACATAAACATTCCTGAATTTCCTGTCTGGGAGCCACACGCTGCACAGAAGCTTTTCAAGTCTCTGCAACAGCAGCGTCGGGCTCCGCGCACCCAGCGGGGAGATGCTGCAGGGAGACACAACCCACACAACAGGATCCTAGATGTATGCCCTTGTCTCAGCTCCATGAAGGAAAAAACAGCGGGGGCACGGACCAAGGCAGGCTCTGCTGCTGCTGCAGCGCTCCCATTTTTATCAAGTTTCATCAAGGGAAAAGCACACCACACTCGCTGCCCCGGCACTTCAAGCCTCCGTCTGTGCCCCACCTGGGTGTTCCTGTTTCTCCGGGCCTTGCGCCCCGTGAGGAACCAAGGAGAGCCCTGGTCGGGCACAGGGGGAGCAGTGTCACGCCGGCGTTCCAGCTCGCTGTACTCGGCCAGGCAGCCCTTGGGACGGGCCCTTGCTGGCGGCGCGAGAGGAGAGCCCGCAGCCTGGGCTTCTCCGAGTCCCGCACCGCTGCCGCGCACACGGGCGTACAGCGAGGGAGCATGGAGGACAGATCAAGTTCGGCGCTTCCATACGGAGTAAGAACAAAGCAGACAAACAGCTGCGCCAGCACAGCTCACACGCTCCACACGGCATCAGTGTTTTCTTCAGCAGAGAGCAACAGCTGATGCCCAGGAAAGAGTTCAACAGGGCAAACAGATAAAGGCAATTCCTTCTAAATACTCAGGGCTCGCAGGCTTCCCGAGTCAAAGATGGTATCCTTTTTATTTAACAGTCAAAAGTGGGCTTTTCTTCCTCGATTTTCCTTAATCCCTTACTAAAACAGAAGCTAGGGCAGCCCAAAGTGTTTCTGTGACAAGGCACTTCACAGCTTGCTTTGGCACTACCAATGTCATACAGAAGAAAGATGCATTTTATGTAAGAAACCAAGTGATGCCACCAATAAATGCCTGTTTTGAGAAATGAGGATGTCTTCATTTAATAGCTCTCTTGTAACAGAACCTAAACTGTAACTGAAAATGGTAATTATTTAAAACCTCAGATACCTATGGAAGGTTAGTTTTAGCCACTATCCCTTGTAATATCTTCCACTTTGATATCAAAGTAATTGATTCTATGCCTTCTCAGTAATATTTTGTTAAGACGATGCACTGCTCCCCAGCATCCCTTCTGCCTAGCCCACTATCCTGTCTCACGCTGCCGGCACACAGCTCAACCACCAAACACACCCCCAAAAATCCAACACTGCTTTCCAAAGAAATATGTTCTAATCAGTTCTACCCCGTTATACAGAGATTTTGGAGCCTCTCTTACAACTCACACAGACATGGCAAATACATCCCCCTCCTTTACAACCACCTCTTAAAGCAACCTGCATGTTCTCCCTTGCCATACAAAATGAAGATGGATTTCTAAAACAACTGCATCGAAACTGCACCAACACTGATCAATCCGTGTAGGCTTGCTTTAGATTACCGTGTGACAGGACTGAAGCCAGGAAAAGTTGCAAAGATCAAATGAAATCTAGTGAACAAAGACTTTTCAGAAGGGCTTGATCACAAAAGCAAATGGGTTTGTTTGTTTGTTTTTGGTGTGGTTTTTTTTTTTTAAGGCAACTCAAATGCTTGCGATAACAAGCTTCCCTGAAGAAGCAATGCTAATATTTAAGCAGCAGTAATTTAAGAAACTGACTTATTTTCTCTTAAAGACAAGACAACCTTGCAATTATTCAAATAATGCAGACTTTTCTTGAAGAATTCTTCCTCTCAAGCTTAACTTAGAATAGATGCAAGTGGAAGTACGGCACTCCTTTGAATCCTGTGTTCTTAAGGCAAATAAGTTCTGCAATATCAATCAGCCGTAAGAGCTTCTGCTGAATAGCAGAAGAGTTTCCTTTATTCATACGTATAGAACTGTCCAGCTGTTTACACACAGACAGACGTCCAAAAGACTGCAAATATTCCAGTGAGGGTATAAAGCATATTGCACTGTGGGACTCCGCATGTGGTTCCGAGGGGTGAACGGAGATGCAAAACCAGAACTAATGCCAGGGATTTTCCATAAAGCACCAGGGCCATCAGTTTCATAAGATCATCTCCAAATGGCATAAACTATGGGTCATGCTTAACCTCCCATTCCTGAAAGCCTCAAAGCTGAAATTTTCAAGAGCTGGCACTCTGCACATACTGATGCAGCACTGCCTGCCATTCATAGATATAAGAACAGCAGAAAATAAGAGCCAGGGACATGAGTCATGCTGAAAATATTAGCAAAATAAGAAAGACAGCAGCTATTTGCAGGCAAGAATGCTTTCCAAAGTAGAAGACAACGGCAAAAGAAAACACAAAAAAAATTCAGCAGATAGCCTGATAAATGTATTATTTATATCTGAAGGGCATTCAGTAAGATTGTATGCCAGACACTCATCAAAACTACAAGTTCTGAAAAAACCAATAAACCAAAATACATGATTATTTACCACTCAGTATTCATAACCATTAAGAGTACTACTCTGTCCTGCATGTCTCACTTAGAACAGCAAGTATGTTAAGCAGCACAAAACTATTCATAATGGACTGTTTCATTTGAAAAGGGAGAGGAATGAACATCCAATTCAAAGCAAAGAAAAAGAAACTGCTCTTCAAAACAGCAAGATGGAATATCAGTGCAGCACAGGCTGAACCATGTGTATATAACACAAAAGAAATTTAATTTGGACTCCAGATAAGAGAGCAGTTTTCAACAGCAGTTAAAAAACAGAAGCAAACAGAAGTCATTTATTCTGCATTCAAAATATGAACTGAATCTCCATTATTTGGATCACAGTAGCAGATTAGTGCCAATAAATCACCTCTGGGTGCCATGGGCCACTTAACTGTGAGCTGCTATACCATTTAATGCAGTACTCAAAAAACATTAGGCATGCACACAGTGAGATAACTACAAGTTTTTAGACAAGGTTGAAGAGTATCGGCAGCAGACAACACAATGAGCAGGGGGGGTAAAAAATGTCACTGAAGCTTTTCTTGCATGACTATTTTGAAGAACTGCACAATGTTTTTTCTTCCTCAAAGCTCAAAAGGAGCTCTACAGGGCAGAACAAGACGATAGGTCAGACATCCAAGTGAAAGATGAACATTTAACGTGAAGAAACAGAACAGTTTGATAAATGTGAGATTCATTCTTTAACAGAAATAGCTAATGGTGCTCTGTATGCTGCTTACATGGAGTGTACTCAGAACTGGTCAGCTCAGAAGAAGCCATATGGTTATGGTTACTAATTTGGCCTGAAACTTACATTAAGTCTAATTAAAGGGACAGGGTATAATAGTTAGACATATCACCACAACACTGGAAGTGTTATCACTTCAATCAAGAAAAGAGAAAAACCTGCATCTGTCTGCAAGTAACTGCAGCGGCACAAACACATCCTTGTAAAAATTGTTAGAAAAACATTCCTGCCCTCTTCGTTGCTACATAAAGGCAGAGAGATGCAGACATGCTTCCCCCCCCACCCTCCCCTCCTTAATCCTAATCTACTCAAAGCGTATCAATCTACTAACAGGAAAGCCTTACAAAATTGCAACAGCAATGAGACTCCAGAGGTGATATGGTTGGGATGCACGTGCGTGCACGCCCACGTAAGTGTTTCCATTTGGATCAGTAAAACAATTTTTCAAAACAATCTCCCAGATGTCCTCAGTTAGGACACTGTGCTTTTTGCATCACTGAGTCTTCGAGTACACTTACCTGATTCCTTTCTGACGACACTAAACTTGGAGATGCTTTTCCAGTGAGCACCTACCTCATGCCAGCTGTGACTGGGCGTTCCCTAAAGCAGACCAGAATAAAGCTAATTCAAAGTAAAAACCTCTAGATGTGTTCAATGGGGACATTGGGCCCTCAGCACCAACTGTTTCACTCTCAAGACGTGCCCGTGTTGGATGGCACTATTATCTAATGCACATAAAATCACAGACAGAGCTGAGCAAACCAACCACGTTCACACAGCACATGGGAGCTGTGAAGACAATTTTGCATATTGGTCTGCATATAAATTAAGCTCCCACTGGCACACGAAACTGGTGTATTTTAATCTCTTTGAGCGTTTTTCATGTTTTAGAGCTTTCTACAGGACTAAAGGCCTTGTGCAATGTAACATTTATCCTACACAGTTATCCTGTGTTGCCTAATTACTAAAACACTGAGTTAATTACTGGGAACTATGCAACCGATGGGGAGGAGCGGGGAAATGCAAAGATGCAAGAGAATCTGGTTCCCAATTTTAATGCATCTTTGCTTCTTATCTAAGAGTTAACATCAGTAGGAGCTGGAAGTATAAAACACAAGGTTTCCACTGTGGCATTAAATATCTTCCATTCAACTCAATTCCCCTGCTTCCTGAAAGGCGTAAGTAGACACAAAGGGAGAAGGATCTCCATGCTTATTTTTCATTTGTTTCTCTTGCCTCTCCGAGGACTTAGCTTGTTACCCTCACGCTGCACTTTGCATCCCTACCTTTCTCAGCCAGTAACATCTTCCTTGACACTGCACAGGGGAAGAAATGCACTTCCAATAAAGTTGCTGCCACAGTTCTGCCTAACAGTTGCACACGGAGCACAGAGAAGGAAGCAGTTTTGCCAGGTGGAAGGATCTCAGCTCAGCATCTACCAGAACACACCCTTCTTCACAGTTTAATATGAAGGAGTGGGAAGAAAATAATTTTGATCAGCATCAAATGATTATCTTGACGTTAACAGACCAGCTCTTGGCATTTGTTTTCACTCCGAGATGGCTTCAAAGCGTTATGGCCCAATTCAGTAAAATTACAGTGGCTACTTCACTCTTCAAATTAGGTGACTAATCTAAAAACCTGCTAGTCCTGATTAGTATCCTGTTTACTAACTTAAAAATTAAGAATTGGTTTTGGTCTGTTTACAGTAATAATAGAAGAAGAAGAAAAAAAAAATCCCTAAATGGCAAGCACTAGGAAGCCAGTATGAAATAAACATGCTTACCGAACGATCGGATTTTGCCAAGGTTAAGTGAAATAATTGTATCAATATGAAGCTTTGGTTTTTAACAAATCAACTATTTAAGAAACAGATTTAATCTTACCTTTTATCATATTTTATTTTTTTAAAATTCATTTTTATTCCAGCAATATGAAAGTTGCTTAAAATATACAAGCGGTTTATAATTGGTTGGCACTTAGAACAGCTCATCTCTTGCGCATCATTCCAACAAATAGTTTTTGGACAAAAATACCCACAAAAAACCACTTCAGTTCAGGACTGGGCAGGCCATCTGCCAGAAGCACCAACCAGTAAATGAAAGGAATGTACGGCAGAAGCAGCAACATGCTGTCACAGGTTGTCGGATCTGACCACCACTGTTAGCCAAACTGCTGACGAAACAGACTGCCGGCTTAGCGCTAAACCGATACAAGCCAGAGATTTCAAAGAATATTTTGATTGTCAAAATTCAGCTCAACTCCTCCACAGAGTCAAAACAGCAAATGTCAACTAATAATCTTTCCTATAAAAAACAATGCAATTTTGACATCCTACATGAGGATGGAAATAGCAGCCCAATGTTGTGCAGTATCAGCAGTTTAATATCACTGAAAAAATGCTTTGTTATAACTGTTCATCCGTTTGGTAGGACACTTTTCCTAAAGATTATGCAAGACAAAAGACAAGCAGTTCTTTTTAAAATCAGTTCTGACCAGTCTACTCTGATCCTACTATTAAATGCATGGACTATCTATGACTGAGAGAGTAAAACTTTAGAATTACACTTCCATTTTGCTGCTTTTCCAAGAATGTTTACTTAAAATGAACTATAGAAAAACAACTAACCAAAACCACCTGAGGTTATGCACTTAAGACAGATTAATCTCCACATACACTAAATCTAAAATCTTTTAAAAAAATAAAGAAAGCTTAAAAAATTTAATTTGGGGAAATGCAGGCTCATTTGCAGGCAGGCAAAAATAAATGTAACTTGCAGGATGTCTTTGATAAACATCTACTGTAAAGTAAAATACAAGCTAAGTGGAAAACTACAGATCACAGTGCAGCCTAGTTTCTTTCCCCTCCCACGCACACGTCACTGTCATATTAGCCGTAAGATTACTCAGTCAAACCGAGCGCCACGCATGGTTTTGTACTACTTCAATTTCAAAACACTTTAAAAGATCAGGTACAAGTATTTCATATTGGACTTCACGTAAACTTCGACATCGTATTTGTTTCAAGTGGATATTTATAGCTTCTTCCCGTCAGCGTGAAGCACCAGTGGAAAAAGCTCACACTAACCCGTAAAGGACCTCAGAGGTTATACTCTTAAACTTGTGTTACAGCAAATCCTATTAGGAACAACAGGATCACACCTAAGCTTTATTTTCAAGGACTGACAGTTTCTCACTGTGCCTAAAATTTGTAACAGGAAGATGGCAACTCAGTGAAAACCCATTAGTGGAAAAAAACCTGCATACAGGATAAGAAAGACGCAATTAAATACTAAACTATGGACTAGTTGCAGACCAAACTGAAATCACACAGGAAAAAAAAATAAGTTTTTTTTGGTGGTTCAGCATTTTATAACTGGAAATTAGTGCTCTTCACGCAGCGGTAATTTAGGTCGTCCTTCCAACTGATCTGCCCAAACCCCACACTTTAAAGTCTTCCGCGCATTTCTGTACCTCATTGGGCACAAAACACAGCAGTTATTCCTAAATCTTGCACGCATTTCTGTACCTCACTGGGCACAAAACACAGCAGTTATTCGTAAAACACGAAAAGCAGTAAGTAGTTAGAGGGTTACGGCTGGATCAAGTTTTTAACTTTGATAGAGAGTTCAGAAGCAGTCTGTTGGCTCAGCCACGTCTGAATTCAGCAATGATTTCATTCATGTATTCAACACTACCATCATGACTAACTCTATTAATGTCACTTGATCAAAGTAATGCATGTAATCCTGCTAACGCCGGCTGTGTTTAGTGAGCATTTCTCAGTTGCAATGTTGACTTAACCAGGTTAAGACGACTTAATCTCTTCTTCGGTTCCCTCAAGAGAGTGGATGTAACTGTTTACAGTCTCCCAGTGCACCAGACTGAGATTTATGTTAAATGTTTCCTTTTAGTGGGCTATTTTTTTAAAGACAGATGGTTTCCTCAATTTACTTCAATACACAGCCTTGGGAAACTGAAGGAGCAAGGGAACAGGAGCGAGCAGGTGGAGCAAAAGGAGAGCAAAGGCAGCTTCACCAAATACTTCTGTCAGTATTTTTTGTCTTTTTCAGGCAAACCCAGCCCTTACAGTAGGTTGGGTTTTGTTGAGTTTGGGGTTTTTTTGTTGTTGGCGGTGTTTTTTAGTGCATAGTATAAGATCCCAGCTTTTCCTGACAAATGCATTCCACACTAGCGGAGGAACTTTCAAGCACTGCCACTGTTAAAAACAGGGGAAATTCTGTGGTCCAGTGCTTGGGTGAGTGGCCCAAGCGAAACACTATGATAATCAAGTTAGCGGCAACAAGGTTTCCCATACCCTTTTCCTGTACAACCCAATGTCTATATGACATGGGGGGGGGGGGGGGGGGGATAGGGGGAACAACACACTGATGTAATGTTCTTCTTCCCATCCACTGCGTATATGCATTCGTGGGGAAACTACAGAGTTGCAAAATAGGTTTTCTAGAGGCAAGACCTCAACAAGCAAGTTCAGAGGAAATTATCCAGCCATAGCAAGACAAGAGAAAAAAATACTTACGATAGTTTAAACTTGTTTATAACACTCAATTTTCATTGCAGAAGTGAGTAATTAAGGAAATGCACAAATTTTAACTGAAGTCAGAAGTCATTAAGCAGTGGACCAGCATTTGGCTTAGCTTTTAGTTTGAAAAATAGTCATGAATCACCAAAGTAGATTGTCCATGCAGTGAGTACTTCCTTCCTCATGTTACCAAGCATAGGAAGTGTATGTTTTATCCTTTTCAGAAAACCTCAGTCTTCTATAGGTACTAAATTGCATTCTGTCAATATAAGCATGGAAGCCTTACGAAATATACTCAGTGCAAAAAATATCAACATTGAAGAAATAAATTCCAAAAGACTCACTTCTAAAGTTCACCTATTCTAAGGCACAGGAGAAAAAAAAATCCTGATACAGCACTCGTCTATACTTGGCACTGGTGAGGCCCCACCTCGAATACTGGTTCAGTTTTGGGCCCCTCACTACAGGAAAAACATGGAGGTGCTGGAGCGTGTCCAGAGAAGGGCAATGAAGCTGGTGAGGGGTCTGGAGAACAAGTTTTATGAGGAACAGCTGAGGGAACCGGGGGTGTTTAGCCTGGAGAAAAGGAGGCTGAGGGGAGACTTTATTGCTCTCTACAACTACCTGAAAGGAGGTTGTAGCGAGGAAGGGGTTGGTCTTTCCTCCCAAGTAACAAGGGATAGGACTAGAGGAAATCGCCTCAAGTTGCACCAAGGGAGGTCTAAGATGGATATTAGGAACAATTTCTTCACCAAAAGGGTTATCAAGCATTGGAACAGGCTGCCCAGCGAAGTGGTGGGATGACCATCGCCTGGAGGTAAAGACACATAGATGTGGTGCTGAGGGACATGGTTTAATGGTGGTTTTGGCAGTGCTAGGTTGATGGTTGGACTTGATGGGCTTAGAGGTCCCTTCCAACCTAGACGATTCTATGATCCTTCCAACCTAGACGATTCTATGATCCTATGAATACCTTGAAATTTCATGCTACTTCGAGAAAACACAACACGGAGACTGCTTTTGGGTATGTCTGCTTGAAAGAGTCGGTGGTTTTTTCTGTTATACCTCCTTTGTCCCACTTCATGCAACACAGTGAAGTCTTCCCATGTGTCTTAGCAGTTAGCAGCACTGAAGAGCACTAACAGAAGGATTATAGTCTTCCCCCTCTGCCTGGCCCCTCAGCTGAAAGGTTCCCATACCTTTTAATTGCAATTTGCGATTCTATTTACATTCTTACCATGGAATATTCAAAGGTAATCAGTATTCACCTTCTCTAGGTTGGCTTCCTAAGGCTACAGGCAGAACTAGGATCAGCGTAGAGTTGCAGGCCACTCTTTATCATATATTTTGAGCTTAAGAGCAGAGGGCCAGCCCCGATAATTTGTAGTTCAGAGGACCTGGCGGTCCTTCACAACACACTGGATATCAGAAATGCTAAACTGACAGTATAGATCTGGCACAAAATACCAGGCACAGTCATCACCTTCTAGGGCTGATCAATCAGAAGATTAAGTTTGGGGATAGACTAGTTGTCTTTATCTTACATTTCTAAGTTGCTCTTGTTTTGGTTTTTTTCCCCCCAGGTTCCTATTTAGAGATGCACATAATTTGCATAAGACCATCGGGAACTGTTCCAGCATATTCCTATAACAACTGATTCTCCTCACTTGCTGACTCTAGCCCAAATCTGTGGTGAGCGGGACAGGATCAAGAAATCTCCGGAAATAATTTTTATGGTCCCTATTTTCAAGTCTTTAGTCTGAGTATATTTGGACCATAGCAAAAAAAAGTTCTTGTACACCTTAATGTTTTTTTGCCTGGTAATGGAGATTTAGTTTCATCTGTAGAAGGGGAACTAAGCTCAACGGGACCGGCAAGTGGTCATATCACAGCCCCACAGAGTTCCCAAACTTACGTGCTAGAGCATGAGTTACCAAACCAGCTGAATTAAAATTGTAAACAGCTGCAAACAAACTTTTGCAGATGTTACTCATGTATGCTTCACACCCATAATTTGCAAGTCAAGTAATGCCAATATTTATGTACTGTAAGTACATAATTATGTTGCTACGGAACATAATATTCCCCTTGTAACTCAGGCTCAGGATAAAGAGATTTAATTCACTTAAAAGCAGAATTCTGGTTGGGACTTTACGTACCTATCATAATGTACATACTACTGCAACTTTTATGCTCATTATTATGTGTGAATAGTCAGTGATTTCAGTGAGATTCCTCACGTTAAAAGCAGTTTTTAGAAACACTGTTATTCACTAAGCCAATGTCTGTAATCTTTTATTACATATATGCTCGAAGTTTCAAGAACTGGACTTTAACGTTAGAGTACAATGGTCAGGTTTCAAAAGCATAAACATGGGCCAGAGTCCTGCTGACTATACACTGGAAAAAAATACTTTCCAGCTTTCTGGATCTACCGAAGTTTGACAATACCCCTTTTTCCTGCCTGAATAACAGAGTTGTTTGCTTTTCAGCTCAGCATGATGCCAAGTGCCATGCCTCTAACATCACCACCTAGCAGAAAATACCACATCTGCTAGTTTCTACACGGAAAAAAAAATGGTGATGAGACAGTGAAGAACTTCCAGATTTAATTTTTTTTTTTTTATTACTATTTTTTTAGATCACTTTGTTATGGTCAGGTTGATACTTTTAGTTGACTTTTTTCACTCCCAGAATGAAAATTCCTTTAAGATGCAACTGGGATGAAGAGTCTATATCTACAGTTTAGGAAGATAATTATAGTGTCTCTAATTACCATCAGAACAAGCTTTACAGGCTTTTTCAGTAACTCCATGTAACAGTCATATGATTAGAGAACATTAAAGTTTAAAATCTGAATTGCAATTGCAGCAATTTCTACGCCTAGGTGCATTATATCACCACAGGGTCAAAACGGCTGTTTTATTCTCACCTTTCCCACTTGAATTAAGCTTATTTCCAACTGAGAATTTTCTAGAGTTGAAACTATTTTCTCTCATACCATATGATATTGCTGTAAGGTCTTTGCCACATAATTTCATGACACATACATTCAAAATTAATTTAAAGTTTTCATATAAACTCTCAAGTATTTAAAGAATAAAAATTAAACAACACATAAAATGCTATTCTATAATAGTATTTGAAGCATATAAATATTTAAACATTAAAAAAAAATTCCATATTTAGCACAACACACACAGCTGTTCTATGCTGCTAAAAAAATACATCAAAAAAGGTACAGTTAAATTTACATACTCTGTACTTCCGTTTCTCAGTCTACTGTAACACGTTCACTGATAGGAAGCTGGTTTTTAAAAAAATAGTTATTTAATCAGCAGAAACTGAGGAACTCTCATCTTCAAGAAACACTACTCCAGTTCTGAAAAGACCCTCCTCCTCACTTATTGGCAGCCTGACTTCAGACTCTGGAGGCAAGAGTTAGCAGTTAAGAGCTCCCCATTCTGTCCAACATCACGAAGTAACAAGAAGTGAAACTTCTTTTGAAAAGGGCATTACAACTGACAGTACTTATTGGTCACGTGTCCTCCCAAATGAAAATATTTCCTCGCACGTTTTGAGAAATAAAACAAATTTGCCCTTCTTCCTCCACACACAAATCCACATTTTTAAATGGAAAATGATTATATGTATCAACACAGCTGGAGAGTCAACAAATCTTCTGCTTCTGGAAGACTGAAAAAAATCTTAAAAAATTACTTCAAGCAGAACTACCATATAACACAAGTAATTACCTACCTTTCTGAGAAATTTTAGAGTGTGATATAATTAGTAGAATTCTTTGGGAAAAATAACACGAAAAATATTTTTTTGAAAATTCTTAGAACTGTCAGACTGCTGAACATATTCTGAACACACATAAAAGTTTTTATTATGACATGCAACTTGCAGCCTTGCAAAACTTACGGAGCTCAAAGGGAAAGGAGAATTACAAGTGCATTTCCCTCTCCAGTTCCCTCTTTCTCTTATTATACCAGATCTGGATTGCAACATCGGTAAGACAGATACTCCCTTCACCAGACAACGGGAACGTGTTATGCAAAAAGCATATGAAAAGGCCTTAAGCATTAGACATGGGTATCCTGGACAATCGAGTCATAAAACCTTCATTTAATGGAGATTACATGGATCCCCCTACTGCAAACTTTCACCTAATAGCTAAACACAATCTTTGTTGTATGCACATTTTTAAAAGCCCCAAATTACTGAGTAACCTATAACAACAGGTAAGACAAACCACACCTAGCATCAAAATGAGTAAGCTCCATTCACAGTAAGAAAGGGCAAATTCATACTGAATTCTACATAGTTTGAGTATACAGGGGTGGGATCAGGGGTTACTTTTCTTAACTAAACAAAAGCCTCACTTTTCCACCTGGTATAAAGGCACTTGTGGTTATAAAGACCATACCAATGTCAAATGTGAAGCTTTCAGAAAGGTTCAATCCTACAATATGATAGCTATTTCTTGGGAGTGAAGAAAGAAAAAAAGAAAAAACCCACAAAACCAACCCACAGCATTTAATGGTGCTTTGCTTTAACAATCATCTAGAAGGGAATGCATCTGAGTTGTACATTACCATTGTGCAATTCCAGACCTGCATCCGAAAATTCCCAGTAATCATCACAAAAATTTTGCACTTGACGGTTTTACTTTTTCAGATACAGCCTTAATGGCCAACAAATTATCTCAAGTGCAGATATAAACTGGGACAAAAGCCCTGTTACATTTACAGGAAGAAACATCAATACAGAAGAGTTAATTAAAATAAGAACTTTGTCTTGGTCTCAGTATTATTACTCACCCGCTTTGGCCCACTAAAAATCTTCCTGGTGTTTTCCTTAGATTTATCACCTTGTTTATTTGTGGATTTCTTATTGCCCTCAGGCACACCAGATGTATCCTCTGAAAACTCCAGATCTGTAAAAGGTAAGTATAGACATGAAACAACCATATTGAAAGCTGTTGAACCGTTAGAGCATTTCGTGCATGTGACACTTCCACATGTATAGCTTCTGAAATTATATAATAAACAATCTTCATCAGAAGAATCAGCTTTCTAGCCCAACGCAGATCTGGATGGAACTCGGGTTTACTGACTGGACTGCCATAATACAGAGAAGATACATTACAAGGTACATGGGCACAATTATTAGAGCACCTCTTGCCGCCCACTGTGTAAGCTTCAAGTTACTATTTCCCATGTTATACTTGGGTGAATCCCAGGCTACCTTTTATAAATGCTTACTTACGGCTTACTGCTACGACTCTGAGAAACAGATGAATTAAACACTAGATGGGTTTTTCAAAAGTGTGAGACTAAGAAATTTAGAAGAATACTACTTCCCATTACAATTATAGGACCAAAGAATTGATCCTACTTCACTTCTGATGAAGGCAGCCTGTTTATATTTGCTTATTGTGCTATAAACAGTATTAAAAAAACCCATGGCCATGAGCTCAGAAAGGAGTCAGCTAGAAGGAACCGCTGAAATGGCCTTTCAATGTATTCAATACTTGCCTTACCAGTAGTTCCAGTACCCATTTTTGGACTGTAAATCACTGATTTAATTAAACTCTTGTCCTATTTTCTTTCCTTTAAACTTGTGTTGTATTTGAAGCATTATCCCTTGGAGACCAGCTTATGTTCTTTTACTTCGCACAAATCAGAAGTTACAATAAATTTCAGGACAGAAATAAAGACAGGCACTGATAAGCACTGTTCCATCTGATAAACAGTTTAGAAAACCAATCTATTTCTGCTATTTGAAAAGTGCACTGCAAAAATGCAAGAAGGTTGGATCAGTTACTCTAATCCCAAGTGCACTCACATCCAGTAAACAGGACTGGCCAAGTGCCTAGGTAAGGAGGCAATCAAAAGCGCATCAGCAAGTAAGTTTCTAATGGTCCTCGCAAGGACACAAAACTTAGCTAGTCTGGGGGATAGAAGTATTATTAAAATACGGCTCAAAAGTTTCTCAAATTGCACTAAATTTCAACGGGCTTGGCAGCACTAGGACAGGCAGGATGCCCACTGCAAGGCACCTACTGGAACCAGCTTCTCACATCCCAGCCCACTGGTTTTCAGTTTAGTTATACTATGTCAGCAAAAGAGCTTCAGAACACAACGTGAACAATCTCGCTGAAAATAACTGACTTCAAAAGATGTGTTTATAAAATTGGTGTAAGAGAGGAAAAATATTACAGATCAATTCCCATTAACTTAATTACAGCAAATCTACTTCCAAATCTGTATATATGTCAACTTAGCTCTTTGCTGGAACTTACCAATTAAAGGAGCAAATCAAATTCTTTTGATACACATCCTGACAAATCCTGAAATACTTCTGAAGAAGCCAGGCCGTGAATGCAGTTCCCAAAGAAAGTCAGACTAACAGAACTGGACCCTCTTTTTGTAGTTTAAAAGCTAAAAAGTAACTCACTTGACCAGAGCAATTACAAACGTGCAGGTGACTCTAGAAATGCAAGATGTGTTTCCACCCACCAAATCAGCGCAATTTGCACTAAAACTTGGAGCTGGTATTGCAGTTCACAATGATTAATAGCGCTCTGTATCATCATCTAAGTTTCTCTGTATGAGTTCTACTCCTATGTGATCCCCAACTATCCCATTTGAATTAGGTAATTTTAAATTCAAAGAAACTTCTTGATAAAAACATTTCAATTCCCACTTACAATAGGATAATTTTGCATTTTTTGATGTTGCTACCATATCAAACACTTTTATGATTAGTTTCATGAGATTATCTGGAATGCTTTTATTTGAGCAACGCTCTTTGAGGCGTTCTAGGTATCCTTAAAGCACTCTGCACACCTACCTTACTAGATTTTCAAATCTAAACTACACAAGGTGTGCGGGAGAAGTCTTTTGTTAACATTAACTGAGCCAGGCAAAGACAGGAGTAGTTTGGTAAGCAGTGACACTAATGAAGCTTGTTTTCCACCTATTCTCTCTTCTATGGATGTTTTTTCCCCTGCTCACATAAAACATGCGCATATTGACCTTTTTCTCAATATAGGAGCATGTGAGTCCTTTTCTCTATCCAACCATTTTCAAGACATTTATAGTCCTTGAGATAATTTGCCTGTCTTGGCTAAAATTGGAAAGATGTTCAAAGATCAATCAGAAGGCAACACCAAAGTAAATTTCCCGGGGAAAAACAACGCAGTTTTGTTTCAGTGCCTGAGAACCTTTTGCAGTAGATTTTGAAGTCCAAACAGGACTCTGCCTTTGAGGACTTTGACTTTAGCTTAACCAGCTAAAAATATTTACCCAATTAAGGTGATTTAGTTCTTGAGGAGATGCAAAGGAATAAAAAAAAAAAAACAAACCCAGAACAGGGCAAGTTTGCTCACCAGAAAAAAAACAAGTGCTAGATACTGATACACAAAAGCTACTTTATTATACAAAAGATTATAGGAATCTCACCTTGATCTCTGAAAAGAAAATGAACGCATGACACAAAGGTTAAGTTGTATATTGGAAGTGATTTACAAAACAAAAGGCTAAGCCGCAATACCTACAGTACAACAGGATAACTGCTACTATAACTTACATCAAGAATACTGTAGCACATCATTATGATACTGCTGATGAGATACACAGTGAAGAAGGAGGTGAATCAAATAAAAACAAGCATGTTAGAGAGGGTAGATCTTCGTACCTTCCTTTAGCAGAAGGTTTCAGGACAACTACCCACGAGTGCTGAGGGAGCGGGCAGATGTTATGGCTAAGCCACTCTCCATCATCTTTATAACCCAGTCAGCCTCATCCCCATCCCTGGAAAGGTGATGGAACAGCTCATTCTGGATGTCATCTCTAAGCATATGAAGGAAAAGAAGGATATCAGGAGTGGTCAACTTGGATTCACCAAGGGGAAATCATGCTCGACCAACCTGACAGCCTTCTACAGTGCCACAATTAGCTGGGTAGATGAGTGGAGAGCAGTGGATGTTGTCTACCTCAACTTTAGTAAGGCTTTTGGCACTGTCTCCCACAACACCCTCATAGGTAAGCTTAGGAAGTGTGGGGTAGATGAACGGACAGTGAGGTGGATTGAGAACTGGCTGACTGGCAGAGCTCAGAGGGTTGTGATCAGCGGCGCAGAGTCTAGGTGGAGGCCTCTAACTAGCGGTGTTCCCCAGGGGTCAGTACTGGGTTCGGTCTTGTTCAACATGTTGATCAATGGCCTGGATGAGGGGACAGAGTGCACCATCAGCAAGTTTGGTGACGACACAAAACTGGGAGGGGTGGCTGACACACCAGAAGCCTTGTGCTGCCATTCAGAGAGTGGCTAGAGAGGAACCTAACAAAGTTCAACATGGACAAGTGTAGAGTCCTGCACCTAGGGAAGAATAACCCCATGCACCAGTACAGGTCAGGGACTGATCTGCAGGAAAGCAGCCCTGCAGAGAGAGACCTGGGAGTCCTGGTGGACAAGCTGACCATGAGCCAGCAATGTGCCCTTGTGGCCAAGGTGGCCAGTGGATACCTGGGGGATATTAAAAAGAGCCTGGCCAACAGGTTGAGGGAGGTTATTCTCCCCCTCTACTCTGCCCTGGTGAGGCCGCATCTGTCCAGTTCTGGGCTTCCCCATTCAAGACAGACAGGAAACTACTGGAGACAGTCCAGCAGAGGGCTATGAAGATAATCAAGGGACTGGAGCACCTCTCTTAGGAAAGGCTGAGACACCCGCACCTGCTAAGTCTGGAGAAGAGAAGACTGAGAGGGGATCTTATCAATGCTTATAAATATCTAAAGGGTGGGTGCGAAGAGGATGGGGCCACACTCTTCAGTGGTGCCCAGCAACAGGACAAGGGGCACACACTGGAATACAGGAAATTCCATCTCAAAATGAGGAAAAACTTCTTTACTTTGCGGGTAACAGCACTGGAACAGGCTGGCCAGACGGGCCTTGGAGTCTCCTCTGGAGACAGTAAAAACCTGTATGGATACAATCCTATCCAACCAGCTCTAGGTGACCCTGCTTTGGCAGGGGGGTTGGACTAGATGATCTGCAAAGGTCCCTTCTAACCCTGACCATTCTGTGATTCTTTCTCATTAGTTCAGATTTCTCCTGGATAAAACTCCCCATTGATTAATATAGTCATGTAATTAAGTAATTTTCCTCTGGTACTAAAAGCTTCTCTTTACTAGAGTCATCCTGTATTCTATCTAGTGAAACGATGAAGTACTGTTTCAGATCTAGTTAAATCCAATCAGCACTTTTAGCCCCTGACATTCTGGGAGACTGCAGCTGGGAGGCTCACAAGTGAAAGGGACTTTTGTTTCACTGAGCTGCTAACACCAACTAATATGAGAGAATTTTAGATTGCAACGGGGGAAAAAAAAAAAGGCAACTTTAACTAGAACTCAAAGCTTCACTGAAAATCTCAGGCTCGTAAAAGTTATGAAGTACCTTCATTAAAAAGAAAAGCCTGTGAACAGCATCAAGAAATTTAAAAGCCAGGGCAATCTCATGGGGCTTGTTTGTTTTGAGGTTGTTTGGGGTTTTTGGGGGGCTTTTTGGGGGTTTTTTTGTTTGTTTTTTTGTTTTGGGTTTTTTTTTTTTTTTTTAATGTGTTTGGCTTCTGTTTGGGTTCTTTAACCATTTCAGCAGGCAAGCCTATCACGCAAGCGAAGAACAGAGAAGCTACTTCAGTGAAACACAGACTAACTAGAATTGAATCTACTTTGCACTTTTCCCCTGCACTAACAATAATATTGTCCATCTAGGCCTTAGTGCTTCCCTAAATTTCCTTTTCAGAAACATTTAAATATGTATTACTAAACTTAGTTTCCCTCAGCTGTGAACTACTAGACTGGAAGGAGCAGTACCATTTCCAGTTCAGTTAGGAAATCTTTGCATGGTATTTTGTACTAAGATTCTAACAGATATTTCATAAAAACAGGCCTAGATTATGGTAAGTAACCAAATCAGTATTATGGCAAAAAAATTTTAAGACCGCAGCAGAAAGCATCAAGTCTCTTAAAAAACAGAGTATGCCATATACCATTCGTTATGCACAGAACAACAAAATCAGTCTTAGGAATTCCCCGGGCTGGAATTCAGAGAGGCAATCTGACATCTCACCTGTCAAGCTGGAATTGGAATATTGGACTTGTATCTGTGGATTTAGTCATTAGTACCAAAAAGAAGAGCACACACAGAACTCAGGTAGCATTATCACCTCTCAGTACTGTTTGTCACTTCAGGAAAAAGTTTTACTGTACAAGATGTTCCAAAAGCTTCTTCTGAGGCTTGGATTCAAAACTGGCATTTTCCATGGACGCAGCAGCCACTTTTTTTTCATTGTGTAAAGATGACACCTCACAGCAATGCCACATATTTTACAGCAACTTCAGGCAGTCCTTGACAAATTCTCAGACTCAGCATCATTATATTTAAGGACCTCAATATGACTGTTCCCAGTGATTATGATGCTCAAGGTCTGAGAAAAGACAGCATGAAATACATTCAAGGAGTCCTACAAATTTTGGGGCAACAACTGACTCCCTATTTTTATAATCTGTACTACAGGATTGAACTAGGGAATGTGCTGTGACATAGGGAAATAACCTCACATCACCCTTGCTACAGCAGCACAAAACAGGAATCAAATGAGCAGAGGAGATGGAAAATAAAGGGGAAGCATCTCTCAGCAGAGGCACTGAGAGGTAGCTCTTACCTGAGAAGTGGAGAATTGGATTAAGAAACTAATAAACCACAAATTTACATCTACCTGTGCCATGGGAATCTCTTAGGAAAATATTTCAGAGAAGTAATCTGTGATACCTTGGAGTACAATGGTGCCCTTGGTAAACGTAGTGCTGAATGCAAACTGTAGACATTTTGAGACTCCAGAGGACAGCAGCTGAAAGGATTGTTTGATGGGTCAGCATCTCAGCTGCACTAACCATACAAGTGAATTTTTTTCCTTGGAATAAATGGTTTAACAAAGACTCGTCAGAGAAAGGGACTCGGAGTATTTCACAAGCAGCCCTCTAAGTTAAACCCATTTTCCAAAAAGGCTGGAATGCAAGTGTCTCATCATAATTAAATTTTATCAAAAAAATCAAGGGGTTCTTCTGTTTGAAAACACAATAACAACAGTATCAATTTGGCCCTTTTAGGATTCACAAAAAACCTTAGCAATTACATTTACCTTTGATTAAATGGCTAACAGACAATTCTGGTTTTAGAAACCACTATAATTAGAACAGAGAAATGAACATTTTTTCGTATGAAATTACTTGAGTCCTCCCCTCTTCCCATCACAATGAAATACATGCTGCCAAAGTCTTAAAAATGAACATCGTCAGTGAATGCATAAAAACTTCTCATACTTCATGCTCCAAAATGGAGGACCAAGACGTTCCCCAGAACAGCAGCAGTGTTTTGAAATACTTATTCCAACATGCATTAGACTTGTTCAAATAGAAAAAGGTAAAAGAAGCCTTTCAAAGTTATTCCTTTTCTTCTTCTCACCAACACACCTCAACCTTAATCAAGGTCATTACATGGGACCCAACCAACCACCAAGCAACTCTAATGTTTCAAAGGCACTCAAACACCTGAACTTGCTCAGCAAACTCTATGTGAATAGTTTTACTTATCTGTGTGTATACACATAACACGCACGCACACACACACCCCCTGCCATGCAGAAGATGGAGGTCCCTGAAAACTGGAAGGAAAAGCAGAAATACTTCAATATGGAGAGTCACACCCAAAGCCAGTCATTGGACCAGCACTCCGTAAGTCCCTTGAGTTGTGCATCCTTGGGTAAGGTGGAACTTGAGAAATGTCCAAACTGTTTACAAACACGTTCAAAAAGCACAAAAAGGAAAACGATATTTCACATCTCTAAGAGCTGCTTAAATTTCCGCAATCAGCTCTGTAACTGTGGGTTGATGTGGAGCTTCTGTGGGAAGATACATACCTTCCAGACATAGGTACTGTATGCTCAACACACCAAAAAGGTAAGAGTCTTCTGTTCAAAAAGAAAAAATCCTACCTCTGGCAAAAGATCAAGGGATATACAGCATACTTGAAGACAGCTATCAAACACCAGACAGGACTACAGCAGACATAAGCAAATTTAACTTCTACGTTTCCAAATTACTAGTACTGTTCAACAAACTCCTAGGTATACTGGAAAAACAACAAAATATAAAGGTCAACAAAATTTAAATAGTAACTACGCATTCCAGAAGAGTTCTGCTTACCTGCATTAGTACTGAGCTGGCTATCCTGGGAACAGTTTTCATTGCTGTCGGAGGTTGACTGTAGCGAAGAAGATGGTGCAGTTCTACTTCGTTTTTTGTTAGCTTTCCTTTCCGCTACCTGCCACTCTTCATCTTCATCCTCGCTTTCACTCAAGTCGTCAAACCCAAAGTACTTGATTTTGTAATTGGAACTCCCAGAACTTCTAGAAGCGCCTTCATCTCCCCCTCCCTCATCTTGATCATCAAACCCAAAAAACTCTAACTTGACATCCTTTTTGGATTTGGTATTGCTTGGTCGAAACCTGGTTGTAGCTTTTGTAGTAGCAATGTCTGCTTTTTTTCTTAAGCGTCCAGCTTCTCCCAAGTCAGTAGGGGCTGCTGTGGTAAATTCATCGATCCGTTCCATGGTATCCTGTATAGTAACATTGCAAACTGACAAGCAAGATGGATGTAGAACAGTGTAGTCTCTAGTCCGTCCCACCGTCCCTCTAAAACTGGTCCCACTACTTAAAGAAACTTTTCTTGCTGGGTTCAGACCATCATTATTTGACTCATTGTTTGCTTTGGATAAAGACTGACTAGTGCCATCCATTAGCTTGTCAAAATTCGTTGCCCCCTGCGGTTTTGCTTTGTTGGATCGACAATATGTCCTACAGTTGCTTGGCCTAGGAATAGTTTGCACAAGTTCTTCACTAATGGCTTCCTTTGGATTTTCAGCATCTTCTTTATCACACTCCTCATCCTTGCTCTTCATCTCGGAGAGATGTTCATTGTCAAAATCTAATATATACTCTCCAGTTCTGGTGTCTTCAGTTTCATCCTCCCATTCATATAAGTGAGTTCTTAATGGCCCCTTCGTCTGAGATGCTTCTGATGGAGGGTCTGTGGTTTTTCCGATGTGGGAGTCCCAAGAATCAGGCAAGACCTTGGCTTCAATGTTGTATCCTGAAGTGTCTGTAGTTTCAGCATTGGTTTTGCTACTGTCTTCAGCATTCTCATAGATGAAATGACTGTTCTTCTCATTATCTTCATTCAAATTCTGTATTTTATCTACAAGAAAGGACAGATTTATTACTGAAAAGCATTATGAAAAAAAATTACCCTCGTGGGCAACTTTGAAAAGTCACAATATGACAGTAAATATTCAGTGTTCAATGACAAAAAACATTAAAGAGGTCCTTATCCTCCTGGTTTATACTTTTTTAGGCCTTCCAGTTTAAAATTTTTGCTGTAATAAAACCTTCTCACCGTTTCTAGCAAAATTATACACTAACTCCAAATAAGCGTCACTTTGAAACCATGTGCATCGTGAAAAAAATCCCCACCCTAATTACAATCACTTATTTATCTATAAAACCTACACAAAAAAGGAGTCTGCAGTGAAGCTTGCAGTGAAGTCAATCCCCATTCAATGTTTCACACACAAGTGACTTACAGTGAATAATTAGAGATAAAGAGTGATTATAAAACAATTTTTAATTAAGAAAGAAATTCCTTCTTGTACATAGGTTGTAAGTGTTGTTTGTTGTTATGTAAACATCTCTTCCCCCCCTTGTTTGTTTACATCAAGCTATTGCAACTACACTCCTGTTTCAAATGCAGTGTAGACTTTAGTGTCTGATTTACTTCAAATGCCTTAAGTACTTTTTATGTTTGCACAAAACGTGTATGAACAAATGAATTAACTAAGTTTGCATATATTCACTTTTGATACTACAAGATGCATTATAGTAACCTGCTATAGTCAGGAAAGGGGATGCATGGGCAGGTCACAGCTGCTCCTGCAGATACTCCTGGTCTAAGAACTAGATAATAGTGAGGCATCATCACGGTAGACATGAAAATCAGCATGGGCCACAGAGCCTACTGCTGAAGTTAAATAAATTTACTGAAAATTATCCCATAATTCACTGTCTAATGGAGTAACTGTAAAGCTACTAAAACTAGTGAAAATTCTACAGTCCCTGTTACAAACTGTATGTTTTGACCAATGTACCCTGAACAGAACAGCACACAACCTCAGCAACTGTTATTTTGCTGCTTCAAATTAAAATAGTTAGACTTCCAGAAAAATACAGAAGATGCCATTCTCACCACAATTTTATATTAAATCACTTCCAAAATGCAGGTTTTTACAAGAACTTCTAACAGAGAAGAGCTGCTGCCAAAAGTTAGTCTTGTACTTCTCCAATCCATAGCCACACCTGCATCTTACGCTGTCAAAGAGAACAAATGCCACTCTAAAAAAATCAGGTTTTGTAAGATTTGTTTCCAGATGACCAATAGTAATGTCAGGGAACACAGTACTAACTTTTCCACCTGTTGTCCTCTGAACTAATACGGAAACCACTCCTTTGGTTTCCCTGAATACCAACAAAGGCTCAGTGGATTTGGTATTGGAGTTTCATGAAGATTGTACCTGCATCTGCCATGCTCTGTTGTTGTACCTCACACACACACACGAAGATACCCAGAAACACAAGTGTGTTATTTCCCGGAAACAAGACGAGCAGAAATGTCTTTGAAATTTCTGAGACAGTATAACCAAACACAGGAACCAAGGTGTCTACCGTTACTATCAACACTTGCTGTACCAGCAGCCCGGGCCAGGAGAAGGAAGATAAGAAGTCTGAGTAGAATGCAGAAGACCCTGACGCTCACGATGAGATAAACCGGAGAAACAGAAGCAACCTGGGCAGAGACAAGTGTGTGTGGGGGGAAGTCCTCAAAGAGAACATTCTCAGAAGACACGGGTGCAGAATGCTACAGTAGTAAAAGGGGTTCCCACTGGCAGAATGCAGCCCCTAAGGTTCCTATTTGTTAGGTAGCAAATACTTCCTAACTCATCAGTAAAATGAAGGCTTTAACGTCCTTTAGTGCTAGTCCTGACTGCCTTAAACTTCCTCAGCTACCATCTACCCAAGTGGCACAGAAGGCTCACAGCACTGCCCAAGAGTTTTCAACCTTCTGGATGAGGAAAGTGAGCATGGGTACTGCTCCCGGCACTTTTGTTCGTTGTTTTCAAGTTAAAACAGCATCATTTAAATGCCACTCTTGCACATATAGTTTATAAAAGAACTTTGAGTTGCGACCTGAAAAGCTAGTAAGAGAAATGACTACCAAGTCAAGTTCCGCAAAAAACTGGTTTTATCCTCACTGAAATTCCTCAGGCAGACAGGGCAAGTAGTATCTCATGAACTGCATCTAAGTTTTCTTACGTATTCATGCTCCGCTAGAAATTAAAAAAAAAAAAAAAAAAAGCTCTTTACAGAATATACGAAATGCAAAATTAAGTTCCCCAAAGAACATCAGTCCTAGCCATCTCAGCGATGGAATCTTGTTTAATCTTTTCCGGTATCAATACATTACACAAGAAACCTTGTCATTCTCATTTCAATCTCACACTTGTGATAATCTAAGAGGGCCGACCAAAAAGTAATCTTTCTGTAATCAAAGAGCAAGTTTGACAGTGTACAATATGTTCCTTTCCCCCCACATGTTGAATACTATTTGCAATTAAAGACTACCATAATACTTACGCATGAAAACCAGCAAACTGAACTCAAACACTTTCCAGATTTTTTCACTGAAATACACTATTTTGCAGCCTCACCACTACTGTTCCATATCCAAGTGCATATTTACTTGAATTAATAAAGTCTAAGCAACATTTAAAATAAGTACATTTCAAATACACCTGTCTTGGCTTACTAAGCAATACTTTACTGAATAGTAGGAAGAAGTTTCAGTGCATGTATCTGGAAAGGGCACGGTTTTCCCCTCCTGCAGAAATCTGGGACCTTAAAGAAGGGCATTTCATACCAGGACCAAATCAAATCTCATCTTCCCAGGGAAGGAACAGAATACCTGTGTGCGTATGCACATTACAACCTAAGAGTCAAGTAATTGAAGTATCTGTTTTGAAATGAAAAAAGCTGAAATTTTACATTGGCTTAGCTTGAACCATTATCATCTCAGCTACAGTTTGTACTCGCAAGGAGAAAAGATGATCAACACATCAAGCCTGGAAAACAGACCAAAGGGGCCAAAGATATATTAAAACATATACAACTCACACATGAGTAGCACTGACAAAAAATTAATGGAAAAAATTACCAAGGAATTATTTAATTTTTTTTAAACACACTGCTACTGGCACATTACAAAAATCACAACTACCCTAAATACATACTTTCACATATGTTCTTTTAAAACTCCTGATTTTTAATACGCAGAAAGCAAAGATTCAGGGAGTGCATATTTAACACTTTCACTTAAGATCACCTCATCTAGAATTCTTCTGTTCGTTCATCAGTTCTGAAGCAGTGTTCAGCAGTCGAAACCACTTTTTCAGTCGCTTGCCAGGAAGTTACTCTGCCAGTAACCAAGACCTATAAAGTCATCATCTACTAGGTCTTTGTAGGAAAGATGATCCTTACGACACTTACATCAACTACAGTGCTGTTTATATTTAAAAAAGGTTTTCTAACATGCACTAGACATTTTTCCAAGTAATAACAAATCCAAACAGATAACTAAATTCACTCTTAACAAAAATATTAAGTTTGATAGTGTAGTTACATACACTGAAAAACTATTCTACAAATTGTTCTAGAATATTTTAGAATGTGCTAAAATTAGCCTAATACTGGTAGGACTCTGAGCAAGCAACAGAGTCCCATCTAGTCGGCTGTGACCTATTAAGGGAACAAAACTTTCTATTCTTTTATTGCAGCAGCCTCATTTGGACAAACTGAAGCATCAGTTGAGAGATGCATCATGACAAGAACAATCCCTCTTCCCATCTATTTTCTCCATCTCAATTTTTCTGTACTTGCTGCACTGAGGTTGTTCCATTTTTTCTTCCCAGAGTGGCTCCTATTGTCATCTGCAATTTCACACTTAGTCAGCCTGCCCGCTCTTCTCCTCGTGCTCGTTCCCAACAGTCCCAAGCACAAAACTGAGGAAACTGAGCTAGCTATTCGTTCCCCAATGCCAGCCTCCACCACCAAAAATGCACAGGTACTTCAAGGCCGTAGTACACCTGCATATCAGTAAAATTTGATCAGACTAAGTTAAGGTAGTGGCCCCACACATCTCATCCTTCCAGCCTTGAATTCTGTGTTTCTCTTTATCTGTAAATGTCAGTAAAAGCGCTGCCTCCAGTCAGCTCAGCTGACTAATAAATAACAAATCGATCCTATCCCAGTCAAACAGTTTTATTGCCGCTTGGTTTACTGCATTTCCAAGAAATGATCTTAAAAGCTACACATTCACCATTAACAGCCCTTTCTGTACCCACAAGAATTCTGTTGCCTTTGTATAAGCTCTGGATCATTTTAGGCATGTGCATAACCAACTTGAAATTTTAAGTTGTCTCTGAAGAGAGAAGTTACAGCAAAACGTTACATCTAATTTTTTACTCTCAGCTAGTAATTTAAAACAGCATACAAAGTTACTCTTAAACAAATAAGTGGCAGTTAACCTCCCCCTTCATTTTGCGCCTATCAGACACCAAAATTTTAAAGTCACCCAGTACTTCAGAAGTCTTAGTAACTACAGCAGGGAGGTTCTTCCATCTCCAATAATAAGCAGTAAACCATTTATGGTACAACAGGTGGAAAGTTTGGCTTTAAAAGTGGATCATCATAATTCATTAGTAGAAAACTAAGCAGTGACAGAGGAATATTTTCTTGAAGAATACTCTGCCAAGCCACCGTTTTCATCTCATCAGTAGGTCAATAGCTGTCAGACTGAAAGTTCTAAACTGAAATTACTGCAAATCACTTGCTAATTGCCTAAAGGTGTACAATACCAGCAGCTCTGACAACCTTGATTTTAAAAATCACTGTATTTATTTACAGTAACTATTACAGCAGAAGCTAGCACGACTGTAGGAAACACACAACACAATTTTACTTACAGGCACAGAAAGCATAGAGAAAATACGAGAAAATGAACTAATTTTCAATGATGAGATATTCTGTAGCTCAAGAGGCATGTAATTTCTCCTTGCAACTTTAACTGTAATTGGGCTTTTTCGGGGCTCACGTACCAGAATAAGTCTCCTGAGTAATTTCAGATCAGCAATAGCATATAACTGCACAATCCACCAGAGAGTCTTCCCCCCGGCCAGGTACTAGCACAATATTCCTAAGAACCATAACAATCTTCAGTAATAATCATGATTTGTTTTCTGTTTAAAGCTCTAGAACTGAATTACCAGAGTATGAGAGAACCAATCTTAAATGGGAGGTCTAAATTAAACATTAGCTGATCAACACCCACATATTTATACATAACTCTTGCTTTATTTTATGCTCTCGTTTATGTCACTGGCCTTAAGTATTGCTGATGAACTAAAAAAAAAAAAAAAAGAGTAAAACTACTGTTTCCCAAACACATTGAGATGTTTTCATGCAGAGATGCACATGACCAAACTTCAAAAAGTTGTAATTTAAGTGATTATGATGATTGTTGTCCCAAGTAACCTTTGTAAGATGACCACTAGAGACAAAAACTCAAGTTCATACACTGCAAGATATTCAAGTTATAAGGTAATAGTTTATACCCCTCCAAATACACGAATACATTCAAACAATGTGAATGTAACAGAGTTCTCAAAATCCCACTGCTTTTTTAATAATAAACCTTTGCTTTTTCAGTAATAAACCTTTAAACAGCAAACAAATGCACATCTAGACTTACATTATTTAGACTAGATGGATATAAAGAGAATATTCTGTTCATACCCTTTTTAAAAACACATATTTAATATAAGCACTCACTTATTAGATAGAAGAAATGCTATTCTATATATCCAGTAAAACAGAAAATGCCTCGTGGCTCCCATGAGCAGCCATAGTGGGATCACCTCCTGCCTTTTCCTTTTTGACATCATGTACAAAAGGAAGAATGCAATTCTAGACTTTAAGACTTTTTTATTAAAAAAAAAAAGAAAAAAGAAAAAAGAAATGCATTTCCTTTACAGATAAGACACCTACATCCTACAGCTGGACATCTCTGGTAATTCCGACATTAAGATGTCACAGATTTCAACTATATTTTCATTAAGTAACCATAACATACCTCACCCTTATTATAAAAGGTTTTTCCTCTTAAGAAACTAATATCTACCTGAAAACGTGCTCCCAAATAGCCCTCAGAAGCATTATTATTTTTTCATTGTACTATAGGAGAAGGAATATCTCTCTCTCCACCCACAAAACATTTAGTTTGATCACAGTAATAATAAAAGACACCACAAAATGACAGACTTGTTGAGATGGTGAAAGGTCTAAAAATACCAGAAGACTTTCAGAAACTGACAGAGTGAAAAGAATCACCTTTTTTTTTTAAAAAAAAATATAATTATGCCATCCATAAAATAAGTGGTTTAAACTCAGTATTACAAGGAAAACAAGGTAAGTTACTAATTGAAGATAGAAAGACAGCTTCTAATGTGCTTCTTGCCTTCGATCTTTAGCTATATATATTGACTTAAAGAACGAAAAAAGTGAAGGCCAAGAGTGTTACCAGAACAAGAGCCACACTAGACCAGTTCAGCAGGATCTCTGATGCTAATTCAAGCTGCCTTCTTGCACAGGCACGAGAACGTTTGCAAGGAATCCTCTGTTCACCTGGCTCAAAAAACTTCACTTCCGGATTGATGAAGCAAGAAAAAGAAGTTGCTAGAAGAACCAATAAAGAGACCATATGGCAATTTATCTCCACAACTGGCTAAGTTATTCCAGTCACTTTGTATTGTATATAAAATGGCAAAGAAACATAGAGAAAAATGGGTATAGTTTTAAAAATGCAAAAATATGATTAATTCTAAACCTGACGTTTGAGACTGTCCCCCGCTATGTTCATTACTTCTTTTTTAAGCTGTGTTGATGACAAGTATATATAAGGAGAAGTTACTGGAACAAGCAACAGAGAGCTGTGACAGCCACTGACCAACATCATCTGTAAGTACAAGGCTCACTTTCTGTGAAACAAGCGAGCAAGATCTCAGGACCTAGAAATAAGCATCAAGAGACCAAAAGGAACAGGGCGAAACCAGTGGTGTTACTCATAGCTGCAACATGCCAGCAGAGTTCAGAGTGGCCCGGAAAAGATGCCTAGCATGAGACAGAGTTCAACGAGTAATTAACACAAAGTTTTGCTACAGGTGATTTGGAAAGGAGATGCAGGTAGAGAACACTAGAAGCTACCTGAGAGTAGCTGGGGAGAAGGGAGGAGAAAGCAAATGCCTGGGGGAGGACAGGAGCTTAAGAGGTTTAGCAGGAGGAGGGAAGTGATGGTCCCCCTGTACTCAGCACTAGTGAGGTCCCACCTGAAATACTGGGTTCAGTTTTGGGCCCTTCACTACAAGAAAGACACAGAGGTGCTGGAGCATGTTCCGAGAAGGGCAATGAAGCTGGTGAGGGGTCTGGAGAACAAGTCTTATGAGGAGCAGCTGAGGGAACTGGGGGTGCTTAGTCTGGCAAAAAGAAAGCTGAGGCAAGACCTTATCACTCTCTGTAACTACCCAAAAGGAAGCTGTAGCGAGGCGGGGGCCAGTCTCTTCTGCCAAGTAACAAGCAATAGCACAAGAGGAAATGGCTGCAAATTACACCATGATCTTAGGAAAAATTTCTTCACCGAAAGGTTTATCACACACTGGAACAGGCTGCTCAGGGAAGTGGTGGAATCGCCATCCCTGGAGGTATTCAAAAGACGGGTAGATGTGGTGCTTAGGGATGTGGTTTAGTGGTGGTCTTGGCAGTGGTTTTAGTGGTGGTTTTTAGTTGTGATTTTTAGTGGTGGTTTTGGCAGTTTAGTTGATGGTTGGACTCGATCTTAGAGGTCCCTTCCAACCTAGGTGATTCTATGACTCTAAGTGGTTCCAGGAACCTGAAGTGTTTGTCCAGAATTTGTTACACATCTTGCCACAGCAGCTTTGTTTTGTCAAACTAGAGCTGCTTATCTTTTTGCCGGGACAGCGTCAAAGATTCCTCAGAGAATTTTTTAGACAAACTGGTATTTGACCATGACTGCTGACATACTAGAATATTTACAGTAGTGAAACTACATTGATATGATTGACTGATCATCAAGCGTTACATTTTTAGCGTCTGGGCACACCATCCTCATTCCTGCTCAAAGTTGACCATAATGGAATTTACCGTTGCATTAACTCAAACTTGGTCAAAACCTGCTCCAGGCAGGGCCTAAAAGCAGTGAGCAGGTTAATACAGAAAAGGGAAGCCATAAAAGCAATTCTTATCATTTCTCACAGGAGATTAACAGTTTGACAGTCTTCTTACTTGAAGAGGAAACACTGAAGTTTGGAGAAAAGGTAACACTCTCCATCAACTACCAAAGCTGCAAGAGTTAAAAATTTCATACCCTGATCTTTAGGGTACAGCATAGCATATACCACGATGGAATCCAAAACAAGGAAAAAATCCTTTAGGAAACCAAACACTCTTCTTGGCAAAAAAAAAAAAACCCATAATCCAAATCAACCATCAAGAAACTTATCCTCCAGCCTAGTCCCCATTTCAATTTAATTTCATTTCCATTAAACTTGCAAGACTAAGTTCCTAGGCTCTAAGTGTGAAAACATCATTTCAGCTCCATAAAAATCAAATCATCGTTAACAGTTTAACACTAATTGCCTCAAGTCAACCACTATATGCTTTTGTTAACAATTCAGTAATAGAACTGGAAAATCTTATTGCCTATTTTTAAGTTACTGGGAGAACAGAGCAGCCTCTTGGGCTGTGAGAGCAATGTCTCTTAATGTAAATTTCTATCCTGAACATATTTGGGGCTCACAGAACACACAAAACCTGTTGCCCCATAACTCAACCACCAGCCCCCACAAGCTCCTCAACACCAATCTGTCTGACTAGGCAGGAGACAGCACACATTTGCAGACCACGCGCACCGACACGTGCTGGCCAGCCAACTTGCCGGTGCCTTTTCAAACGGATTAGGGACCTGGTTATAACCGCATTTTTCTTACCAGCATGCAGACAAGAGAGAGGTAAGGGGACAGATGAATCAATTATGCTCAGTTTTTCATTCCACCATTTCTCACGGCACTTGAAATAGAATTGTATCTTTGAAATCTCTCCTTACCACTCAAAGCTTGATCAAAACTGGTTAACAAGTAAAAATATTATTAAGAAATTGAAGGAAACAAAAGGACAGTCAATATTAACCTTGGTATGCTAAGAAAACGTGCTGAGATGTCAAAACATAATCACATACGCAAAATAAATGCTTATTTCTTCTATTTACTCATAGAAGTAGTAAATAAAATAAAGTTAGCCCTACTAACATGAACTCCAGGTTAGTTTTCTCTGATTTCTAGCAATTCTTGATGAATGCTAACCGAAGCATCTGCCAAGCTACAAAAAAGAGACATACTGCCTCCTGTACCTTTCGTACCTTCGTACGAAACTTTATGCTCCTTTATTGCTGTGGAACTAGCTGTAGAAGCTTTCATTTTAATATCGAAGGAGCACGATTGAATTATTATACTCAGGGGAAAAAAAATGTATCTATGAACTTAAGCTAGATTTCTTTTAGTATTAGCCACACAAATTCACAGAATACATTGTGAACATATAAATAATAAAGTCAGTCAGAAGCAACAAAATCTTTAAAAGGGCATGCAAGTGGCATGATGCCAATTTTATATCCCTCTTTACTTCCCTTCAAATAGGCACCTGACTACCAAGACAGATATAAAAGCAAGAAAATATCAAGGAAAAGAAGGCAGTAAGAGAAAAAAAATAAAATAAAAAAATAGGTGTATCCAGGGCCTTTAGATCCCTCCTGCTACTGAGGGCACATACATTAACAGGCTACAGCTCATGAACAGACAACTGACACAGGATGTAGGAAACAGTTTGTTAAGCTCATTATGAGCTACAGCTCTGCCTGATGTTCCTGAACACTCAGAAACATTTATTATGGCTCCATTACACCATCAACAATATTCCTAAGCATATAGCTACATCACTTAACAGCTTGAAGCCAACCAAGCTAAAGGAAAAGACCAATCTTTACCAGGTACTTGTATCACACTCCTCATTTCTGGGAAGAGCGCCCAGATGAGACATACACACAGTGTCTTCTCTGGTTTGGACAGAAAACCAGCAACTGCAGAGAAGTCATGCTTTTCTCCAAATAAGAAAACGAATTTCGGTACAGTTTATGTCTTCTACGCTACATTGGAAATGAAAAAGTTTGGTCAGTAAGGAGAAAGTGTTACAGACTAAACTCCTTTGATCCATTTTCTGCCTGTGACTGAACAGCTGGGAAACACAGAAAAAAAAGTATGGATATAAAATACACAATTCTAAGAAACGGGCAAAATTTACTTAATCTGTCATTATCCATTGATGCCCACAAGATCTTGAAAAGCAGTGCCTGTCAGCAGGCATAAACAGAAGATAAGAAGTATAAGAGCCTCTGAAGATTACTCTCATGACCAGTTTCATGGCTGACAATCACTAAAATAGCTAAAATTATAGAACCACCACATCCATAGCTATGATTACCAATTCCTACGTAATTCTCGCTCTTGACTCACATTGAATCAAAATGAGTTCCCAACCAGTCTGCATGCAGGTTGGATAGACACCACTTGTCTCTGATGTTTTAAATAGCGTCTTCTTTGGCAAAAGAATTCCACAGAAAAATCCTGAAGTGATGAGATTTAATGTGCTGCCATCACAGAACTATTTTCCTTAAGAACAGTTTGCTTTTCTTGTCTCCTTTCCAGCACCCTGAATATCAAAATTCTAGGCCAATTTATATTAAAAGTTTGAACTTATTAAAAAGACTATGTATGAAACAAGTTCTCAATCACATTACATGCCTTAATTTCAGTTAGAGGAGCTATTCTTCAAACATATAGCCTGTGAGACAGAATACGGCTTTTCTTCTCTCCAATCACCTAGATTCAGTCTTTCAGTTTGGTAACAGTATTCAGCATCTCTAATAAACCATTATTTTCATTCCATGAACCTAACAGATTTCCACATTTTTGGAACGTGAACCGTTTGTTGTGCTGCTGCTAGCACAACACCTCACCTTACTGTGGCTCCACCCTATGAAAGGCTGAACCCTAATCACCACGTTACTCCTCCTCACCTCAGAACCCTGGTCAAGCCATAAGAATTAATCCCTCAGACTTTTTTCCCCACTGGGAAAACATGCTACCAGCAGCCATTCTGCTGGTGCAAAAGTGGTACCTCCTGTTAGTCTGTGTACAATTATTTTTTTTAAATCCTTTTATTTCAGTGGAATGGAAGCTTTTCACAGGGGTGCAAGCTGACATGACCACCTTCCCTCTTGTGTGGAAAACGTTCAGAGAGCTAATCACTTGCCTTTATCTCAGTAACAATTTTCAACGGTATGGGAAGATTTTGGTTTTTGAAGTAACAATCCATCTGCTTTTCCCCTCTTCTACTTCTTCAGCTAGCAATCATTAGCTATTCTGCCTGACCACTGATCTTTCACTGTGTCTTAAGTCACTGCATATCTCAGTACGACTTTCATACCAACCTATACACACATACCTGGCCAAACCACACATAGTGCCAAGTTCGACACAACTGCCTTCCCTGCAAACATTTGGGGGAAAACCACCAAACCTCAAAATTACTAATTTACTCCTTCATTACTAAAGGAATTTCTACCTCCAGTAAAAATATAGCTAAAAATTAACCTAGGTTGCTTGTCATCAGCCTCTCAATTTCTATCAAATTAGAGCCCTTGCACTTCGACCCTTTTTGTTTTCCCAGTAAGTATTTTTGTCCCAAGTTGCACCTACGGTCTTACACTTTGTCTTTCACAGCTAGAATAACTATCATTCCTCCTTCACTCTTTTTTCTAACCTTGCTTAAAACTCTTCTACAGCATTCTGAAACCCTCATTTAAACTCTGTTTTTCTTCTGGTGAGTATATACTCACAAGACAAATACAATTTTATTTTTTAAACACAGCCTTACATCTGTATCCACATTCATAACAATACAAATTACAATGTGACTCTACAGACATCAATACTATGTAAAAACCCAACATATCATGCAGCATGTTATCAATGCCCATACTCACCTTGCACGCAAAGTCCACAACTCTGTCAAATGAGGGCCAAACTGCAGTTTTAAGAAAACAATGCTAAAACCCCTTCTACAGAAAGAAAACTATTTTTTGTCTTTCAGCAAAAGAATGAAGCTTTCAAGGACTCTAAAACACCACAAGCGAGACTACTTGGTCAGAAATTTAAAAGTAAAATGGTTCTGAAGAGACAAGAAATTGCGTAACATCAAATCCAACGGTCAGAAGAGCTGCTACACTCTGTAACGCAAGAGTTGTCGGAGCCTGGATATCATGTGTTCACCTCTGATGGAAAGTCCAGTGGAACAGTCACATTCTTCCTCCCTGGTAGCTCAGGAGGGCATCATTTGCTCAGAGCAGCAGGAGAAAGCTGATCCAGGAAGCTAACTACTTCTCCCAGGAAGGGGAAACAAGAGAAAGTGTCAGCAGCAACACAAGGGGCTGGCACATGCCAAAAAAGCTTGTTTTCACCAACTTTTGTAGCATGAGCACTGAGGAAAAATGTATTAAAGCAGATTGTAACATAGCAGCACTAATAACTGTCAAATGTACCCTTAGGCTAAGTCGGTCTGAATTCAGACACTACTCATAAATATGTTGAAACCCTTTATCGAATGCAGCGTAGTTTCTCAAAAGAAAATAAGAGCTAAGTTTGAACTTGAAAACATTTTCCATATCATTAGTAAGATCTCAGCAGTTTGAACCTGAAATGGTTTCCTTACCAACTGTTTTCTGCTTTCCTGCATGCTTTGGCCCACTTAAGGGGTATGCACGTTAACACGGGGTTTTTTTTCTTCTACAAGCACTGACCAACTGTTCTGAATGCAGTTACTTCAACTTTTTAAACATGAGAGGAGTTAAGAAGCAGTCAAAGGTTTGACCTTTTACAAACTAATTGTTCAATCTACAGTCCATAAAGAAAGAACAATTTTAAAAGTATAGATTAAAAAAAAAAAGGGATTGAGAATCTCACCGTTGTTTGAGAAAGGGGAGTTATAGGTTGGAGGGAAAAAAGTTTCACGTGCTCTTTCTGTGGACATACAAAGTGTGCATTTCCCTGTTATTAGGAAAAACACGTTGGAGAAATCAGAAGATTCCTTCCTAAATACTGGCTTTTTTCCTGCATTGCTATTTTAGCAAACCAGTATAAATACTGAAATTTAAACAGAATTTCAGTCCTTGCAGACTTTTCAAAAATACCCAAGAAAAAAAAACCGCAAACAAAAAACCCCCAACCAAATCTTCAAAGTATGAGAGTAATACCAAAGCAAAAAAAAAAAAAAAAAAAAGAGAACAATTATCACACTAGTTTGAATTTGGGCTACCAACACAGCCAAAAAATTCTGCATGTAAGGGATATCTTAAGAAGGGGGAAATACAACAAAAACAATTGAAGAGAGGAGTTGCAGCTAACTATATACTCACCATAACTACTGCCGTCTAAACAAACCTTATAACACTGAAATTCTACAGGCATACATATTTTTCTGATAGACCTTTCCCCTTCCCTGCTATCAGTTTCTTAATGCTTTGAGCCAGCCAGAGCACAGCTGCAGTTCTTTTTAATCACGGTTGCTGCCAGCTGTCTCCTAAGACCACCAAATGCTCAGACCTCATTCACTTTACCCCAACTTTTTGCTCCATTTTTGGTCAGAAAATGACTGAACTGAAATTCTTACTCAAGAGGTAAATAAATTGCACTCAACAACTCTGTAGGGGAAGAAAGATAAGATTACTCAGACCTAACTATTATCTTAAGTGTCCATGCCACCGTTAAACACAAAATAGAAGCTCTAAAACAATTTGAAAGGAATACCCTGGCAAATCTTGTTGTCAAATGTAAGTATGCAACAAACTTGCATTTGAGAAGTTGAACCTTAACTCTAAAGATAGGGCTCCCCCACCCACATAATCAGGATGCGGAGGCTTCGCAGACACATTCACCAAGGTACTATCGGAACAGTCCGTCGGGAACAGACCCCATGACTTGAACTATCTTCTTTTCACGGCAACCATTTTCTGCAGATGACTATTCACTCAGTATCCTCTTCAAGCAACCAAACGCAACTAGATTCTGCATGTTGGGCCATGAAGTGGTTAAGCACGGCTGCATCCCTTCACTCCTGCGCTGCAGGAGCACAAGTTATTAAGCAGGACTGCATGTGCCGGTTTGATTTGCTACTGGTATGTGCATGAGCCCCAAGTGAAAAAATGAGTGCACTAAGAACTACCTACAAACACAAAAGAACCAAATAGCAAACAACAGGCAAATGGTTCCTTACAGCACCATGAGCAAAACTACTTCCGGATCAAAGACTTGTTTGAATACCAGTACATAGTTATAAATGACAAGATGCAGAATAGCTATTTTCACAGTTACTCTAAAAGTTGGAGTTTATTTTTTTTCTCCTAAGTATCACAAATACTTTAAATGCAGTAATTTGTCCTTTTAGTCTTAAAAAGCCTCAAAGGGCACTGCCAAGACAATAACCACAAAATCTGTACTTATATGCCTATACTGCTCCGTATTCTGAAAAGACATTTTAAGCCCTTCTGTTTTGTATTTCTCCATGGCAAGCAAGGCACATTTTCAAGAAATAAACTCACAGGCTTTAAAACAAATCACTTAATTCATGCCCAATTAAAACACATCTCAGTTAAAGCCATCATTGAATACCTAATATTTTAACTTAGCATTAACGTAAATAAGTAATATTATTTCACAGCACACAAACAGGAACATGAGGTGGGTAAAGATGAGAGACACCATCCAAACACTCGAGACATCTCTCAAACCAAGTGCCTTCTCTGATGAACAGCATCAACATCTTGGACTAGACCCTCCAAAGCCTTGAGTTACAGAGCTCACTGCTGTGGCACAGGAGCAAAAGACAGCAGATGGTCACAACATCCAGAGTCAAGTTGGAGCAAATTCACACACAGCAATGCCAGAAGTAGTATTTCCCTAAACTGAACTAGCCGGCATAGGGAAAGTAGTAATCCAACTTGAAGCTTACTCATACCCTAATATAACTATGAAATGCCATGCTATCTTTTAAAATTCATCAAACTTTTATTTCACTTTTCATCTGAAAAATTGTACATTAGTTTCAACACACAAGCTAACATAAATATTCTAAGAACAAAGTTATTAGATTTTTTTTTTTAAAATAGCACCTCACAACTTGCTCTGCAAGGCTGTAAGTGTTTTTATATTAAAGCTTGTAGGCGGATGAATTTAGTGTGAAATACTATTTGGGTTTATGCATTACAGAATAAGCTTAACAATTTAAAAATCAGATAAACAAAAACCCACTGAAGTGTTTCAGAAATCCAAATAAGTATTGCTCTGCAGGTTTTCACCTTATCCTACTGTAAGAGTCTCATAAAAAAAGCTCACCTTCTAACTACTAAGTTGTTGCATTTTTGCTTGATATGAATTACCAGTATAATATTTTTCCAATGACACAACTTACTTGATTTGGAGCTACCAAGTCCTCCTACCTTAACAAAAGTAACTTAACAGTAGCTATTAATACTGATACTTTTTTGGTATTTCTAATTTACCTGAACTCCTATTATCTGTAAATTACCTGTTACGTACAGGATTATTCATGAACATTCTTCCGACAGTATTAACTCTTGATCAAGCAACATTAGGGCAAGATTATGAGAAGCTTTCCACATTAACAGCTTCTCAAAGCCTTTAAAATGAGATTGTTACAAGCACTAGCTGAAGGCTATTAAAAAGACAAGACCAGCAAGTTATACCATTTTATATAAAAGATACAGAGTTACACAACTGCACAATTATTAAAACAACCCCAAAAGAAGAGTGCTTTTTAATACCAAACATTAGTTAAAATTAACTGACATTGCATCACCTTCATTTTAATGTCCAAAGAAATGGACATTGAGACCAGATAATACATTTGGAGCGGAATTTGCAGGCTAAACTGTGGCTCTCAGCTTGCCCATAGCCACGTGAAGTCAGTTTTCACCTTATTCTAATGCTTAACCTTATTTCACCTAAGTTAAGAATTAACATACAATAGCACACTCTATCAGGAAGTCTTCAGACCTTAATTCATGCACTGTCTAGTCAGTATCAGGGCAAGGACCAGCAAATTGCACTTAAAATAAGTTAACGAGCACTTTCATGAACATCAGTACCAACACAGCCTAGTTTCCTACACCTAGAGATACCGCCGTGTATGTGGGTTAAGGTTGAGCTCACATTGCAGTGTCTCTCACACTGGGAATATTAATATTGTTCTATCTGCCTGCCTTCCCCCTTCCCCCCACCCCCTTTCTTCCCTCTTCCACAGAGCTTGCTGTCTCAAGGAGCTATAAGCCCTTTGAACAATGTGGTTGAACCCCGTGGAGTTCAAGACTTACCAGGAAGGGGAAAATGATTATGGGAAGGGTGAGGACACGTAAGCAGCAGAAGTATACTTTAGGAGACCACATAACAAGAAACAACCTTTTTATTGTAACTCCGTTTTTGTCCTCAAGTTCCCTCTTCCCCATGCCCCCAGATCAACAAAATTAACTCTCTCCAGTTCTGAAACTCTGCTTAATAGTCACTATAACAAAGAAGCCTTTGAAGTACCTACATCTGCCCTGGCTAACTATACCTCTATCTCCAGTTGCTCAATGCTCTGAGTGACGTACTCAGGACAATTTTTATTTATTTTGGATCAGTCTACACACAAGCATAATAGCTGCCTAAACCATCCGAGTTTCATTTACACCGACTGTCCAAAATAAACACTATCATCAAAACTACAGTCTTGGTTTCCTTGCCCTTATTCAAACACTCTCCCAGGACGTTTTGCAAAGACTCATTCTCTGTCGAATTTAATTCCTGAAGAAAGGTATGAAATAGGGTTTTATCTTAATTTGACTGGGAGTAGACAGAATGTAACAGATTCTGACAGAACAGTATCATCAGATTAAGATGCACCTTGTCCTTCGCTGCTGGCTGAACTGCAGTCAGTAACAAATACTTCAGGAAAGCATAGAAGAACAGAATTCCCTCAGTAAACCTTTGTTTAAGTAACTTCACCCTCTGTATGTTCACCTGACCACCAGCACACTCAACATCCACTAATGGACTTACTCAAGATTCAGCAGCTTCCTCCATTTTAGCACTGTACGTATCTATGGTATATATAGTATTCTGGATGCATTCCTGTTCAACCCGCTCTAGGTGAACCTGCTTTGGCAGGAGCTTGGACTAGCTGACCTCTGAAGGTCCCTTCCAACCTCTACCATTCTGTGATTCTGAATTCTATTGTCTTAACAAGGAGTTCTAGAATTTAAATAAGCATCAAAATACAACATTTTTTTCTGTGCTAAATATCGTATTTTATTATTTTCCACAATGCCCCAACCAGGAACCACCAATGAAACTGCTGGTCTGTTCCTCTCGGCCTTTCACGCACCATGAATTTTCAGAGCTCTATCACATTTTCTCCCCACAGCGCTCTCATTTTCTTTTTCAACCTGAAAAATACTGTTCTTACAAAGCTCTTCTACATGGAAACCATTTCACTGTAAAACCTGCTCTGCTATAACCTCTCATTAACAACCAAGGAAACTCATTACTTGGAGCTTCTCCTTCTAAATGTTGGGGGATGAATCTATTCAGTCTCTTACGAAAACTATATTCAAACTTAGCAAAACATAAATTGTATTTCCAGACTGAAGGTGGATCATACTTGCAGATAAATAAACTGCAGAAAACTGTATGAAAACAAGAAATACTTCAGCAGCAAAAATAAGACTAAGATCAAAAGACAACTATACGTCCCACCGGTGTCTGTCAAGCCATCATTCAAATCAACATTTCTTGTATTATAACACTAATAAAATTATCTTGCAAATAACAGCAGTGAATATCTTCCACTATTCAGTATCTTCTTGTCCACTGTATTACAACTAAACAAGTCCACTCAAATTTCTGATCCTAGGGTTCAGTTAACTATATCCGAGAATTCACACTTACTTAAGTTCTTCTCATTAAAGTTGATTATGATAAACCAGAGCAAGTCAGTCGGTGTCATCTTCATCAAGCTTCATCTAATGGGATCTTCTGCCCAATTTTAGAAGCTGCAGTTTAATCAGCCCATTATATGAAAACTTCTAATGAGATATAATAACATCTGATCCTGCCTAAGAATGACTTGAACAAAATTACAATGAACTTGAGCTCCACGGGGTTTGTGAATTCCCTCTCAAAAGTAGTAAGACATCTTACAAACGCTTCAGAGCCTGAAAACAGCCCCTAAAAGAAGTCTGACAGAACTCTCTTTCATAGGTCTGGAACTATTTATGTACACACTGATAAAGATGTGTTAATTAAAAAAAAAAATATATACCTTTGTGCAACTGAAGTTCAGAAGACTACTTTTTCCATCCAAATAATTAAATATGGCAGGTTGTAAGTTGTATCTGCACCCACACTAAAGCCAGCAACTTAAGAATAAAGCATTCCATTATTACCAGCTCATCACTCTTCAAAATATTACATTAAGAAAAACCCCACAAATCCACTGAGCTCAGAACAACCTTTAGAAAATGAAGATAATGATGCCATTCTTTTCAAGGTGAACTAACATGCTACATTGAATCTAAAGCACTACATCTCAATTTGCAGACATAACGAGTGCCAAGGATCTCAAACCAACGTGTGAAACGCAGAATGCTTCCTGGTGTTTCTAGTTAAATAGCATGTCCTTTACAGTTTCTTACAATTAAGAATTAATTACCTCGCAGTTTTATTAGAAAATTTAACCAACTCCTGAAAACGCAAAGTCTAAATGCAGGTTAGTAAAAATCAGAGGATGACAGAACTATCTGGACAGTTGAGTAAACGTACCTGCAGTTACCATTTTAGCGCTGCTGCCTTTGCATTCTCCATCTTCCACGCTTTTGCTTGTGCTCTTTTCCTTTAAGAGAGGAACAGTATTGTCAAAAGGTATGCACTTGCTGGATGCAACATTTTCTCCACCGTCTGGCTGATTAATTCTGCTGTTAGCTTCAAGTAGAGGAGTGAAGTCCTCAGGCTGAGCAGCTTCACCGGGTTCCAGCTGAGAGGAGCTTTTAGCCTGTGACACATTCTTTGAAGACACAGGAAGAGATTCTTCATCACTGTCAAATCCAAACGGATCCTCTGTTACCTCATCTTCAACTTTGGGTTTTTTAGGAACTTCGGAAACATCTGGTTTGACACTGGGCCTCTTCTGTCCTAATTTGGCCATGAAGGTGGTTTCTCCCCACTTTGTACTAAGGGTGGTCCGTTTGTTGGAAAATACTTCATCAAACTTGGAACTGCCATTTCCCCCCTTCCGGCTGTAGGTCTTTCCAAATCGGGATGTCATTTTGGCTCCTGTTTCATATTCTCTGTTGGAAGAGAAAGAAGAAACGTGAATTTACCAACTTTTTAGTACAAATGATCGTACTTCCATTCTTTATTGGGCCTACAAGCCTGTATGTTTCACACAAGCAACAGAGACATCATCTGCTTCTTTCTATAGACTAACTCATTTACATGTGAATGTCATTATGTCAAAAGTTTCTGCAATAAGTAACATATCTACCAACTTCACTCAAAATTCAGCTACTTGCGGATTTATAAAACAATGGCACAATGGATCCTTAAGAAATATCTGGTATGAAGACGTTATTTTTGGTATTGCTTTGCTCTAAATTTATATTGTCGAGCATAGATGGCACTGCTGTCATGAAACATCAGCAGAAAACTAAACAATATTTTCATCACATGTAAACACGGAGCTCTCTGCTACAGTCCAATAACACAGTAAGGCTTTAAAAAGACTCTTCACAGTTCAACTAAAAAAAAAATGCCAGAACATTTCAAGTTGCTGTAGGTATTTTAAATATTAATTAATCACAAATAACAATGACAACTTCACCCCGTGTTCTTCTCACACAGACTCACTTAGCAAGCATATTATTTGGTAATAGGATGTGATTTATGCCATCTGCATGGTCAAGACTGGTACATAGCAATCCCCCATGAGTAAATCTGATTGACCAAGGGACGACAACAAGAGAGACACTTCTCAATCCATTTCTAAGAGCACAGAATCAGAATCACAGCATGTTAATGGTTGGAAGGGACCTCTGGAGATCATCTGGTCCAACCCCCCGGCCAGAGCAGGTCCGCCTACAGCAGGTTGCACAGGATGGCATCCAGGCGGGTTTGGAATGTCTCCAGAGCATGGACACCTTATGCAGACCAGCGTAAACCATGATTGCTCACTGGCTGTTACAACTGTAACCCGATTCACAGTTTGGTCTCCCAGAAGAATAAAGTTTAAATACTAACAGATTAAACAGGAACACATTTAAACAGTTCCCTGCATGTGTTCTGTTCCTACTTTTGTTTAACTCAAGAAGGAAGAGGGATCGCTTTGTTTCTTTTTCCCAAAACAAATACCTCAACTACTGGACAAATGACAACATAAAAACAAAACAATCATATCTGTTTTGTAAACCAGCATTTCTCTCACTCTTTTTTTTTGGCCCAACCACGAATAGGAAATTGGAATTCTTTATAGTCAGTACGAATCTAATCAAGTCCATCTTTCTCTCTGAAATTACTCTTCATACTGGCGAAAAGTCTGTTACGGGGGATGGGTGCGGATGCACTTAAATTACAGAATCAAAGAAATCCAACCTTTGAAGTGTCAACTGCTTTCATATATAGAAAAGTATATGAAAAATAGCACTTAAAAATTATCCTTAATAAATTTATCATAATCTATTTGTTCAAGACAACAGTTTTTATTATTATTCCCCTGAATATGTGGTATACCATCTTTTTTCCATATTTTAGTTTTCATCTCGACACTCACAGTTTCTCAACCTGAAGTGCTAGACCAGCTTGTGTCAAAATCGCTAGACTGGTTTCCAGAAATGTCATTCTACCACTTTGCTCTAGCAAGATTGTCTCTCTAGTAGTAGTCTCTCTTTACCAGACTAGGCCAACCTTCACTTAACTTCACATAAACTGAAAAATTCATCGGGTCATCTATGTTGGAGCAAATTTTAAGTGAATTAAAAGTATCAAATTTGAACTTCAGAAGTTTACCAGACAGATGGTGTTGCAATGCAGAAGAGATATAGGAACAACCACTTGGGGAAACACTTATCCACTAACCAGAATTCTGCTGTGAAACACCATTCTGCAGACTGCTTCTGGCTGCTCCTAGTAGATGTGACTCTTTAAGCCCAGCTCCATCCTCTTTTTCCCCGATAGTGTCACTGGTCTACTCTCTGCTGCTCCAAACACAGCATCGCCAAACTACTTTTTCATTTTTGCTCCCCTGAAGTAGCCCTAATTTCCCATTTTCCATCCAAGAGTTAAACTAAAGCTTCACTACATACTTCAGAAAATGAACAGCAAAACAAATTCAGCTTAGTAGTTTTATTTTGCTGATGCTTGAAAATATTTATAACAGTAACCAAAATATTTTATACCACAAAGGCCGGTTTTTAGAGCTAAAGAAACTAAAGCGAACTATTTATTACAACTCACTTTCCATACCATTCTTATAGGAAAAAACAAATAAAATCACTTCACTCACCACTAGCACGTTTTCCTCCCCTAAACCCTGACTCAAATAAGTATTTCCAATTCTAAATTTCCAGCGTCTGCAAAAACGATGGCAGACTTAAATTATGACTTGTGGCTTGCAGTTTTGAAGTGAAGATTCCTGTAGTCAAGAGGACTTCATTTTTAGGAAGTTGAGCTTCTCAATCTACACTTTTTATTTATAAGTTTAAAAATTAAGATAATCTCAAAAGGAGTTTTGAATCAAAATGTCCAAACTCAAATAAATATTCAGTATGATGCAAACAGGTTAAAGGATGAATATCAGAAAAATATACACTATGCTATAAACTCGTATCTTAGACTGAGGCTAAAGACAAGGAAATACGTATGTACCTCCCTACATGAGAACATTAACAGAACAGGATTTTTACTCTTTACTTACAAATCCCCCATGCTTTTCACTCAACGTGAAATAAAATACTTGGCCAATTTCACTCTGTTTCCACTCCCTGCCTCCCTCTCCTGCAGTGTGCCGCAATATTTGGAGCAGTTCAAGAAACGTAAACACAAGCAAAAACCCAAAAGATAATTCTCCCGCATTTCCCAGAGCTAACTCGGCGGACCAGCTAGACATAAAAAAACCCGATTAATTCCCCAGAAAATCCATCAGCCATCCCTGCTCATCGCTCCTCTCGGCACCGTTCATCTTACATAAGCAAAGGAAAGAAAAATAGGTTAAATGCACGGAGGCAGAAGAAGCTGATGAAATCCCACGGTGACAGTTTCTTTTTTCCTCCCTCCCCCTGCGGCGCGGGGGGGTGGG
>VZSF01011124.1:555627-638761 GCA_013398295.1 Chionis minor | reverse complement strand
GGCCGGGCGGGACCCTCCGCCTCCCCGCGGCGGCCTCCCCCGGGGGCGGACGTGCCGCCGCCCCCGTTCTGCGGGAGGGGGCAGGCGGGCCCGGCGGCGGAGCAGGCCGCGTTGGGAGGAGAGGGACTCTCGGGGCGGCCACGGCCCGGCCTGTCGGGCAGAGCTCGGGTCGAGCCGTCCGTCGGGGCGCGGCGGGCAGTCCACCCGCCCGGCGGCGGCTCCGTTACAAGTTCGTCGTGCCGCGCGGCGGCGGCAGCCTCACCCCGGGGACAGGGCCCCGCGCGGCTCCTCGCAGCACTTTCTCCGTACTCACAGTGGTTGCACCGTGCCCGGCCTTTACATCCGCTGCGGGGAGGAAACATGCTCGGCCGAGACGGCCCGTGGAACCGACATCGTGCGGGCTGCGAGGCGGCCGCTTCCACGTGCTCCCGCTTCCACCGGCGCCGGCTTACACACAGCAGCTACATCCACCCACGTGCGTTATATTTATGCACACCTTTGAGGCTTTAATTAATGTTGCGCTCTGTGGAGAGTGGGGAAAATACTCCACAGAGGTTGTGTCGTACAAGTGCAAGTACGTATTGGCATCAAACAATCCGCAAATCCACCATTTCACATCGTGTATCCATATTTCGTAAAATGCTTGTGGAATAGAAAAGCTAACTGCGCGCTACTAGAAAAGCAGAGCATTAAAAAAGAACGTCGTACTCACGGATGTAGTTTGGTAGTTTTTAAGGAGTGAGGAGCTCAAGGAAAGGAGAGGGGGGAAGAAAAAAAAAGCGAACAAAAAATCCCCCTCTACAACCTCGGAACCTAAAATGGTTTCACAACACGTGATCATACCAGCCATCTGCCGTTTGGGGAAAGGTTTTAAAATAAGGTCCCAAATGCAAAAAAAAAAAAAAAAAAGGCTGTTTTCACCGCACATAAAAGATTAGAGTTGTTTCGATACTTCTAGTTAAGAAACATTACTTTTTTTTTTTTCCTTAATTTTACCCTTTCCTAATGCAAAATTACTGGCTTTCAATAAAGAGATGCAAGACTATGGTTTCGTTTAGGCATCCTGCAAGTACATTGATTTTTTGGCCTTCCCCTGGTACCTCTTGGTGTGTTGGCAGCTTTTTGGTATTACTTCTGAAGAGCAAACACACTCGGAATGTGCTCTCTAAAGCCAGTATACGACTGGTGCCAGAGAAAGGGAAGATAAAGTAGACTGGGCCTTGTGATGAGATGTACGAGCTTGATCTGAGATAACTGTTGAGGTTTGTGTTGTTTCAGCAGTGGGTTACAAGTTCATCCCTATCTAACCACCTGACTCAGTTATTGAAGAGCTCCTGAAAACAGGTTACAAATTTTAAAATACATAATTTGAATACAAAAAGTGAGATTTTTTTTTCCCTGTGAGCATTCTTGTATTAGAGCTACTAATTAGCTCGTTTAAACTTCAAGAGTAAAATGGAGAGCTGAACCAGTTTGAATTTTGCATACTATTGCTTGAGTCTAAAAGCCTTACTTGGTGACTAACTGATATGTTAGACAAAGAGGGGGGAAAAACATCAAACTGGGAGAGCTCAAAGTACTTTGAGGTGCTGTGGAGTTCCTTACAACATAAAGTTTGTCCGGAGAACCAGAAAAATTGAAGAATGTGGCCAGAGTAAGGAAGTGGCACCAAGAAACTACTTGGAAATAGTTTCTATTTGGGTATAAAGTTAAAAGTTGAAATCAAATTAAATACATTTCTAACTTAAAGCCTGGACTACCTAGATCACTTAAACAGTAATTTAGAGAATTTTGCAGTATATTAGTCAGATGCCATTTGAAAGCTCTCGCACACCCTATGCCCCCTGGGCTCGCTTTGTATTCCCAACAGTCTTTTCAGTCTTTGTAGAATCCCCATACAGAGTAATCTATAACACTGCAGATTCACGGTCATGATGGAATTTCACATGACTAACAGAGGATAAATTAAACTAATTGATGTGCTGCCTATCCTATCTTGGGTACCAGCAGAAGCCTGTAAGTCTAATAAAACCTTTTAATTAGATGATGATGGAAAACGAACATTGTTATGTTCAAGAACAGCAGACAGCCCCATTTTTCTGCACCTAACTTACTTTAGATGCTTTTGAAAATTTCACGCCTTGTGACTTAATAAGCTTGGCAATGAACATGTTAAGCTTTGCTCTTCCCATTTTCATCTGGCTTACCTCAAATATGCAAGTACCAAGACAGGGCAAATAAACACCAAGTCCCATCTACGTTTGGCAGTAGGTAAGTTTAATTGTCAAAGAGGATGGAATTCTACAGGCATCTTAAGCTTTTTGTGGAATTCTATTATTGGTAGTTGCCATCTCCCTTCACAAAAAAGAAAACCCCAAAACAAAAAACAACCCAACCACACAAAACCCTTTGCAAAAAATCAGCACATGAAACGTTCCAGTTTGGCATTTGCCTCCACGAGAACAGCAGTGGGAGGTAAGCAGCCATCTTACAACTTTAGCTTTTCCATCTTCACTTTTCTGGGAAAGCCTAGAGTTTCCTATTGCATTCCATTACTCCTTCCAGCAAGAGAAACTGGCGTCTTTGCTATTTATAATAAAGTAGGAAAGCACTGAAAAACACAGCTCAAATACATCAAAGCTGGAGCTAAGAGAGATAAAAGTATAATAGTAGGAGGAACATATAAGGACAGAACAGTTATTTGGATACATCTCATCTTAATACACTCTAGAAGCTTCCCAGTTCTCTTTTTGAGGTTCTGGGCCGAGATCTTGGGGGGGGAGGGGAAACACCACAGACTTTTCAAAATGAGCTGTAGCCTAGTATGGGGCCTTTCACATAATTCCGTCTTGAGGCAGCCATTAAAACGTTTTGAACTTTCAGTTTCTTTCAAAAGAAAACAGAACCAACGCAGTAAGAAAATGGAAGTCTTCCCATGCAGCAGAAACTCTGGGGAGAGATGCAGACAGTCTCATCCTTCCAGAAATCGTCAGGGAAGTTTCTCAGTGCTGCCTCGTGGACAAAAACTAGCATGTGACAGTAATGTCCACGTAAAGCAAGGCTACAAACAGACTTTAAAAGGACCATAGCACTTGGTATCCTTCATATCAAGTACACGAATTAACAGCATAATGCATCCTTGCTCCATTCCTTTTCCCACAAAAGGAGAACAAGCTCAATATTCTTTTGCCCATTTCCCCGCTTCCCTGTGAAGTACTGCCCAAGAAGCAAACATAACTCACAGGAAGGGTCTCCCCATTACTCCTTTTGCCCAGACTGCTCCCCTCAGTCTACTGAGCATCTTCTCCTTTGCCTCTTCCCCATTCTTCTGTGTCTCAGCCTCCCAACCTCTCTCCAGCTTCCTATAGTACTTCCCATCCCTGCCTGGTGCCTAGGTCAGAAGGGATGCGGGAGAAGAGGATGTCCTGCTGCTCTTGCTGCACTCACAGCTGCCGCAGTGCTTTCATGTCCCAATTAGCGCCGCTTAAAACGCTAAACATTTCAGTGTGTTTTGCTGTTTCTTTGCAAAATGTCAGTCTCTTCCTGTTCCTGTCCTTCAAGTGTCACGCCACACGCATGGGTGAGAGCACTCAGGGCTTTGCCATTTCGCTTCGCTGGGGCTTAGAATTTCCCCCTTGCTATTTGCATAGCAAAGAGGAAAGGACAGTAAAGAGACACATTAAGTAACTAATTACCATGCTTTAGTCAACCTCCCTGAAACAGCTCTGAAAATAGTCATTTATACATTAGTATTGCTCCTAATGCACGCCGGAGGAAGTTCAGCAGCAGCAGCAGCATGGGAGTGGGCAAGAACAGCTGGGTTGCACTGAGAGCTGCAGCAGCTGGATCAGAGCAGACCATAAAGCAGAACGTCCAGGGATGGGGAGGGAGGGGTGATCTGCAATCCGGTGTACAGGGAAGTGCCATTTCTGCCAAGAACACGGGTTTTCTTAGGGAGGTATTTCCCATGAATAGGATACTGCTTATTTCCAACATGGCACCCTGAGAAGACCGAAAGATATTCAAATAGGGGATCTTTATCATATTTTTCAGGATGTGCATCATATTGTCTCCTCATGTGAGGTGGTCAAACCAAGCCATCAAGTTTAGTACCTGAAAGGTTAAAAGAAGCACCACAGAACTGAACAAAGGAATGCTTACAGGGACGAAGCAAAGGGCCAGTTCTCCGTGATGAAAAAAAAAAAAAAGAGTTCCCTGGATTGTGGCACTAATGAATCAGACCCAGCCAGCCAGCAGAAAAAGTTGCGCTACTCCACCTTCTCTCTGGCCTGCACACCCATCTGTTGCAATCCGGCATCGTCTCTGCAATGTAAAAGCCTCTGGAAAGACTAGTTTTACTCGATGAACCAACAATAGTCATTCACCTACGGCTAAATTCTCAGTCGTCGTTCTGTGCAGTTTTTTTCCCTAGGTGATCAGCCTGCAAGTCTACTGGAGAAACCTGTGGTGAAGTACTGGTGGGAAAAGCACCAAGTAGCTTTCACCTTGTTGTAATTGTCAAGGTCAGAACTTTATTCTGCCATGCAGTTTATCTCAGCAAGCTTTGCTGAGAAAGTAACCACCTGTGCTGTTTCCCCTGAAGATTTTACAACATGCCAAGGTGTTTCAGGAAAAAAAAACCCCTCATTCGCAGTGAGGATGCAGCCTACCTTTAAAAGCAGCAAGGAAAGTCTAGGCTCTTTGGTCAGGTAAAGTTTCCATTGTTTTGTTATGAGATAAAAGAGGGCGGACTCTCTCAAATGCCTGAGATCTGTTGCAGCCTTATAGAAGGACCAGATTCAATACCCACCTTATCCTCTCGCTGTAGCTTTTCTTTAATTCTTCTCCTAAATAATTTTGTTTCACAATATTATTGAATTCATGTCTGTCTTCATGGTGGTAACCCTTAAGGAAAACTACTAAAATGCAACAACATAGTGCTTGTTGGGGAGGGGAAAACATGGGAATGCCATAAGTAATTGGTGTTTTAAATTGTTCTTATAAAGAATTCATTGGTGGGACTGTCATTGTCCTATTCTATTCCTCCTCCGGCAATAGGGTAGCAGCTATTTCTGTTGCTTATTTTGCTAATTTGCTTCCTTCACCAGTTAAAAAAGGGGCATGCATGTGACCACCACTTATGTTATAGTTCTTTGTCCTCTTAGTTTTGCTTATTAGGTTTGTGCATGTGGCTCTTACATGCAGATGCTACAATCACTCGGCTCCCTTTTGAGGTTTTATTTACAAGATTTTTGGTTTTACCTTTGTATTTCCTAAGTACTTGTAAGACCAGCATGTGTGGCCTTAGAGGGTTGTGCACGATGATACAAAGAACAGCAACATAAACTACAACTGGAAAAGAGAATCCACAGAGAATTAAAACTTGTTGGACTATGGAGGACTGGATGAACACGTCCCTGAATATCATGGCAGAATTAATGTATTATCTAGCAAATTAATCTGATAAAATGAAAATTTAAAAAAATAATGAAATGAAGGTTTCCTCATGGGAAGGTAGGAGGCAACAAATTATCAGTTAGTGACTTCATTAGTTTTCTGCCAGAATACAGCCCTGAACAAATTACTTTCACCTTTATTCAAATTAAAACGCAGCACCACGAAGAAAGCTGCAATGTCTTCTGCCTGTTGCGCAAGACCCTGGTACATCCAGGGCCACACGTGGTGCCAGTTCTGCAATCCTGTCCGCATTTAACAAGGTTCACCGTGTATGGTGTAACCATGTTCTGTGAAATGGTCAAAGATCATCCTAGAGCATGCAACAGAGCGCCTGTTAACGAGCGAGTGGTGGCAGAGTACTTCAGAAATGTATTTGAAGAAGATAACAAAAGGCTAAACCCAACCTGTGTATGGACTGGTTCTTTAGACCTATCAAACAAATGACTCATTACTGGATCTAGCCACATGCAAGGGCAACAGAACAGAACTTCCTGACCGAAAGCACATTATTACCCTAATAATACATTAGCCTGCAACAGCTTCCTTATGCTATAGTTTTCTACTGGATGTGCAATCTTCAATTTCTGCGATAAATGTTTACTGTGTAGCACAGTTATTTCTTGGTAATATTTGAAAGAGATTGGAGGAATGTATTGATGCAAGAGCTTAGGCTCAAACTGAGACTGCTTCAACTAACTCAAAACATCTCCCTGGTGGTTTTCCTAAAGAGTAAGACTTTTGCCATACCTGTGAGAGCACAAAACCTAACTCCCCTTTAATCTTTTGATGTATGATATCAAGTGACTTGAACATTATCCAGTAACCACAGGTGTCTACTTGGTGGGTTTTTTTGTGCCTTTCAGATAGCAAATACCTGAGTGTACCTGAACGCATTTCAATCAAAATACCTTTGCTGATGACCTGTCTAGCAAACAAGAACTATAGTTTATTCAAATAGAAAAAAAAATCATTCCATGCTCTACTTCAGCTCAGTCCTAAGCACTCTTGTTCAAACACAATGCTGTGCCTGCTATGGCAAGGTATAGGAAGCAAGATCCAGCTCTTCAGAGAAAGATCTTTATATAATGAAGATCCATATAATAAAGTATGAATGCATAGAACTAATGACATGTGATTACACAGATTCTTTGTATTCTTCGGAAGTAATTTACAAGACCACAAGAGAAACACATCTGACATCAGTAAGACTGTACTGCTTATTTCCAGAGGTAGGCACCTAGAGACACCAGAAGTGGAGCTTCCACTAGCTTTGCTCTTTAAATTTTTTCAGTCTTGCAGAGCGCTGCTCTGTGGCTGACAGGTCCTTCCTGTCCCATTAAGCTCCCAGAATTTCTGTAATTTTCAGCACAGGTGCCAACATAACTGAAAATTTAGGTCGTTTGGCTTGATTTTCCATCTTCTTTCCCTGGCCCTAAAATGGAAGATTGGGCAAGGGCTGAGTAATCATAGAGGCACTGCTAACTGGCTGCACCTTTGCATCAACAAATCACTTTGGTCATTATCAGCTTGGAACAGATTCAGACATACTGCAGAGAATAAAAAAAAAATTAGAATTCTTTCTCAATCAATTGAATTATCCACCAACAGTTATCAGTAGCTGAGACAGGAAAAAACATATTTGAAATAGCACTGATTGCAATTCTGTATTTTTACTGGACGTATGCCAACATGTACAAATACTGAGTGCTCCTCTATGAAATAAACGTTCGATTAAGGAGAAAAGACGTTTTCAAGTAATGGTATCTCTGATGGACTCCAGCGACACCTACTGGTAAATAGAGAAGTTACCAAACATTTCTTGAAAATGTAGAAGCATTAATTTATGCACCTGCCCCTAGGATCACTAATACATTTTTTCGGGAGCTCAGGCCAAGAACTGTGTTACAATTCGATGCTACAGTTAATGAAAAATATCGTGTTTATTTTTCAAAATAGAATTTTGACTCCACCTGATTATAAATTACTTGGAACTGCATTTTTATCACTCTAAAGATATTGTCAAGTCCCATATTTCGCTATTGGCAGCAGTACATTGAAATAGTCCAGTGGATTTTTGGCTTACTAGAGTACACTGGGACATGTCTCCGCAACAATTTCTTTAGTAATTTCGTTCCTACATCTATAGTCAAAAAGTAAGTAATTTAATACATTTTCATTTGCTTTCAATTGCATGCATTTTAGCATGGCTCCCAAATGTTAGAATCTCATCAGAGGCACAAGCAGCTGAGATCATGGTTTTGCTTCTGACAAATCCCTGCTGTTTGTAGTGCTGAACTAGTTTGTCACAGCTGTATTAGTCTTGTAGGTCACACATATTTCTGAACATATCTTCAGCCAGCACTTGTAAAAGAATAAACACCAATAAACTGCATAAGAGACAGCTGGGAGTCTTCCCCCCACTCCATTAAGTGTTTTGTGCCTTCTTTTTTCTGTTAGGCAATACAAAACTTAACTTTCTTATCCTCTTACTGTGAGCTTTTATAATGATGAGGTCTAGAGAACTCCTCCTGGAAGGCTTTATTTCAATGGCAAAACAGAAGGAATAGCCCGTCTCCACAAGCGTGATTCAAATAAGGTCTTTCCAGTGGCCTCTTAGCAAAAAATGGAACAAGCAGCTCTTGGGTGGTTGTCACATTTATACATGCCTTTCTGATCAGATAATGCAGCCAAGGGTAACCAATTTCCTTTTCAGGTACTTGAGATATTTTGCTTAGGAAAAGAGACTATTCCTGTGCATCTTTCAAGTTATCCACTACAACTCTTCAAAAAACCAAACGTGATGCAAGGCTTTACACACAGAAAATGGATGTACATGCATGATATACATTCAGAGACACAGCAGCTGCCAGCTGGAACACGCAAAGTCAATGCAATAAGCAAAAGCAGTTTTGCTGCTCTCTGCAGTAGACTCATCTCTCCATCTACCATTAGGCTCCACAATGTAAGCTAGTGCAGTGTAAGGACATGAATATTTCTGTTTAAGACAATTTGTGATCAAGGGCTTTCTTCTGAAGTTGACAGGGAAATAATACATGCAAGGTTTTTAAACCACAGTCTTGCCAGAAAATTGGCAATAAACATCACTGACAGAGGTCAACCCATTCACATTTCATCAGGAAACTTTGCCCTTACTACCTCTGGCAGGCTTCGAGTTGTCTCAGTTTCACCTCTAATGTTGAGGCACTTTCAGATACATCTGAGCAAAGCCACATGCCCCAGATAAATTTTTCAACTCTTTGTCCTGCAAACCTTTCCTTCAAGGAACTGAAGCTTCCTGTCCGAAAGCCTATTTTGGTAAAGTCTGTCAGTCTCCAGTGCAAACTCTCCTAGGATGACAAAAATGCTGTATGGAGTGGTGAGGAAGCATGGCAATGAGCACCCACCACCCCCCTAGCACCACAAAGCAGTACAGTCACTAAGTATCAGCCCAGGCATCTCAGATCAAAGAATGCACAGATCTTTTGAGTACCAAAGTTTAAGTTGAAAAATTGCTCCTGACAGAGCAGATCAACCAGATTTGCACAGGCAGGAATATTTTTCTAGGTTACTGGAGAGCATACAGAGACAGGTGTGAGGCAGCTTAGTTCTATGGAAGAATACTTGTCAATTAAGTGCTGATCCCAGTACTTAGTAAAAACTTCTAAGCTAGACTATAAAGAGAATAATTTCTAAAGGAAACAGAGACATTTTTGTAAGTCAGGCTATAAATCTGGTAAGTGATAGTTCAACATTGCTTTTACAAACATGTCTGTAATGTTGGCTTTACAAATCTGTGCACATAATTAGAATTAAAAGATATTGGAGAAACTGCAGTATGTTGCAGCTTGAAGATCTGCTAAAAGAATATAGTTCTTTGTTCTTAAACTTGCATGCATGGATGCATCAGACTTCAGCAGAGCAGAACTAGCATGACCCCATGGAAATCAGATGCTGAGATGCTACTCCCTGGTACTCTGCATTCAGGCCCTGGGTTAGCTGTAACTTCTCTGAAGTAGTGTCAGACAAACTGATAGGAAGTTGTCATGGTGACAAGCAAATGCATATAGAAAGAGATGCATATAGAAAGAACCAGCCCAAAAATCAAAGAGACTTTGTATTCATACCTTGACTAAACAGAGATTCGCATAATAGAATATAATTATTATATCAGGATTAAAGCTTCTTGTAAATTAGATGTTAATTTCTCCACGTGTGGAAGAAAAATATTTAACTGAAATTGAGGATAATCCATCCAGTCCTTTGTCAAAGATAAGTGGGAAGCTTTTTTGGCAAATGAGGGAAGCCCCAGTCACCTGTTTCTAAGTTTCCATTTAAATCCAGTAGTTTAAATTTCTCATTATTTCAAAAAAGACAAGCCAAAAAGCTATCTTTTATGTGAACAGATGCTGCGCTGTCTTCTTGAAGCTTCAGGCTTAGAGGCAGATTTGTCATGCAGCTGCAGAATGAAGTCAACAAGCCTGCTCTGTTCCAGGGCCACTATTCAGAACCTTTTGGGCAGCAATGAAAGAAGATCACGTCAATTTCATGCTGGTTTTGCTGCCCTACAAAGATATGAGCAACAGCAGACCCAGACATGAATCACGCCTAAATTGCAGGGGAGGAAGAGGTATAAAACTGGTTAGGAAAACAAGGTATGGAAGACTCAGTACAACTTTTACTTTGGGGTACTTTTGGTGTCACAGCAGTGCTTCTGTAATTGCCTCTACTCTGGCTGAGTTACAGACATTGAGCTCCATGCGCAATTAAGGGCCACATGAGTAGGACCCCTGTATCCCTACTGGAGCGTAGATTTTACAGGCATCAGTCTCTCCCTGTCAGCAGCACTTCACCTATGGCCCACATAGATTCTCAGTGTTGTGTTCTGCATCTGACATTACTCCCAATTAAACAGCTGAACTACAATCCAACATATTTGTTTTACAATATGGATTTATCTGTAATAAAAAGAGTAATTCCAACTGCAGATACAGAAAAACGTTTTCAGGTAGAGAGGGGAACAAGTTGCCCAGAGAGGCTGGGCAGTTCCCATTCTTGCAGGTTTTCAAGACCTAACTAGATAAAGCCCTGAGTAATCTGGTCCGACCTTAGAGCTGACCCTGCTTTGAGCAGGAGATTGGATGAGACACCTCCTGAGGTCCCTTCTCACCAGGACTATTTTATGATTCTATACATAAATGGATCAACTATACATCCAAGTAAGTGCCAAGTGATCCATACGCTTTTTGCAAATGGCATCATATATATGCACACTGATACATTAAAATATATTAACTTAAATTCTCTATAATATTAGCTGCTTAAATCAGACCCCACAGGATACCTCATTCTCTATGACACTGATGCTGTAAGTTAGGACAGATGCACTGCATGAATAGAAAATACAAGTCAGCACTAACTGGGTTATTCAGATGAACAGAAAAAGTGTGCATGGTTAGATATTGTTTCTGCAGCATTCCACAGGAAAGGAGATAATTAGTAGCAATTTGGAGGTGCATGGATTGCCTTTTTTCTGCCACTAATTAACAGCAAACCCTAATGTTTGGGGTTTTTGAAGGATCTTGGAAACAAAGCTTGTTCATTTAATAGATATCAGAATGACACTGATCAGGGTTAACCATGCCGAGATATGAACTTATAAAATTAGATAAAAGCAGAGGCACAACAGGGCTAGAAAAGCAAGCTGTTGCAATGGAATCTGTCAAAATCCAGTTACAGAGCTTTGCCATATCCTTGTCTTAAAGGGCACTCAGCAACCTCCACCAAGTACATGCCTGCTATATTAAAATTATGTCCTGTATATTTGTACTGATTTCCTACCTTTAATGCTAAACTCCAGGAAACTAATCTGTATTTTTTCTACAGCACAAGGAAGTGAGTGTTAAGCATGCCTACTAATGCCTTCAAATTGGTAACTTGGACATAAAAGAACAGGACTTCAAAATTCAGCTGAACGAACTGCCTCTGGTTAAGCAGGTTTGAAGTGTAACCTCTGGTCTCCTTCAGGCCATACTTGTGTGTTTCCTTGATTCCAGATGAAGTTTGACCTGTAGATAACTGGAAAGTCTCCCCCCACACACCCCAAAATAGCAACTCTGCTGACTTAGATGGGGGCCACACCTGTACTGCAGACAGGGTGTTTGTAGTCTGAGTCTGCACCTTCAAACTAGATCTTCATCAGGTAAAGGGCTGTAAAAGCCAGACGTGCCATAGCATCCCTACTGCTGGTACCCAGCGTGGGCAGAGAAGAGCAAACTGGTGTGCCTCCAGTGAAGCTGCTCTCATATCCCTCTGCAGGAGACACTTGAGAAGGTGAAAGGCAAGCACAGATCGCCTTCCTCTCTGCTCATGTTTCATTGTACTCAGACATACTACAATCAACATTTACCCTTCTGCTTGTTGATAAGTTATGAGTCAGGAGACTACCGCACATTCCTTCCTAGAGAACAGGGATTAAATGATCAGATCTTTTCACTGTCAAGATAAACAGCCAGTCTCCCAGGAAACAGATCTATTCCACAAGATGTTAAAGAGGCTGGCTTTGTACTGATCACAGCTACCTGCTTGTTTGAATACTCGGTTATATGTTTGTGCTGACAACTAATAAGGAAATACTATTTTACAAAAGTATTATACTTCAAAAACCTGCTCAGCCTGAGGGAGTTCATTCAGTTGAATTTTGAAGTCCTGTTTGTCTATGTCCAAATTAAGATTATTCTGAGGCCAGAAAGGTTTAACACGTTACCATAACAATGGCTGCACCACATCAGACTGCGGATCCATCTAACCCAATATCCTGCCTCCTGTCTAGGAAACAGCTCAAGAACAGGGCAAGCACGTAGCAGTTTATAACTGGTGCAGGAGCGCACCAACAGGCTCCGTAAGCCCTACCTCTGAGTGCCCTGTGCTCAAGACCAGCTCAGATACCCTGCAGCTGCAACGTTGGGTCAGGCTCCCGTGCGAGAGCTGCGAGATGCCTCATCAGGGCTTCCTCCACTTCACCTCAAGCTGCATTTAAGTCCAGACCCTCACACTGGTCTGGCTGAGCAGGTCTGAAGCGTGGCCCCTAATCCTGAGCTATGCTGTAGGTAAGCCTCACTACGTGTGATGTTCCTTGCTGATCCAGACCCTGACTCAGCTTTCTCATTAGACCTTGGCTCATCACTATAGACTTGTCTAGCGATGACAATGGCCGCCCCTGGTTACTGCCACTGGCCTTTCTCTGCTGTTACTGCACAAGTCCTGTGGGACCGGTGAGGCTGCTTCCTCTGCCTGCCTTGCTGTCATCCTCGGCTCCTGGCTTGCCTACCTTGCAGAGCAGCCCTCTCTTGCTGACGGCAGTATCTCTGTTGAGCAAAACAGGAAGCTCAATTCTATCCTAATATGGAACCATACACCACTTTGGTAATAACTAAGGTGAACTGGAAGAGTCCTTGACAAATGCAAGTACCCCTCCCATGTCCTTCTCCAAGCTCCATTAAGAAAGCATAAAATGCAAGCTCTCGTATATCCTAGGTACAGAACAATTTAGGACAACTGGACCATAAAACCAACACTTCAGAAAAAAATAAGAATAAGAGCTTCTCTGCAGCTTTCTTTACATGTCTACTTGCTGGAAAACCTGCTGTGTGCCCCTAGCACCTTATACTAGAAGACAGATTTAGTAATCAGTAGGAAACAGAATCAGCAGTGAAGGTAATGATATTCATGCAGTGCAATTTACCACAAGGCATCTGCCTGTACATGAATTAGTATTTTCCTTAATTATCTGTAATAGGAAATCCCAATATTCTCAGCTGGCCCTGTCAGTTAATATTAACTACAGACTTGGAAAATGATATAAAAATAGAAAGGAAATTGAATCCTGCAGAGGCAGCAGTAGCACTTCACAAGGAATGGAAATAGAGCTTCACTGGGAACTGCTGTATTGCCACCGTTGGTCCCACTGCACAGTAGAGTTTGCCAACACACCACAAAATACAACATGACACAGTTAACTCGCAGCTCTCACGCAGAGCAAAAGGGCTACCAGAGAAAGGAAACTCAGTAAAAGCAGCAACTCCAGAGCAGCACGTGATGATTGGCCACCTACGCTCACCTTCTAGTGTGCAACGGTTTGTCTTTTCAAAACTCTGAAGATTTGATCATAAAGGTCCTGCAAAGGACTGTGTAAGGCACACTCCTGATTTTGCCTACTTGAGGGGACTCTGCAGATGCTGTTCTTTAACAAAAAGGGATCTACTTTTCCATATGTCAGGCCTGGCTGTCTAATAGCCAGTCACGTGCTACAAAAGATGCAATTTGAACCTAACAAGCAGGAACTCTGGGGGCTACTAGTGCTGGACTAGGATAGCCACCCTGGGACATTAGGTGGTCTCAGGTGATGCTTCTGAGTGCACCTGACGCAGACATTCCTCAGACTGCATGACAAAGTCCATCTGCAGTTACACAGATTCGAGAACACCAAACAGTTATCAAAACCAGCAACCACAGACATGGTCTACAAGCTCCCAGATCAGCCAAGCATATGTACATTCACTGAGTAGCAGCTACAGGAGACAGGTCACACAGCATCTGGCAGATCGTCAGTCCTCCTGTGCAGTTAATGCTGTAATCATCATAGAGACAGGGAGTGCAAACTAGCAAACCAGACACTTCCCCGTTACTCTTAGGCAGAAAGAAAGTGTGGAGACTTTCCCATCGTCATTGCTCATTCAGTCTGTTTCACCTGCTCACTGTTCCTCTGGCATTTCACATCCACATCCATCTCTCCTTACCACATTCCTTCTCTTCCTTTCCCACTTCTGTATTTTCTGCCTTCGCTTCTGCGATATGTTTAAGAGGAGAAAGGATGGACATGGATGGGATGGCACAAAAATGCACCTATCCTATTTCTCCATTGCTGTATTTAGCTTCCATCCAGCTAGATACAACTGTGCTCTTTGGCTACATCCATGGGAACAGTTTATATTTTTCCAAGGCACTGGAGTTCAATTCCTTTAAAAGGAAGCACATGCAACCAAGTGAATAACTAAAGAGTTTTGCTCCCTCCTTACAGGCAAATACCCAGCAGCAAAAGACTACCCTGGTGCATATCACTACACACCACACCACCACCACATTGTTTGGCTTCATACAAGCCAATAATTCAAATCAAGCTTACATCTTCCCACCAACAGCCCTTGGGGAAGGCATTCATCATCGGATGACGGCAACTTAGTCAAACATTACTTTATACTTTAAAAAAATATATACATTTTATAATAATACATTTCTATGTCAATCAAAAAACTTTTTTTTTTCCACCTCCAAAAGTTTCCCCACAAACATTTGACTGCTCTTTCAGCAGCGGAGTTAACTAAAGTAATGATGTTTCAAAATGGAGCACAGTCAATCCTCTTACACAGAATTGCATTTACAGTCATCTCCTTACAAACAGTGTATTGTGCCATAACTTTGAATATGTAAATCCACTGCTTGCTGCCAACCTCTTCAGTTATAATTTGTGGCTTGGAAAATGTCCATGTAGGTCCTGACATAAAACCATAACAGCTCCAAATATCAGTGGGTATTACTTCTACTCAGTAGGTTTGAATGGCTCTATTTGTTAAACAAGTGTACCTCAGAGTCACTCTGCAAATAGGCCTTGACATGCCAGAATATAACCGCTTCCATTGTTTCCAAGCATCTGCCCTTATATAAAACCCTACGTATATTTAATATTTACTTGATAGCTCACAATACATCAGTAATTAAGGAGCATTTAAGACATACACGAATCTAGAGGTTTTTCTACACTAGGAAAAAAAAAGGAAAAGTTCTTAATACAGATTGAAATAGCTATGAAGACAAAATAACATGCTTTTAGCTTAGGTTTTCTTACACACTTTAAATAAAAGATACTAGCCAAAGTTAATACCCAACTTGTCATTCCTTAACAGGTATTTTATTGTGTTTCTTTCATACTCTTGCCACCCTTCCTTGGAAAAAAACCCTCAACATGGCAACTGTAGCCTAAAATTCTACGAGATAAAAAAGTTGCATCTCTCCTATACATAATCATCTTCTCTGTCAGTGCAGGACTGTTTCTTCTGATATCGTTATGACAGAGCTACGTACATTGATTTGGTGCAACGGAGTATGCTATTGCAAAGCCTGATAGTTGTCTCGCTACAGCGCCTTCTGCCTCAACTAATATTTCCATTTCCATTAAGCTTCACCAGGCTGCGTCACGTCCATGCACCATGTAGGGCCTGCACAGCTTGTGTTTACACATGTGAAGGGTTGAAGAAAGGCTCTAAGGAAGCTTGGGACCAGCACAAAGGCTAAGTGCAAGGCAGTATCCTTTGAGATACACTAGCCCAACATAGTGGTCACCCAAAAACTGGTGACTTAGGTTGAACATTAATTCCTATGACCACAATTCCAAGACAAATTACTTATCACATAAATAGCATACAGAACGTTGTGAAGAAAGCAGTTCCTTGTGGGGCAAAAGTGATTGAACAACCAAATGCAGACAGCCTCTAAGAAGAGGAAGGTGGAAGAATGTTAAAGCTGTGAGAAATGCAGAAGCAAGGGGGGGGAAGTAATTTTCGTGCCTAATGGCACGATCCTCTTCTACACTGATGTAAAAGATGCCCTTTCTAGAGTATCTGGTAGACAGGGTTGATTAAATCACTTTATTTCTAACAGCACCTAAGATTATTATCATTAGTATCTCTGAATGTTAATAAATAATTTCCACATGCTGTAAATAGCATCTGGTCTGTTTCACATAATTGTGCTGCTGAGGAAGTTTCTGCTGCCATAGTCTCCACTGACTGGGCTGTGCCTGCTGCCCCAGCAGAGCGCTCCCAGGATGCCAGGCAGTTATCAGCAGCTTCAGTTCTGCATTTTTAGTCCCTCAGCAAATTCACACCCGCAAACACAGACTCTGTATTTGTCTGCATACAGTCTACTGAACAGCCTACAACCTCTAGTAGCAGCTAAGAGGCAGAAGTAATTTCTTTTTTCTTTCTAGAAGAACATACCCTTCTGTACGAGGAAGGACAGACAGGGCTTCTAAACGAGGCTGAGACTCAGGCAGCCTATATTTCTGCTGTGGACTTCCTGAATGGCTTTACACAACTCCTACGCACTTCATGTCCCATTTCTCAACTATAAGATGAAGATACTACTTTTGCTTTCCTGCCTTTTTTGTCTTTCTTGCGTATGGTTCTGGCTGGGATGAACCCCCTTTTTTTGACACTCTTAGAATGCAAGCTTGCTGACCCTTGCAGTCTTTTACAGCTTCTCACTAAGAAGAGTTCATTCCGTGGTGAGAAATGTTGCACTGGGGAGAAGGGAATGTTATTACTTCCCTTTCCTCAGTAGCCTGCTTTATAAGAACAGCATCTGGCCTCCTTTGTAAAGTGTGGTATGACCTCACCGATACAACAGGAGTGGTCACATTTGAGTTGCAGTTTGGCCCATGGTGCTCCACAACAAACAGCTTTCTCACATTTTTAAGCTAGGACAAAGTCAACATGCTCACATAGTAATCCAGTACCTATATGGATTGGCCTATAACTATTTTACTCCTGGGATTTGACAACAGGGGCTACCTCAAGCACCAAAAAGTAGAAGTCTTCACTGAAAGCAATTACAGGGCAATTGTTTTAGAAGTAGTAAAAAGCAACCCTCTGACTCCTACACAGCTAGGAAAAAGACTGCAAGCCATTTAATAAGCACATCTAAAGAAGCTAGAGTAGAACCATATCATCCCTCACGGTCAGCCTCCACCAGCTTTTTGTACTCACTTTAGCTGCACTTTGTTTTCAGTTCTCTGAACAGGCTTATTTCACAGGAAGAACCATGCCTTTAAGAAGCAACTTGAAGATGCATCACATAAATCACAAACTGTACGAACAGTCTGAAGGACAGCTAAGGAGAACAAGCAGAGGCATTTCTGCAAGTTGTTAGGAACTGCTAACAGTAGCATTAAGAAGAAAGCTTGTATTGACTAGAAATAGGCATTGAAGATACCTGACAATCATACAGATTAGTTCTACAGCTGTTAAGCTTTATTTTATCAGGATACAGCAAGGACCAGCTGTTCCCTAATGGATCAGGAGCCAGGCACAGTAACAAGGCTGTCACAGTGCCCACAGTACCTGAGTAAAGTAGGGCAGAAATAGCAGCCAGGTTTTATCAAGCATCCAGGTTATCCAGCAAGTTGCAGTAATAGTGCAGGTCCAAAGTCAAACCAGAAGATTATCTACAGATCAGGGCTGGTCCAGTGCAATCAGCCATTAAACACCTAGCAGGCTCCCCAGAAACAGGATAAACTTGAGATGAAGCTAGAAAGGCAGCCTGTAGGTCACAGCTAGAATCAGCAACTGGCTAAAATTAGCACTAAACCAGAGAGCACCACTCCTATCACAGAACTTAAATACTGAAGGCTCAGACCTGAGTTTAAGTAGAGCTCCTGTGCTCATGGGCAGAGGGTGGGGGTTCCAGATGAGGCTGATGAATGCCATTAAGGCCTAATCACTCAGGGCCCTGCCATATTTAATTCTTTAATTCATTAATCTTAGGAAGAAAAAAAAAAAAAAAAAAAAAAAAAAAACAAAAAAATTNAAAAAAAAAAGAAAAAAAGCAACACAATTCTTCAGAGAATCCACAGCTACACAAATACTATATTTGCATAAACCAAGGATATTTGGGAAGAATTGTACTGTCTCAAACAGGTATTACAGGACTACACAGGCTCCATTACTCTTACAATTGAATTTTCAAGGGATTATTGGCACAGCTGGCCCTGGACATGACTTGTGCCTGCACAGCAGGTGATCACATTCCTCACAGCCTTGTGACAGCTCAAAACATTTTTCCCTCCCTGTGCTCACTTGAAGCCATTGGGTTTACTGTTTGGAAAATGACAGGAGCTCTACAGTATGTGCTTTGAGCCAATGCAGCCAGTTCTCTTTCCCTCCAACTGCTATTTTAAAGAATATCCTAAAGTGCCTTACAGAACATGCGACACATATACTGTCCCCATATCAGGGATCTTTATGTATCCAACATAGGGATATCCAAGAGCACGAGGTGGTGCAGATTCTTGACTAATATTTTATTTTATTTTATTTATTTTTAGGGTGCCTATACCATGTGCTGCTGTGCTGTGTAGAGAAGCTAGTAGTAGGAAAAGAAGTTACAGAGCAAAATTAGCACAGCACTATGGTTAGAATAGTTAGCATTACTGAAACACAATGCTCAGCAGGAGTAATTAGCTGGGAAGAAGTGTTGTGCCAATGTCTCCATTCTGCTTCCACAATCCAAACTAGCATCTCTACTTGGTGCTTATTGTATGGTCTTGACATGTCCTCTGTTCTCTCCCTGATTCAGAATACTCTTGCTCCGTTGATAAAATGAATGGAAACATGAACATGTCTACGTGGCCCGACAGCTTGTTAAAGTCCAACTTACAGAGAGTAAAAAAGAAGCTGAAAATCACTTAAAAATCATTCACTTCAGGAACTTGAAGAGAAAACATGGTGAACTTAGACATAGTATGAGGAACGTTTGGGGATGTAATTCAAGTTTGTGTGATCAAAATGCAATTCTCAAAAAGATGCTTTCTTTTTAACTTTTTATCTTGGCAAGTCTGGCAAAAAAAACCCCAAAAGAATAGCTATGCAGATATTAGTCAATCAGCTGCTCTCAGGGGAAGCAAGAGTGCTTTCAGTCTGCGAGAGCCTCGAGTGAACTTACAGACCTTAATTGCCCTGACCAGCATCACCTATTGCCTCCACCCACTCAGGGCCAGGAGCTCTATATAAGCTCAGCCCTGGATGCTCACTTCCTCCTGGAGCTTACTTGGGGGTATGTTTCTGGTCTGCAGCTCTGGTCCTGCATGTCTGTATCTTTCTGGTCTTTGCCCTGGTTTCTTGGTTTGATTCTAGACCTGCTCCCTGTGGTGCCTTGTCCTGATGATCATTGGTAGGTTTGATTCTAATATAGCTTCTCAGCTTGATTTCAGGTCTGCTTCATCCTCTTTAGGGCATGTGTGAGGATCTAGACTGCTAATGCTACCCCTTACCCTGCCCTGCTTGCTTTTCTCAAGTACAGTGGGGCTGAGCCCTGGCTGATTGGGAGGTCCCTACTCCAGCTGTGCTGCTGTGTCTGGTTTCTGGTCCCTTAGGGGGCTGCTGGCTCTTGTCATTTCCTGGCATGAAGCTTTTTACACCAGTTTCACTTGCTAGAAATTGTGATTTAAGTACTTCTGTTCTCTTACACTTGTAAATGAATGTCACTAACTTAATAAGACTTATGAATGAGCTTAGTTCAATAAAACTTCCACTGGTGATCCACACCTAAAAATGTTCTATGTGAAAAGAGCTTGATCCTGTGAGATTGCTTATTGCTTCCACTATTTTTCTAGGGGTCTTTGAAGACTACTTCTGTCAGTTTTGTTGAAAATACTAACTTCATTTTCATTTAAAGCCTCATACTCAATTCTGTTAATAATACATTAGCAAAGCATTCTTCTCTTTGTATCTATGAAGCTCTTACATTAGAAATCACCATTGTATAAACTGTACATATCCTTATATGAAACTCAAACTGGTGTTAATCCTTTTCCTACATACAAAATACTAATTCTGTAGGAACTTAAAGCAAGGGTATCCACTATTAGGTGATGAGTAAATAAACAATTTCATCCTGTTACTGGCACCACAGTACCCCCTGTGATCCTCAGGCTTTCACAAGGCTAGAAGAAGCAAGCTCTCCCCGAGTTGGTCACTGGCCTGAATTTCAGGGTTCAGATGAAGGTAATGGGGCTCACTAAGCATATACAAATATTCTCAACTTGTAATCTTAAATGACAAATATGGAGCAGGAACCATGGATGTATGTTATCCTGTGTTGCATCTAAAAATTGCCTCTGGCAAATGCAACTGAGAATTACTTCTACTGTTTGAGCTAAAGTCAGAGCCCTTGTAATAAAGCCCTGCTTAGGAAAGGCTGTTCATGTTCAAACTTAATTTTTCTTGAATTGGTCTCTCTTGTTATAGGTCTAGTCTTATGATAGTGCCCCAGGATACTTGACAAGCAGACTAATTGTCACTCTCTTTGCTAATTAAAGCTTAGTTTAATTTGGACAATACTGTAGTATATTATGAGAAAGACTAGAAACAATTGTTGATGCTTTCTGTGGATTACAGCAATGGTTCTCAGCCTTCCCCTGCTGAACCAGACTGTCCATAAAGACATCACCAATCTTGCTCCAAATCACAACTGAAGAACTTCCTTAAAGGGTGAGTGGTTATTAGATGGTGTTCCTCAATGGTCTTTTGGGTTTCAGATATTTTTTATGCTGCAGTTTTCCCATCAGTACTGCCAGAATATTCAATCTTTTCTCTAACAATTAAGAAAATATTTTGTTGCTATTTTCTCCTCTTGGTATAATCAAATTAATCAGATGACTAGGAAAAACATATGTGATTTTATGATACTGTTTTTTGATAGCTGAACCACTTCCAGCAGCACTAGAGCAGGTGGCTTGGAGAAGTAACAGAAACAGTATGTGTTTCTCTTAAAATTAAATTTCCCAGAGATCTACTTAGTGACTAATCATTGTCTAACAGATAATGTAATCTAACTGTTTTAATGAAGGGTAGGTAAGTCATGATGTAACTTGCTTTTTCAAGCACTGAGAATTGCTCAGGCCAAGTGACAGTAGGAGAATAAAGAGGTATACAACTGAGACTGTATCGAACATTATTTCCAAAGTAGGAGCAATGGAGCGAAGTTTGAGAAACATGGACCTCAACAGGAGAACATTGCTTTCCTGTGGATGAAGAAGGTACTTGTATGTCTTTCATCACAGCTGATAAAGAAAGGAGAGGTGGCTGCAGAAGGTGGGATCTAGAAAAAAAGAATGAGTGGGCAAGAAGTCTTTCTAAAGACTTGGGCTCTATTGCTAAAATACTTTTTGCTGTAGTATATTGGGAAGTCTTTCTTAGTTGGAGCTATAACTTCACTTACAAAAAGGTACTTCCTACAATGTCATAAATTTACACTAGATAGCCTGCTGCAGAAGAGATGGAGACAAGGCACTGTAGTTTTTTCATGTGACAAAATAGGTTGTGCCTTGTCAACACTTTCAAATTAAAAATTAATAGCTATAAAAATGAAACTATATTCGAAGAAGTCAGAATTTGCCTTATTTCATGCAGAACAAGCTATCCCTCATGCCTTCCTTATAAGATACTACTTACATGAAAACAGTCAATTCCTTCTGAAAGATATAAAACTTTAACAGCTGTCTCTGGCTGAGCCCTGTGTCTTATCTCAGAAGGTAGTTAATCATGCTGTGACTGCATTTGCTTGAACAATGGAATCAAAGGAAGGAACAATGTGCACAAACCCAGTTTCATTGTTTAGTGTTCAATAGGCTGTAAAACAGATTCTGTAGTAGTTCACTACCTACCACCAAAGCTCCTTTTAACTCAGTGCTATTTGTTAAAAGAAAATATCTTCATTCTCCTTATCTAGCTTCTAAAACCAGAATGATGCTATTTTAGAACTAATTTGCAAATGACTATTCACAAATAATCTATTTAATAAACCAGCTGTATCTATGAGATAGCTTCTACATAGTTATATTCTTCTAGCGCTGGGTGTGGACCTTTTCTGAACTGGTGGTTATTTTTCTGAGTAAGTGTAGGCTTTTCCAAATGACTGTAATACAACTAGTGCATTATATGCAGCAACATGCAGTAATATGTCTTTACTCTGCGGGGGAAACTGTTTCCTTGTTTTCATCTTATCAGTAAGTAATGTTACCCTCTACAATGGAAGCTTCCTTCATTAGCTAAGAAAAAATTCCCTAAATTTATGCCAAATATTGCAGTGAAATCTTTTTAAAGGTCTTGTTCAAAATCTGTGTACTTGTTAGCTTGCTGGGTGTGCAAAGAATTCTAACACAAAATTAGAGTGGGACTGGCAGATACAAAACTGAATTATTCCAAGCAGTTAGACTCCCAGAGATGAGTTTGTTGCAGATATGGTCCACCATTTCCCAGTTAAGAAAAATAACTTGCTTATGTGTTTTTCCATTTTCCTACAAAATGAAGTATTTATTCTTCCACAGAGACCAAAAGATATCAAAGTGAAGAAAAAAAAAAAAAGGTGAGAAAGGAATGAATGAGAGATGCAACCTGGGAGAAAGAAAGGAGGAAGAAAGGAGGAAATGAAGGGTGGGAGGAAAATTAATTGGGTGGGGATGAGAAAGAACTGAGTCAGGTGAAAAAGTGAGAAATTACTTCATCACTAAGGTAATAATTATAGTGCAACGAGAACACTGTAAGTTGGGTAAATGAACTGTTGCTTGAATTCTTAAATTTTCACTTAAACTTAATCTGAGTGTAATTTTTTTGAGGCCATCCTACTGTTAATTTCTTCCAGTTATACTCACAATTATGTTTCAACAGGACTCCAACCCTTAGGATGACATCTTCTGAACTGGTAGATTGGTATGTACAATACTACATAAAGTGATTCTTCTCTTCACGTACTAACTTGTGGAAGAACACAACTCCCCTGCAATGCCTACCATTATGGGATTTAACAGGTGTGTTCAGGGGAGCCTGGAGCTCTTAGGACTGAGAACTCACCTGAGAGTTTTTGCTTTTACCAGAGCATGCTTTAGTCCAGTCCCATTCCAGGACTACAGCCAGGCCTCTAGGGTTCTGAGTGCAGTAAACTTTTCATTTGCTTAGGAAGGATCTATGTTAGTGAAATGGACATATCGATACTTTCCTAACCAGGAAAGGGGCTGTTAAAGCTAACCATGCCTTGATCTACCACACACATAAACAACATTAAAATCAATATGACTTAGCATATGCTTTAGCTCTAGTTCCATAAGCTTCATCACCTCATCAAATTTGATAAAGTGATACCAGTTATATTAAGTTATCACACTGATTCTTACAGACCTTCTGCAATCTTATTTTATACCTTTTATCTATAAACACTTCTGGAAACTTGCCCAGTTCTTGGAAACCAATTAATAATATTTGCTTTAGAAGTGAATTTAACTTCATTTGTTATTTTCAGTTAGAGTTCACACTCAGTTTTTAACCTGCCTTTCAAGGAAACAGCAACTTCCAGGCACAAACAGAAAGAAAAGAAAGGGACCAAAGGGATAAACCAAAGGAAAGTAAACTAGTAATAGGGCCTGAAGTTCTTAAATCTCCTTCAGAGTGAGGGGGAAAGTAATATGATCAGCGTTTGTTTTAACTTTTGGAGGTCTCAAATGTCTGTTGGTTGCTTTTAAAAATATTTCATACAGAATTTCAGATTTTTTTTCAGAAAACTATCTTAGAAGTTTTCCCTTGCTTCGTGGGTGGTGGGGATGAGAAAGGTACCTCCTCTCATTCTGTTTCTATGCTACTCGTTAACAGGGATATCTGTCTTTTGGTGAGCAGAGCCAGGAAGGGACCTTTTTCATCTGCTTTGGACATTCAAAGGCCATTCTTGTCTAAGTACAGCTGCTCTTCCAGAGCAGTCCCTTCTTGGAACAGATGACTGATATGACAGACTTGCTTTACAAATTTGTAATTATCTCTCATAAATGTTATGCTAGAACCATTAGAAAGATCAATATGTTTGGTGTCAGTAGATATTCTTTATATAAAAAAAATTGATTTGACTTACTAGTTTTATCGTGGCCCTTGCAGCTTTTTTCTTTCTGTCTAAAGAATAAGAAAAAACCTCCAATAAAACATTCCTGTAATGGAACAGTCTTTTATTATCTAGATAAAATTATTTGGCTTATTATCTAGCTAAAGGGAAAGGTAGTGAGATGGCATAATCACAGCTGTCTTCCATTATTTCCCACATCATTAACTTCTGGTGCTAGTTACAGCTTTACTAAAAAAATTCTTAATAGTTGTCCTTTAGCAAAAGACAATTCAACTAGATATTTTTTCAGCATTTTACTGAATATACAAAACCTGAATATCTGCATTCTTTCACAACATTTTTGAAATAAAACTTTTTTTTAGTTTAGAAGCTTCATACAGAAATATTTAAAAGGACCTATCAAGAGACTCATTTTGACATTGCTTTTCATGCAAAAAAATCTGAATTTATGCGTTTCATATCACTTGAAGATATAATGTCAGGTTTTGGACAGGCAAGGTTATCCATTCTCTGACTAGCTCTAATGCTAAAGTAGGTTACTTTTAGGAAGTGAGCTTCCTACACACTGTTAATGACTCTTCAGATCCATTAGTCTGTTATATATTATTGATTTCAAGCATTACTGATTAATGCTGTAAGTAGACTTATTTCTGCTCCTAGAGAGTAAAGGACTGGCACCTCTTGTTACTGGTGGATGAATGGTATGTTAACTGCTCGCTTTAGTCAGTTCCTTGCTATGTCTCCTTCCCTTCCTTTTCTCTTCTCTGTCCCCTATGCCACTGTACCGTTCTCCCCTTTACTAGGTTTTTCTAACACTCAGTTAAATATTGGGTGCCTTCCATCCACCTATGTAAGAGGAATTTGCACTAAACTTGGGAAAGCACAAGGTAGTACAAAAATGGAAAACTCATGTGCAGCAGTTTGTGTTTCATGTTCACTGCTCCTTGCAGAGCCTGACTGTCCCACTGTCCATGAGCAGGTCTGTTCCTGGCTGCTGCTGGCACTGTGGAGGCTCCTCAGTCACTGCAACAGCTCCTCATCCCACCGCTTCCAAATTCCAGATTCTTTGTCGTGCCCAGGTATGTGGGTTTACTTAGTACTGGATTTCGCTTGTTTCACTGTGAGTTTGTGACCAAGCTCCACACAACAAGATCCAGCTCTTCAATCTCTTGATTGTTACAGGCTACAAACTCCAGTTCCTTCTTTTTAACTTGTAACTTAAACATTGTACATGTTCCTCTAGTTATCACCTCTTATTCTGCATTTTGGAATGACTTTATATGTTGAATACACATGCTTCAGTCATTAGCACCTCTGATCAGTACAGATTATATATCTTTGCTTATTTTCTGCAAGCTGTTTTACAGCTGTCTGATTGCTTGTCTCATTTTGCTCAATATAGTATTCAATGCATCACTTGGACTTCTAAAAAGTCCCTCACTATTTTTGTTGCACAGCTATAATAATTGGACTTCATATTAGGCTGTCAGGACTGATAATCTACACCATATTTCAAGGCCAGTTTTTTTAAGTACTTAAATGTGTTTTTTTTGGGGGGAAATCTTACTTAACACCAGGTTATCAAATGTCTGTAAGGTTTAGTCACCTAAGTTAATTCTCAAAAATGAGAATGTGCCATCAGCTGTGAGACAGAGCAATACAAAAATCACATGTCTATGTAAATCAAGGCTTGAGACTTTGATATAGAAGATAGTGCAGGTGGCTGTAAAAGTTCTAGAGTAGAAGTTAAGTTTTTCCCCCTCGTTAGTTATCTCCCCAACTTCTGGATCTTACAAGAGATTTCAGAAAACGCAGGAGGACATTTAGGCACCCTGTTCCCATACAAGTGGTAACACATGAAAGAACATCATCTAAAACTACTTTGTCTAAGTACACAAGCTACTTGGTGTGTACTGTCAGAGCTATATGGTTGGAAAGCAATATATTTTGAGGTCTATGGTTAGAAATACAACTGTCATTTGCCCAAAACATTTTGGACCTCAGGACTCCAACAATCTTAATACTACCAGGACTTTCCTTCAGGAATATTTTTTCCCCTCTTTCTTGCTTTCCTTCACCTACCCTAAACCAAGAAGTTGGGGATAATCAGTGCAAAGTCTTTTGAACTCCATCCCTCAGACAACAAGACTTTGATTTCAAGGGAAAATACAGATGCTATTAATTTATATTAATATGAACACATAAGCAATATTAACTTGGAAATATCTATTTGCTCCCTGGTAAATATGGAAAAATACATGCCCTAAACTTCAGGATTTCTAGCTGCCAACTTACTAGCAAAGAGAATATTCAGAATATCCTGTTTCCTTCTATTACGCTCCTAGTAACCACAAAGAAAATGCCACTTGAAATATCATTTCTGATCTTCTCCCAGTCATGTCATATTCCTCCTTGGTCAAGCAGATGGGTTGCGTAGTTTGGCCAGAATAAAAGGATCTATTCCCATTCAAACCTGGTTTGTCCCCTTGTATGATGGGACAGAGTCACCATAAATGAAAGTCAGACCCTCAGGCAAGTTCAAATTTCAAATGTTGGGCTAAAGTGCTCTCTTGAAGAGCACACGGTGAACTGTCCTTTTCCAGAGCAGGAGATGTAGAGATACAGTTGAAAGCTAGGATTACCTCTGGCAATTGAAGGGCTTCTATGACAAATGATCTGTTTGTTGCACATCTGTTTACTAATAACATACACCATGTCAGAACCGCGGTGCCAGTTATGACACAGGTCATTTTGTCCTTCCCTAATATCGAGCCTGGCTTAACCCCTGCAAGTTAATCAAACTCATTCTTTAGCTCCAGGGTAGAAGCCCTTGTTTTTAGACACAGTAACACCACATTCCTAGAGGTAAACTGAAATAAGTCATCACAAACATGACAACAGAGGAGTGAAAGCAAGGAACTTTTTCACATGACACAGTGCAATGGCTCTGTATTTGCATTAATACTGTATTTAGTGGAACTCTCTGGAAATTATTTCACTAGCTCCAGCACTGCTGACTTTTCCCAGGTTTTCCTGCAGACCTGAGGATTCTTTAAGATTACTTTGGAAACAGATGCAGTAATTTTCCTGCACTATCATTACAGTGGCAAGTCCCTTATTTTTGCTGGCACTGTCCCATCACGAAGACTTTGAGGTTTTCATATATTTAAAGAGAGATTTGGTTTTTAACGTACCATTCTAATACACTGTTTCCTAAACAGGAATCTCTTTCAGTGCACGGAGCAGTCTCCTATATGGTTTGAATGTATGACATTTAAGTAATACAGGCTACTGTTGAAGTGGTATATGAAGTAGTCCAAATAATAATGGAATGCTCAAGACTAATTCAAAGTCCTGTTTCTTGGATCCACTAGTACCAGTGGAACAGAAAAAGAAAAGGGGGGGGGGGGGCCAGACCTCAACATAATGAAATTTGTCTCCATGTGCCATATTTCTCCCCTAGCTACGTCCTGAGGGTCCATTCAGCTCAGCTAACCCTAGCAACAGTTTTATACCTCATTTCTGCTAGTCATCTATGCACTCTCTGCAGTGGGGTGACAATTAGGTGGCTTGTTCTGGCTATCTTAGACACTTATCTCAAAATGGGATGAGTTGGGATGGAGGCGTTTAAAGAGGGTGCACAGCTAGTTCAGAAGAGACAACAAAGTTTTCAATGGCTGAAGCTATTTAAGATGAATACCCACTTTTCTAAGGTCTACATAACCTCCACATAAAAATTTTCCCGTCAATCAAAAGAATTTTATCCCTTGTGATTATAACTCTTTACAATGCCAGGAAGCTGTTGCAGGAGCTCGAGGAGATGATGAAACATTTCTGTCATTTATCCTTAACGTGGATATAGATTCTTTTGGCCAATGCTGATTTGTATTTAGAGCACCACCATTTTCTCAAAAGATACTTTACCTGGAGACCACTTCAGTTTCAGTGCAGTACTTTGTTTTCCAAATTCGGTACAGGGGAAATGAGAAATTCACGTTATAGCTTACAAATTATGTTCTTTACTCCAATTTGTTCAAAAAGGATAGATGGAATGTCAGCTTTTCTGTATCTGTTTTTTGTACTAACAACTGGTGTTTAGGAAAAACTGTAAACTGTCCAAGCCTGTGGCAAAACATGGCAAACATTTGTTGTAAACAAAAAGTCTTTGGTAGAATTCTAGATACTGCAGTCCAGCCTGACAAAAGGTTTCTACCTTAGCCCTCCAATGCAGAAAAGTTTCTAAACAGTTGGCCTATTGCGTAATTGAAGACATGTGACTCTTTCCTGAAGAAAGGAAAGACAAAGAGGGAGCTCTGCTCAGGGAGCAGCCAAAAAAATCACATACATTTTTGCTAACATCAACCAAATAAATTTCTAGTAGAACTGCTTAGTAATAAAAAATACTTGCATATGTATTTACTTTCTATAGAGGAGAGGAATTGCTATTGACTATAGAACATCAATAAAGAGACTACCTGTAACTCAGAATATTAATTTTATCAATGAGCATTTATTTTCACTAGTGAAATCTTCTGTCAGTTTAAAATTGGATTTTATTAAGGGGTTTGGGGGGAAAAAAGTGCTTCCATTGTGATTTCTCAAGTACCAGAACAGGAAAACAACTTGCAATTGGCTAGACAAAGATAATAACCAATTAATTTTTATTTTGACAAAGGAAATATTGGTATATAGAACTATTCTGGGAAAAATATACTTTGGTTACCATTTGCTCATGTCTACAAAGTCAAGCTATAACCGAACCTTATCAAATTCTGAGTTATATTGCAAAAGTCTTAAATGAGTTCACATTCTGTGAATGAACAGCCACATGGCTAACTCCTCATGTCAGCATTCACTTTTGGGTTCAGCCTTTCGTGATAAGAGATTTTTTCAGACTTTCATCTCTCTAAGATATGGGGGGTTTTCCCCTAAAGCTGCATTCTCAGCTAGTCAGAGTGTGAACTGTTGTTTTCATATTATATCGACATTAGACTAGTCCACTCCCCTGCTCATGCAAGGTCAGCTATAGCAGGTTGAAGATCTTTAAAGATGGAGATTCCGTAACCCCTCTGGGCAATGTGTCTCAATGTTTGACCACCTTCACTGTAAAAAAATTGTTCTCTTATGTTCAGATGGAAATTATTGCTTTTAAATTTGTGCCCTTTGCCTCTTGTCCTGTTTATGTCATTCTTCCTATTAAAGCAAAAAGTCTGAAACAAGATTTTCATTGTATGGTATTTGTTCTGATACTGACTTTATCTCAATGACAGCTGCACTACAAAATCAAATGCTTTTAACCTAGTTAAATCTAGTTCTTCAGAAGCATTAGGTTAGTATCATTTTATAATAATGTGACTACCAACACAAATATTTGGGTGAAATCTTGTGAGCAAAATAGCATGTTTATTCAGACACATGGTAAAGGCGTCTGTTTCTTTGACTTCCAGTAGCAGCTAGAAATATGAGTTACAGACTTTTCTGGTACTCGGTCCTGCCCAGTCCCTAGTATGTCATAGGGAAAGTCTTTTACAACATTTATTTTTTCAAACATTTATAGCTAGGCAAAATTAAAAAAACCAAAACCCTCCGCTAAAAGAGCATTTTTATGCCATTGTTATTGTTACATTTCAGGAGTACTGATAATTGAAGTCCTTTTAACAGTACGGACCCAGCATGATCAAGGAAAACTGTTGAGTTTCATCTTGGCTCATACATCGTCATAAAGGTTGCTGGCTACATGTGACTGAAAACTGTTATTGCTGGAGAAACGGTAGAAACCTTAAATAATCCAGCTCAGTTGCTGAATTCCAGATACAATTTGTAATAAGACTCAGCTGAAACAAAGTACTTATGTATTTGTAAAACATAGAACTGATGTCAGGTGGCAAACTACCCCCACTGGGGTATGGAGTATCTGCTGTTCCATAGTAAAGATGGACTTCTCTTTTTTTTCAAATTTTTTGCAAGTCTCCTAAAGCCCCACTTTCTGGTTCCTGATTCTTTTGTTGAAAACGAAACCATTATTCTTATAGAGGGCCAAATGGCTTGTGCTTTACCCTATCTGTCACAAGCATTGCCTCCTATTATATTTAATGTCCCTCCACAGAAGCTGGCCTGAGTTGAATGGAGAAATAACTCATTGACACTGAAAAATCTGCTGCAAATGATATTTGTGGCCTGTATTACAGCTGCCCTTCTCCTTTGTTTTTCTAAGTGATACACGCTTTGTCTTTTATTTTTAATGATGGTACTCCTGTGTGTTATGTTTCTGGTGTAGTTTCATGAATTTTGGGGAGGTATGCTGCCAAGTCAGGAAAACAGGCCATTATTTCTGTTGGTTTTTGCTGTAACCATTGTGGTGTAAAGACAGGCTGTGCAAGCTCTTTAGGTAAATATCTTTCATTGGATGAACTGGTATAATTGGAAAAATTAGACAGTTTTCAGACACACGCAAATTAATCTGTGGTAACAAGTTGTCAGGGCAGGTAAAAGCAGCAGCTTTCAAAACTAAAACAAAATTGCAAATAATTCCTCAGAGTTTAGTTACATAAGTACACTGTACAAAAGACCAGCAGCATCTTTGAGTCCCATGTACGCACTTTGCAGAAGGTGCATCAAGTGACCTCACGACAAATATAGAGGTGAAATTCCAGAACCAGTGCTTCAAAATGCACTTGCACAGATCATCATTAACGGACTAAAATACCCAGCTCCCTGTGGGTGAACACTTCTCATAGAGTGATCTCTAGTATGAACTCTCAATACTCAACATTAAGAAAAACGTGCAAAAACCCTTCCAGTCGGGGAGCATACATATTCATAACTCTACTGGTTACCAAAAATTAAGAACTGAGCCCCCGAGGAACGGTTGGAGAATGCACAACAGTTGCTCCATTACTTTTCTGTGCTCAGTGAATCATGAAGAGCCTTTTACTGCAGCAATGTCTAATGAACAGAGGTACGAAATTCAGTAGAAGCACCATCAAAGTACTGCAAGAAAACCCTGGGAAATAGCAGTGATTAGAAACTATTCCCAACACAGCAAATTTTAATGTTGCATTACTCTGTTAGATTTCTGTTTTTATTCAACTTCGCAGTTCTTAAAGCCCAATTTCTGTACAAAAACCACGTGCCTAAATCTTCAGCTAGTCATTCTGGGTGCTTCAGTGGCAGGCACTTCTCTGGAATGCAAATCTCAGAGTTCTGATCATCAGAGCCTTGAAAATCAGAGCTTCTAATAAGCCTATTTAGAATTATTTGTTTTTAAAAAAAGAAAAGACGTTGCATTAAAATCTGTGAACCAAGAATTAATTTTAAGAGGAATTTCTCTTCCAAGCATTAGGAGAAAGGAGGGAAAGGGAGCTTGTATCTCAGCTGGTTGGTTCTGGCAACTTTTTTGAAAGGCACTTGCATATCATGAAGAGAGATGCTGAGCTGAGATGAAAACTGGTTTTGTAGTATGACTGTGGTTTAAATTATACAAAGCTTTCCAAGAGAGGCTGTGTTACCTTTCATATCTCCGTGCTTGTGCTCAAGCTAAAGAGTAATTTGACATGGACCAAAATAACTTCACGGTTCAGACTGCAGCCTTTCTTTTCCCCCACTTTTATGTTGGCAACTTGAAACTACATTCTTACATCCAGAATCCTCTTACGAACCCTCAAAAGCCCATCAATGTTTGATTTAGATCACTGAAATATGATTTGAGAGGCACGGATTTGCTGAACTGCATACTGTTGGAGACTGAAAGAGTATTCTAGGGAAATCTCACCACATTCTTGCAATCTTTCCTGGCATGCTGCTTTTAGCTACTGGATCTTGAGTTAGACAGACCTTTGGACTGACCCAGAATGGTCATTCTCATACTCTTCTGTTCTTAGAGATACTTATTAAATACCAACATCTTTCTCTAACGCAATAGATTATTTAAATTAATAAATAAATAAATAATCCCTCATGAGATCCCTTGCTCTAAACTTCCAAAATATCAGAAGATTCCAAATCCAAACTTAAGATCCTAAATAAATGGCCAGATGGTAAATAGATATTTAGGGTGACATCAGCGCAAGGTAGTAAGATTATATTTGAGAGAACGCGCTCATTTATTAAGAATTTAATTTAGCAGAAAGAATTTAGTGGTGAGAATTTAGTTTGAATTTGAGAGTCAGGGTCTGTCAAGGGCGTGAGTGCACTAATAGGTCTTAATTGCCCTGACCAGTCTCCCCTGACACCATCATCCACCTCCTCTTCTCAGGGGGTCAGGCTTGGCGCTGCAGTCCCTTTCTACGACAGCTTGCCTGTACCTAGTGGTGGCCCTCACTGATCAGGCCCTGGGTACCATCACTGACCGTGAAATGCTGCCTTTTGCTCCCAGCTTCACCTCAGACCTGCCTCGCTGGCATGGACCTGCCTGACAGCCCAGACTCTCTGCTGATCCTGGCCACTGCCCCCGGGTCTGCCCGGCTCACCTCACCCATACGCTGTGGGACGGTGCCCTGGCTGGTGGGGCTCCTGCCCTTCCTGTTCATTATTGTCCTCTGTTTCCTGGCCCCTACGGAGCAGCCGGCCTTTGTTATTCCCCTACATAGTCAAACACTCATGTCCTAATTTTAAATTCTTGCTTTTGTTTATTCTTAGTTAAATTTTTGTTTGCTTGCTTTAATGTTTGAACATCTGTCTGTTTGACTGTCTTAAAACATCCTCAGGAAAACGAAAATGCTGCTCTTCCTGCTCTACAGGTACTGAACTGGAGATGCAGCAGAACCAAGCTGCTTGCTAAACCATCAAGAAGTTCCTCTGGAGAAGGAGGTCCTGTAGTGTTCAAATCAGCACAGTGAATGGAAAAAATCCTCCATTGTTTTCCCACTGTAAAGCAGCTCTGGAGGGCCTGTTCCCAAAACTGGAGTCTGTCAGGTAACGAGCATTGCTAGGAAGGGAACATGCGTTGGAAACCCGTTCTATTGCAGAACCTTCCTTGGGCAATTTATGCTAGCTTTGCACTTGCTTTGTAATGGGGAGCTCAGATCCTCGAGTGGTAAGAGCTGAGTTAGTAAAGCCATGTTGACTTAATGCTATCTGAGGAGTAGATGCATGATACAGGTACAAAACTGCTTAATTCAGTAAGGGTATTTAAACTTGGAAGCTTATTGTACGTTCTGTGGAATATCTGTTTGGGTGCACTATAAAACCGACTCCTAATAGGTACACTGTTCCTTAAACATGAAATATTTATGCTCGGAAAACAGGTTTGAGTTTCTTTGGTATCTAACTTCAGAATGCTGCCACGGGATTATTTTTCTATTGTTTTTATTGAGTAACCAACATGAGCATTGTTGACTTGCTGTCTGCGAGACACTAGGGCACATTGAGATCGCTGCAGTTGTTTGATGACGGTAACTAGTTCTGATTGCTGCACAAGGACATTTCTCTGCGAACTGCAAAATAAACAGCCCTGTTCTCTCACTTTAAAAGAAATCCAAGAAAGTAACTCTACCACAAGTCAATGAATTAGAAAACAAAAAGACTGAGTAGACTGTTAAGTATGTCCATAGTCAGCAATATAATAGCAACACTCTGTACTGATTGCATGGCTAGGATTTTTTGAACTTATCTTCACTTAAACTTGTGAAGACAGATGAAAATGTATTTCTCATTACCTCTTCTTCCTGACAATTAGTTATTGTAAATAAACATTGATAAAATGTAGCATTTTCACCTCTTGTGTCAAAGGCAGCAGCAATGCATTTGTTCAGTAGAATATTTTTTATGTACTAAGGGCAAAGGCTTAATGTTTTGGCTGGGTAGAGTTTGGGGGAGACAGAAAGGAGAGGATGAGAATTTTACTCTTAGTAAATTACATTTTGTTACTAAACACTACAAAAATGGGTAAAAACTCACAAAGAAAATGTTTTGTAACAAGGGAAAAATGCCTCTAAATATCCATTCTTTATCAAGGTGTTCTGCAGTCTTAAGTCCCATTACTGAAGCTCTGCTTAGAAAAGAGCACATTGACTTTTCTCACTAGGAAAAGAAGTAGCTGAATCATTCAGTCAGAATTGAGACAAGGCTTGTCTAAATCTGATGTGCCTCATCATGGGATCCACTTGTTTATTATACAAAGAGAGGTCAGTCGCTTCCTACTGGTGACATTCTTAAGTTTCAATTTGTACAAGATGGAAACTGTATGGTGGTGTGCAAAATAGCTCAGCTGCTTTGGGGAATCAGGCACAGAAATTAAATCCATATTCAAGGACGCACGGTTTTAAAGTGTTTCAGTGTTTCAAGCATATTCGTAGCCATCTAGGAAGAGCTGAAAAACCACAGTGCCCAACCTTCCCTATCACATGTATGAATTTCAGGATATTCTTTCAGTGAAAAATTCTTACAGTTTGATGTTTGTCTATGTTTGTCTATGTCTGCTGTGCCGCAAAATTACCGCCCATCTATGTCTTCATGATTTGCAGCATCATCTGCAAGTCACGAACAGGAATGCCAGTTCTGTAGGGAGCAGGCAGAATTATAAAAGTAAAGTGAAGTGAGAAATAATAGTTTGGCTTTCTGAGGATCAATGCCAGTGTTTTTTATCACTTTAGTTAATGTGGGTTTGCTTTTGAGATGTTTGTTTATTCAGAAGGCTTTCTGTTTTGGCTTTTAAGCTCTGAAAACAATCTTCAACCAGAAGTTCACATTGTTATTAAAACAACAACTTGAGCTTCAATTGACTTTTTATTGTAATCATACTGAACCGCTTACCAATCGATCACCAAAAAATTAAGCAGAGTGCATTTGTTAAGAAAATTCACAACGCTACCAGAGAATAGAAGCCTACCATGTTTTTATTACTCTTGCGCCTAAAAACGTTAGGCAAGTTAAAGCAGCATCCCAGCACAGAGTAAAAACGCTCTGCTCCAAAGAGCTAACAAGTACAGGGAGAGGAGAAACGGAGGCAGACTGGTTGGTAGTGACTCTTGTTGCCACTGCCACCAGCATGAGGAACTACGTGAAGACAAGCAAATCATGCATGTTGGAAACTGTGTTCAGCGAATGACGGAAACGAGCATCACTGGCTGACAGGATGTGAGAGCTGGCAAGCCAGTGCTGTCTGAAAGATGATGGGTAAGCTGGAGATAGATAATCCATCAAGGCCATTGGAAGTGACGACCAGCAATATATACTGATTTAATAGAAAAGGGAAAGTCAAAGAACGGGATGCCTGGCAATAACAGTCAAAGCAGGCGAGGAAAGGATCAAGATGAAAAGGGCTCAGACTGAGCTGGACATAGTTTCACTGGCATGCTTGCATCCTGTTGCAGCCTTGTGATAATTGGCCTGTACATTCCATTAATTAAGGCTGGAGAAAAAGGATGTCATCGCAGCTGAAACAGAAGTCAGGGAGGGTCCGTCCAGAAGAGGCACTTAGCAGAGTAAGTACTAATAAAGGCCACACTGCAGAATTAAACAAGAAGAATCTCTGTTCATTTGGAAGCCTCATGTGAACACTTAGGAAATCAGAGTCCAAGGTGATGACAGGCTGGATGATAGCCCTACCAGAAGAGTTTATAAAGAAATGGACATACAGCTTTACACTTCTGTACATTGAGAAGCTCTGATTATACAACTACAATGGATTGTCTTCTAGCTTAAGCATTTGATCCGTTTGATTTTGGACTTTGTGTGAAAGGTTTCAAGTTGCAGCAGGGAGAAACTCCTCATACTGTTTCTGTTCTCAATGGTCATGACAGAATCCTACCCAAATGTTGAACACTGTTGTAATCCAGGACAAATCCGGCTTCAGCTGCTGCTGGCTGTTTCGTCTTGAGCAGCACACTTGTCACTGAAATCTCTTACAGACTCAGTTAAAATATTTTCTGGTTTTTAATTTGCACTCACTCTTCAGGCCGTTTTCAGAAACAATTCAAATACAAGATTTTGAAAATTCCATGATGTTAGTGAGCAGTCTGTTTCTCCCTCCTCGTCCTGCCCAAATTCCTGAAAGCATTGGGTATAACACAGGCTAGAACAGCAAAGCATGGAGCATCTGCAACAGCTGGGAGCTGCTGAGACTTCAGCTGCAGCCAGTGATAAAGCTGCCTGCTTATAAGTGCAGTAACATAATGTTTTTCCACCAGTGGACTGACAATCACATTTTTGGGTGGGTTTTTTTTTCCAGAACCACTAATGGCATATCTAGAAAGGATAGTAGTTCTTTCACAGGGGTTTTGTAAGACAAGACAGTACGTGCCAGGAAAAAGCAGTTGTATAACCAGCAGGGCAGTGTATGTATTCTCTGCGGATTGGTTGAAGACAAAAGTGCTATTATCTAAGGAGAAAGATGGTAATTCTTTACTATCAAATGAGACTATGCTTTGTTTACCTTCTGGTTGCCGTGAACTATTACTTCTCAAGCCCCAGAGTTTTAATTTTGATTGCTGTGTGTGGGTACAAATTGCTGCTTCTTGTTCCTCTTCCCTTAGTCTTTTCATCAGAGACCTGGCTGTCTCCATTAGTGTCCTTTATCTTACCTATCAAGGTATTAATGCAGCCCCTCAAAATGATAGGTTCTAGTCACTGAGTTCTTTCTATTTCAGAAACAACTACTACATAAGCAGATTAAAAAACCCAAACAATCAAAAAACAAATGGTACCAATTGTTCTTCCTGTAAGCAGTACAAACTCTCTATTCATGCTGACCCAAACCTGCCACTGCTGTCTGTCCCTGGCCACTGCGTACAACTCTAATGGCAGTTAGTACTTGACTGGGGGAAAATGCTTGATAAATAGAATTTCTCTGCAATTTTATTTCTCACCCCTTCTTTACCTATTTTTGGGTTTTTTTAATCTGAGTCCTACCCTAGCTGGGAAACACACTGTTCTGCTGTATCTCTGCATAAGCAAATCTTTCATGATGTCTGCTTCCAGCAAAGATGACAAGGCAGCTTGGAGACCACCACATGCTGACCCCACCTTTCAGCCCACTGCAGACTGAGCTGCCTGTAGGGTGAGATAGAGAATATCTACCCAATTTATTACAGGCAAGAGAACAGCAAGGGAAGTTTCCTTTAAGTTTGTTTTTATCTAATCATTGCCTGAAACATGGGGAGGTTGTTCTTTCTGCAATGATACAGCAACTTCTCTATTGTTTTTAAAATAGGATTTTTTTCCTGCCTATAGTAGGCGCTAAACTGCACCAGTACAATCAGCTTTATTTCACACACGTGAGAAGGGCTGGGAAGGTGAGAGCTCTTACTTGGGAACTGGAAGTAGGGAAGCTTCCAGCTGAAACTATTTGAGAAGAGTTTGGTTAACCAGAGTTCCCTGGAGAAGGGTAGGCTTTGCACACATGTTAAGCCACGGGAGACATGGAAGGATGAATCTGGGAGCTCAGCCCACAGAATAAGGTAACATGCTTTTTTTGGAGGCATTGCAAACCCAGCTTGGCTGGTCTGCGGAGTTCTTTGTGCGACTACTTTGTCTTCAGACTCTGAGAGGAACGACAAGAGGGACAGAGGTGGGTTGACGTTTTCAAGCTATGTGGCCTTGGAGCAAGCCATAAGCCACTGGAGTAAACTGGAAACACTACTGGGGAAACTAAGGCAGAGCACCTGCTGGATTGTGTCTTGCCATAGAGCGGCAGTCTAATGCCATGTTACAGTGCTAAATTCATACTGTTGAAGAGATCACTGACATAATCTTTTCATTTCAGTGGAAAAGACCTACATTATTTTTTTTTTACTAAGTCCTAGAAAAAACCCCTGTGTTTGAATGGACTTTTCTCATCTGGCCCTTCTGTTTTCAGCCCAGCCCTGGGATTCTCACTGGCCTGCTGTAGGGCTCAACAGCTCCGTGGTGTTATGCACTTGCTGGCTGCATCCAGTGGCTTGGGCTTTTGCTGATCACTGCAGAACTTGGCTACCCTATAAAAATAGAACTACCTATGAAGTGAATTACTAATTTCTATGGCTACGCAGAAAGCACATTGATTTGATTTACTGTTTTCTATTTTGTCTATTAATTTTTGGGTAGTCCCAACAGTGTGCTCCCATAAAAGGCCATATGGAACTTTATACTCAGTTTAACAATTCTATTTACAAAAGGTGTTCTTGCATCCATGTTGCCTTGCTAAGTTACTCCAAGCATGAAGAACTAAATTTAATTTGTATGGTGAATAGAGCACAAAGAAGACATATATTGCACAACTCTCTCTCTGCTTTGTTATTTGGGGTGCCAAAATTTCAGTATGCTGTCTGGGAACAGCTAGGAAGTGGGGGAGTTCCCACCTGACAGATCTCAGCTGCTAAAAGGCAAAAAGAACACAGATGGTTGAAACCAGATTTCTGTATAAAATGAGCAACCAGTTTTCACCTGCATATCTAAACAGATAAGTTTATTGCAGGTACTGGTACAAAAGTAGGCCACTGCAAACACTTTTGAAAGAAACATGTTTTCAGATGTTACAGCCACTAACAAGCAATACCACACCAAAATACCCAGGGCTCACAACTTTTATAGAGGAGGGTCTGTGTAAGGAAGGCTGCTGTGGACTAAGATTTTATAGCGTGGTATTGCCTTTTGAAAGGCAGATCCTGAAAATGGATAGGCTTTCAAGTGAAAAATCAGTAATTCCCCCCTCTACTGCATCACTTACAGAAGGAACTAGTGTTTAGAAGGTGAGCAGAGCAGATTTTGAAGGTAGCGTTGTTATCTTCAAGATGTTTTATGGGGGTTATCGCTATCATTCACCCCATCATAACAGGGGGAAAAAATCACCTGACTTCCTTGCTTTATGCATTCCCCATCTGTGATCACTCAAATACCAAAACTGTATCTGCACTCAAAGAAGAGTGGAAGTTTACCATTCCCATTGTTGAGTAGTCTGTTCCTCTCTCCTCATACTGGCTTTGGATACCTAGGTGATCTTTCCTAAAGTTTAAGCAGGCCCAGGTGAACTTTTCTAAGTATGTCTCAGGGACATTAATGCCTGGCTGACCCTACCCCACGTCTTCTAACTCCCCTGGTGTTTCCTCACAGCAGTCTTTATCTTCTAAGCAGCAGATCACCTGTTCTTTCAGTCCACTCTATTCCTGCAGATGAGCTAAAACCTAATTCCGCACAGAGCTCCCAGCCAAAGAAGAGGACACTGTTTCCTTTCACTCATTGTGAAAGAACTCCCATGCTCACTTGGACTTTAATTAAATTTTAACCAAGCAGTATCTTTCCTTTGTCCTGTTAGACAATTTTCTCAGCATCATGGAAGGGTCCCAGAGTCCGTGGTCTTTCTGCTATTTTTGCCTGTAGTTTGTAAAAAGTTATGAACAGAATTTAAGTACCAGTAGCAAGAGGTGAAGGTGAAAGGCAGGACTCTCAAACTGGGAAGGATGTTCTCACTGTTTCTCAACGTGACAGAATTCAGAGAGATGAATTCTGGGCAGGTTTTCTTTTCTCCAGAAGTGACTGAGGGCAATTCAGACCTGGGCCATAAGCCAGGTGGGCTTCCAGAGTGTTTCACACACAAAACTGTGGCAGAAATGTTTGAAAACTTTAGGATGAGCAGGATGGCTTTAGAAAGTACCTGGGGTCAAGAGTTGATACTTTTTCTCCGTTAAGTTTCCCAGGGATACAACAGAGGTGAGCTTTTGGTGGCGGACAAACAGGGGAGAAACAGAGGGCAAATTTCCCTTCAGATCTTAAAGTCTAGCCTTCTGATGATGTTAAGCCTTACCTATGAACAAAAACAACTAGCGCTCAGTAAAATACTTTGAATTGTTCTCTCTGGTTTAATATTGCATATAAACCAGAAGCAAATCCAAGAGAAAAAAAGTTTTGTGAATGATTTGCTATGTCTTTGTCTGACTTCCCAAGCCCCAGGTACAGAGAATGCAACGTCTCATCCTTCACACCTTGTGCAGTTCTAGGACGTGACTCCTCTCCTTCCATGGAAGCTGAGCCATCACATACAAAATAGGTCAGCTGAATCACTTCTGGCAACTGGCTGTAACACAGGATCAGACAACTGTAATTATATGAGAACATTTCCATTGGACATGACATCTCCTGCCTTTTTAGTAGTAAAATGCAAAATTATCTTCCAAAAAGGTTCCTCAAAATGTCCAACGCCATGGTTTGTTGCCTCATACCTACAGTGTGCTGTGTACAAGCACTGTGTATGCAGGAACCCAGAGTGATGGATCTGGACTTCACATCAATGTCTTTTGAAGTTTGTACCATTAATGCCGCATCCAGCATTGCCTTGATATTCACGTGTCTGATGTCACACATAGAGAAGAGGGGGAGAGCACACCCTAGAAAATGATCATAGAATGTGAGACATTGACAAAGTTAAAAATTGTTGGGTGATTAGCCACCTCAGAGCTCTGTTCTGCCACAGCTAGTTTAAATCTGGCTTGGTTGTGTCTACCTAACGCTGCAGGACAGGGATAAGCAATAAAATCTCTCTGCCTTTTACAACAGGTCTTCTGCTCATAATTATTTTTAAGGTCTCACAGTTTGAGAGCCCGTTGAGTCTAAGAACTGTCTCCACTGGTTCAGTAGCCTGGTGACACAAGGTAAACGCTACCTTCCTCAAACAACTATCGAGGAAAGGGAATCTCCAGCGCTATAGGCGAGTGCTTTTGATATAGAAGAACAGCTCCTGCTCATGCAAAGAAATGCAATCCCTTTTCCCCTCAATTTAAGGTTAGGTGCTGCAAGTGCCAATTTAAGGAAAGGTACATGAGAAGTGGAATGTGCACTGAGCTGAGGGAATACAGTTCCCACCATCATAGCCTTCTCACAAAGGCTTTCCAGAAACAGTCCACGCCATCTATTTTTAGTACCAACTGCAATGAAGCTAATAGCTTGCATTAGGGTAATTTTGGTGGTGGGTAGAAGGCCTAAACTCTGTGATATTCAGGCTATGGTACCTGCTAGAACAGCTTTTTCACACTCTGCCTAATTCTCTATTGCAATTAAACTTCACTTTACTACAGTGAAAACCAGCCTTCAACTGGGAATATAGTAACTCATATCTCTTTGCATGGTAAAGGAAGATCTGTGTGAATACGAATCTGCTCGTGTATGCCCTAACTAAACACAACTGAAAAAGGAAGCAGACAACTCTTGAAACGAGTGGTTATTTGCTGTTCTCAGCCTAAGATACTTGTGTGCTTTTTTTTTTTTTAAACTAAAGAGCAGAAAAGGATGATGTCAGTGGGTTTTATCCCTAATTTTTGTTTATTTTTAGAAGTGGACCAACAAATAACCATGACCTTAATTCCACAAGACAGAAGTGCACGCAAGCACATTGTTAAATATCAGAATCTATCTGAGTTCGGACAATTTCAGCAGAACTGTACACATACATCTTCTTTAAAAGCAGACTACAAAAAACTAATTCACCCAAACAGTGAAAATGAACAGTAAGGTCTAGTATTTGAGACAGATAGTGAAGTCAACCTTTTAACTTCTCTGTCTTCACACACAGATAACGTGCACATAGCATTAAAATTCAGACATAAATCTGTCAAAGGCAAAAAAGATAACAGCACTTGTAAGTGGGCATCAGTTTTATACTGTCATTAAAGTGAAGCTCGAATGTGGATGGAACAAGCTTCAAACTGGGCATGTGCGGACCCTGCCGTCTCCTGTATTTAAATGGAAGCTGCTGCTGCTGCCCTTTGCTAAGCTGAAGATGGAGTGAAGCAATCTGAAGCTCTAGTGAGAAACTCTGCACTGGATCTCACACTATTCCAGAGAACCTATCAATCTTCTTTACACATATACAAAAAGGTAAATTGGCTGACTTAATTTCAGAGGAGAGCTTTTCCTTCTTTTGTGGTGTTTTTTTGTTGGTTTGGTTTTTTTTTTTTTTTTTGCTTAGATGTTGTTCACCTGAATAATCGTCTCATTCAAAGGGGGATCTCTTGTTCCCCTGAGGACCCCAAAGGAACAAAATTGTGGAGTCTTTCAGCGCATGGAATGACTCAGAAGCCGATGCCTACACACTGATGGACCTGCCTCTTAGAGCCCCAACAGTAAGTGTTTGCTGTCACTAAAAGCTGTAGCAAGTAGTTCTGCTGGCAAAGCTGGTATTTATAGAAGTGTAAGTGGACATTTAAGGTGCATGTACGCATTTAATGCTGTAATGCAATAATGAAGAACATAGTGAAAACTATAAAATATTTTTATTCCTTTAACTACTTATTTACTGCAGAAAGGACTGTAGAAGCAGCATTTTTCAGCAGACTTACACGGGCAAAAGACAGGGAGGAATGTCTAATGGCAAAGTACACCAACTATGTTGCAAACTATCAAAGCAACATGTTCTTGTGCATTAAGCAGCTGTTCAGCAGTTCAAACACAATGCTCTGTTATTATTGAAGATGGAAATCCCCATAATTTCTGTAATAGTCTGTAAGCGTGGTGGAGTGCTTATGTAAATGTTAAAGAGTTGTTACTTGCAGTTACCCAAGAGAGCTGTTCAGAAGGTCTTCCCAGGTAAGTTCTATCAAAGCTCTTTCTCAGTTGTTAAATACTAAACAGAAAGAAAATTTCCTTAGAAGTGTGAAGGTGAGAATTTGTTGTGATGACACTTCAGGATGGAATTTCTTTGGGCTTGCTAAAAATATTCTCTATCTTGCCCCACAAGCCCGAACAAAAGGAGTTCAGAAGTCCTCTTCCTGGCTGTATATCTCAGCGTACCATTAGGATTAGACAGTTTTGTTCACCTGCTGTTTATATAAAAGTGTGTTTAAAAGTAAAGAATAAAAAAATGACTGAAGTGAATTTTTAAAAATCTTGATGTGGTCCCACCAGGTATTTTGGCATGGCCCACATAACACAGTGGACACTTAAAAATGGTGTGCAAGTTTCAGACACTGCAAAAGTTCCTGTGCATATGGACGTTGGATTGTGTGTTTCAGTTTGATTCTAATTTATAACGAAGGACTAGTAAATATTTTCTTATTTGTATAGTAATAATGCAGTCTGTTTATTTTTTTAATAAAACCTGGATGTGTGCAGTGTGTTACAGAAAAATAAACAGAGAAGTGTTCTGAGCCAAGGCGTTTACAAATTAAATTAGATGGATAACATATGAAAGAGGATAGCAGAACACAGCAGGGAGGGAGAAGAGGGACTGGAGAGCGCATGGCAAAATGGAAAAGGATTCTGGGGACAGAGTGATTTACATCGGAAAATTAAAAATGGATTTTTTTCCTTGTTCTGCTGAAAGAGGTAATTAGCTGTTCATTTCCTCTCCCTAGGTCAAGCGACTGTATTTTCAAACTTTTGCATTTTAATTTGACACTAAGATTGGTTTAAGAGAATTTCAGGACTGAATGCAATATGTGCTGCTTCTTGTTGAGATTAAATCCGGAAGACAGGATACAAAATCTGCTATCCAAATTGCTCAATGGGACAAACATCATCTATGGAAAGCCCTCCTGCCTACTGGAAAGAGGGCTTAGCAGTTGGCGTCACCCTGCTGAAACCATAATTGAGGTGGGATTACATTCCTCTTTGTGCTGTCTGTCATCACAGAGCAAGTGCCTACAGAGGCAAGCTCAGAAATCAGAGCAAGGAACTGTGAAGAAAAATAAGGGCTATGAGTTGTTTAAGGCCTCTTGTAGGTAGGCAGTACAAACACTGCACCTAGAAACCCTAGGAAATCACAGTGTTTCTGTTCTGATAATTTTTCTAAACTATATGATTTGTTGCAATGTAAAAGGCCTAACACTACCACTGGTTGCAGAAGTCATACTGTGTAAATAAGGGGCTTCATTACTCATAGTTGTAGGAAAATTAAGACCAAAGAAACCTGATGCCTTGCCAAAGTCAACGTGGACTGCCAAAACTGATGATGATGTTTTGGAACTGGGCTCTATTCCATTAAAACATTTGTTCTGCAAAACCAATGCCTACAGTTTGAAGCCAGATGAATTCATAAAGGCAACAACATAGCAGTCTCTATTTCCCTTTCCTCTTTTACACCAAATTAGATACAATCCATCTGACGTCCAGGCAGAAGTAGCTGAAAAATGTCCTTGTCCTACTCTTTTCTGTTCCTGTCTTTTGAAACAATGTCATACAAATCAATCAACCGATCCGAACCAGCCCTGAAATATGTTCAAATCTCCAGACGACCACATGAGGATTTCTTCTTTCCCTAGATATATAAACTAAACCTTGCTTTATACTCTTGCCATCGGGAGAATGTGAGGAGTGGGCTATATCAAATATGATTTATATTCAGTACAAGTATTCACATGCATGGCCTTGTTCCTACCATCATCACTGTTACCTTTTGTAGGACTTCAGTAATCAACGTCTCCAAGTGAACAGTAATTGATACGATTTTTTTCTTACTCTGAAAAAGAACAAGGGTTTTTTTCCCCAATAATAGCTGAGCTGCATTATTTGCATGTTGTCCTTTTTTCACTTATGCACAAATATTTTTCTCATGCTATGGGTGGGTGGGGAGAGGGTTGGACTTTCAAAATTGAAATGTCTTCTACTAAAAGTTATTCAGAGGTGAGCTGGTTTGGTTGGTTTGGTGGGTTTTTTTAATCAATTATGAAATAACTGTTTAGAAAACCTTCTCTTTAGGAAAATGTGTATAGTAAACAGATTCCCAAGACAGATGCAGGCATCAAAAATTCCTGGTGTTTGTATCTGATCTAAGCTTCTTTCTCACCTGGGCAAATCACTTAGGAATCGTGGTTTTGTCCTGGACTGCAAAGGAATTCCTTTATCCTTTTAACTCTCTTCAGACCAGTGTCTTGCAGGGTCTTGGCAAACTACATGGTGAAATAACGAGGCTCGATTTTGTGCTGAAGCCTCCATACAAGGCCAGAACAGCAAAGATCTAGACATATTTATCTATCAAACATTTCCTTTTCTCCAAACTCCCAAAAAGGACCTCAGGTTTGTAAGTCTCAGTCAAGTTTACTGAATGATAACTGAAAACACAGTCAGTTCTGGTTTAGCTGTTTTGTTGTAGAAGTAGACAAGCATTCCTTTAGGGAGAATAGTGAGTGTTTTAAGAAGGCGGACTGCATTAAACCTAACTGCTTCCATCTATTCTAGTGTTTCCATAAGGACACACTTAAACCTGCTGGAAGGAAATACACTAATGGAGAGTAACTTCATAACTTCTTGCCACTGACTCTATTGAGGCAAATGATAAGAGTAGGATTTAGAGAAGGATTACACCTATATCTGGAGAATAAAAATATTTTCCACTAAGATTATCCTTTCAAATCGATAATAACCCTGGTTTAGGGAATGAACCAACTGTTAAGACTCTATACTGAAAATGAAATTTCCACATCACTGTTCATTATGCATGTTCCACAACAGCTTTGTGAAACACCCAGTCATGGCTAAAGGCAGGCTAGTGTTTTGTCAGGAATGCTCGACTTGAATCAGTGTGGCACTTCCCAAATTCCTTACCACACCAAAATGATCCATCTGATTCTGCAAAACTATAGTGTAAATAAATAATAAATGACATTCTTATCAGAGATTAAAAACACAAATTCCTTTACAGTTCTAGCAAACTGTAGTTTTCATATACACCCAAACAGTATTATAAAACCTGCTTTTAAAGTTGACTGAAATGCTGTCTTTGGCTACTAATATGTTCTCCAACTGACCCTCAGTGTCTACTGTGAAGAAATTTTATTACATTACAGTTACTACGTCGATATCCTCCACAGCTTCCGTGACCATTTTGTTTGCTTGCTTAAGAAATGTGCACTATTTATATTGACTGTCAGGAAGATGGTGCTTTCCCATTGTTTCCTACAGAATTAATACTGATCTAAGCCACCCACTGCACAGCTGGTGTCTGGGCACACTGGCACCCTGTGGTCCAGAGCCTCAGGTGCAAGCGTCTTTTACTTGTTGACTCAGGAAAGCTGGAGTCTGTTGTCACTCCACTGGAAAACGTCAAACCTCTTAGCTTCCAGGTCAGTTCTTTTGTGCTTTTGGTGATGTTTTGAACCATGTTACATTAAATAAATTGTGTTGTCATATCACCTGGAAAAGAAATAATGAACTGATGGCTTAGCTTGTTCATTTTTATTATCTTCTTTACGAGGTGTTTATAGAAAGGAGGCTAAACGGAAAAACATGCAAGGCAATGCTATGTATTATCAGTGCAGTTGAAATAGTTAAGAGTATTCTCAAAGGACAATCACTACAGTGGGGATTGCAACAGCGGGATTTTTATTCTCCCTTGCCAACCAAGTACTCATACAATGGAGTGACAACAGAAGACAGAGACTAATCAAGGCTAATCTGCTGGAGAAAATTAATAGAGAAAAGCTTTGGGAATTGTCTGATTTCTTGACTATCCTGCTGACTTGATTTCCTCAACACTATCTTTTTCTCTCTGTCCTTTCTTTTGATGCACAATTCCCGTCAAAGATCTAGAGCTGAACTTGCTACAGGCATGTGTTTTCATCCATACCTCTTGCTGTATGTATGCAACTTAGTGACAAATTTAAACTGCTTAGGCCTGATAGGTCAACTAGCGTCTTTCTTTGACTTAAAGAAGCCTTGAATCAGATCTGTATTTCCAATAAAAACAGTGAAATGACTTCTTTTAATAATTAACTTTTTCCTCTTAAAGAACAGCCAGAGTTGGAGCCTGTGGTAAAAATGACAGGGCTACAGGAAGTCCACACTAAAATGTGAATTTATTCTTCTTTGCCACAGACCTTTTTTTTGCCCCTCTACTTAGTAATATTTATGTCCTGTCACTGCTCCTTTATGTTTTTCACACTTGACATTTTTATCGACTCTGAACTTGCTTCATTCCTGAATAAGTCTTTTAAAAGTCTTCCATTGTCCCTTAAATAATGTTTCCTCTCTTGTGATTTCTCTGTGTATTTAAATTTATCTTTTAAATTTTTCCTTCTCCTTATTCCTCCACAAATTTAATTCAAATTAAAGCCATTTTAATTTCTTCTTTGTAGACAAACCAAGCTCCTTCAGTTGCTTCATTTCTGTTACCTTGATCTAGTTCTGATTAAATGGATCGCTACAGGGAAACACATCAGAAACCTCCATTCCATTAACAATCATCATTAACTCTCTGTGGAACAGCAGCTAAAAGATGTTCTAGCCACAAGGCTTGGGAGGAAAAAAACCCGCAAACTAAAGAACACCTGATCTCATTTATTTAAAATAGTTTTATCTCAGACTCTCCCTCTTCGCTTGCTATTAGTATTGGATTTCTTTTTGTTATTTTACTGGCAGTGTGTTAAGCACAGCAATTTCTGCCTAGGCAAGATGCCCATTGATGATAATGATGATGTGATGTCAACTTGCACTTTGCTGCAAGAACCTGAACAATAAATGCCATGATATTGTCATTCAGTTAGCGTATGAACCTTAACATTCTGCTCCAATTACAGCAACAGCCAGAGCCACATTTTCTCTCTCTAAAATCAGATTATTTGTCCAGCGTTTCATTGCTGCTAATGTAGAAACACAGGGAGTGCACTCTAGTTGTTGAAGATTGCTGCGGGCAGATCTCCAGCACACAAGCAAAGACAATCTCTTCCAGTATTCCAGACGCTCCTGGGGTTCACCTCTTGCTACTGGCACATTGGTTTTAAATATACACTGTCTCTAATAACTTCAGCCCAATCTCACAGATGTATTCAGAAGTGATGTCTGCCTCTACTGCCTGAAAATACCCATTTCCTTTGATAATTGGGGTATTGTCAAAAGCATTTTTGAGTTACACTCTAATGGTGAATACCAACTACTAGCACAACTGTAGCATAAAAGGGAGACCTCCATATCTACCTCTGTGCACTTTCCTCCTTTCCTACTAGCAACCTTCCTTTTCCTGGGAAGGAATGACTGTGTATGACAGCTGTACCGCCACCTGATAGTACTTGTGATTGGAAAGAACATATCCAACCTCATAGCACTATTTAAGCTTGGTACAGGCACAGACCTTGGCCCAGGCAATTCCCTTGTCCTGGATCTGAGGCCACAGCCAAGCTGACAGTAGGCGGGCTACAAATGATTCAAAATATTTCCCGGGCTTTTCTCAGCCCTGGTGTGATTCTCATAGCTGGGTAGCTGAGGAATGCCATGGCTGCAGCTTGCAGGCTTGAGCTGTGAGCAGTGGTCACGGCATGCCATTCCAGAGTGAGTGCCACCCTTAATAAGAAAAGCCCGGCTACGAAGAAGAGACAGAATCTGTCCACATGGATGAGTAAGAATGGGGCTTGGTATTTTTCATGACTCCATTAGCTGGTTGGAGCTGATGCCAAGACACGTTTAGGACAGTGGCAGTTGCACAGAGGTGAGTTTTTAAGTCTCCTTGCCTGACCTTATATCAAAAGGCAGCAGAACAGTGACGGTTTAGAGAGCTGTTCTTCTCTACTCTTTAATTTCTATCAGGTCATCTGCTTCCTGGGTGCAGCCTAATTCTTTGCTTTGTTACTAATCTGGGGTCAGTTGGCCTAAAATGTGTTTGTGGCTCCTGATACTTAACTAAAAAATGTTTTTAAATTATTATTTAAAATGCTATAGTCTTCAGACTTGGCAACTGAATTTTGCTGTGAATGATTAGTTGATTAAGACACAAATGCTTTCATCAAGTGCTTTATCACATACTTGACAGAGAGCAAAATACCTTTATTCAGTGCAGAGTGAAAATAGAACTGGTATAGAAACTACGCATAAGGTATGAGCGATTTGTGTTCCAGTTTTTCTGATCTTTAATTTAGTTTCCAAAAGACTCTGGTTCAATGCTGTCGGGCTTTTGGTAGCAAAGTCTTGAGGGCAGCTCGCAATTCAGTGTTACGCAGTGGGAGAAATGAAATAGCCATCCTACTAAAGGAATAAATGCATGTTTATCCATAGAAGATAATTTCTACATAGAGAAGTCTAGCCACTGGTGTCACATGACAACAGAAGGCATACTTCACAAGTACAGAAACTTTCCTGAGATGAAACCTACAGAAAACCTACTTGTTAAGTACTGCATTACTTGATGTCAGATGCAATGGAAAGGGTCCCTTCCTGCCTCTCTTTCTCTTTTATATCCTTGTCTTTTTTTTGGGAGAGAATAGATTGCTTTTCTTCACCAAAATCCTAAATCAACAGTAAACATATAAACCCGCCTTTGACATTTGCACTGCTGATGACACATTTATCCCCTGAAGATAACCAACAGTAAATGTAATTTGATAACGATTACCTTATTCTGGCTTCTTTTGCTTCCTGTCTTTTTGCATTCTTGACCATTTCCTCTTCCAGAGAAGCACACACCAGCTTATTCAGTAAAGTCTGACAATATATCTATGATCTCGTTTACTCCACAGAAGATGACAGTGCAAGATGTTCCTGGTGCCTTTCCTACAGTGGATGTCCCAGACCATGCCCATTATACAATCGGAGTGGTCATTCTTATAGTGGGGATCACGGGAACTCTGGGTAACTTCCTGGTCATCTATGCTTTCTGCAGGTATCTTTCTTTTGGATGTTTTTTCCAAGACTCAAATTTATGAACTTTAACAGTACCTTGACTGTGCTCTGCAAATGCAGCACATACGACCAGACTACTGTGCAGACATAGTAAAATGCACCAAGAGACACTGCTGTAGGAAAAAATGTGGTAACCTGCCATTTCCATCTAACTTCCTCCCACGAACCATAGCCATAGCAAAACTGTTAGCAAAAGTGCAAAGAATCACCCAGATATGCCAAGCAATAGAGAAGTACCCAAAGGAGAAACCTTCCAGTGGTTTTTTTCCTACTGGCTGAACTGTGTCTGCACTGGACTGATGGGATGTTTTGCACTCCTGTCTCCCACGTATCTTCTCTATTTTATATATTTCCTTCCTCCTGCTGCTTACTACTCAGTTTCTTTTCCCCCTCTGTTCCTTACTGGCCACGTCTCTTGTTTTCATATTTTCTAACACTTGGCTTATTTCCTTATAACTAAAACCACATTTCAGCTTTTTTATCTGAAGGAAACCGGATCTCTGACAACAATGTGATATTTTCACCATTCTTGTTCACTCATCCTGTTTCTGTTTTGTCACACTGGCACAGAGCATTGGCACAATGTCCAGGCCAGTGAGTTTCTACTTCATGATTGGTCCTTAGACACTAACGTAATAAACCAAAATAATAACAATTATATGACAATTTGGCTGTGTTAAATCACTGGAGTGTGGACGAAGCAGTCTGGATCTTCAGCCTGTATTTATGTGGCACGTTGAACAGTAGGTTTCAGTACGTGCATTCGGAGTAGATGCCAACACTTAAGTATGAATGACATGGCCTTAAGAACACAAAAGGTGTTGGCACACAGACCAGATATGTGAGGATGAAGTACACGAGGTAGCTTAGCTCTTTGGCTGGTCCCACACAGGAAATCCAGTCATGGCAGCTGCAGTTCCACTGGAGGACACAGTTTGTCTTCATTTGAAGATGTTACAAAGACAGATAGGGATACCGATAGCAAAGTAACAAGTAAACCGGCTGTTCAGAGAACACACCAGATGCCTACAAAGTAGTCTCAAGTAGTGGCAAACTGTAAGACAGCCGGTTGCCTGAAACAGAAATATGTTCAGTAACTGTGCAGACTATTGAACAAATACAAGCAGCCCATAAGCATCTACTGATAGTATCTCCTTGCTCCTGCATTGACAGATAGGGGACAGTAGCCCTAGTGATTGATTCCGGATCAGTGTAAAGAGCCCATCGTTTATTCTGGGATTTTTCAACTGTGGCTAAGACTGAAAATTTGAGAAAGGAGCTAAAAAGCTACACTGAGCCCCAAACTGAGGAGCTCTCAGTTGAGCTGTTATGTGTACCCTGTAAAACACTGTACTATAATACTATGACTGACGTACCCAGGCAGGATACACTGAAGGCTGGCTATTGCTCTCTTTAAAGTCAGTGTCCGGGCCAGTGAAATGAGTGTCATAGAGAAGAACTGGTGTAAAACAAAACGCTTGATGTGGTACATAGTGAGTTTGCTTAATCCCTGTATTTGGAAGTCACTGTTGATCTTATCAGCAGTGGAAAATGCGCTGCCCTCCCCCTGCTTAACACGACCCAGATCCAGCAAATCCATAGAGTACATCAACTTTAATTTCCTGTTAATCATGGACATGCAGTGCACTGGGTCAGAATATTTAAAGAACAATATGATTTATCCCCACCACTGAGCGGGTTATCAAAACAATCCTCTAAAGTGCACAGGAGTACAAGGGTGTAAAACCGCGCCTTGCTTATGTTCTCTGGTAAGGTAAATGAGAAGCGCTCTGCTCTAGTTTGCTACGTCATGTGCCTCGGCATTTGTGAAGCTGCCAAGGCTCACAGGAAAGAGTAACATCATTAACAGTGCAGCAGTGTTTAACAACATTCCTTCTGCTCTTTGTAGGAGTAGAAGCCTTCAGACTCCAGCCAACGTATTCATCATCAATCTCGCTATTAGTGACTTCCTGATGTCCATTACACAGTCTCCAGTTTTTTTCACCAACAGCCTCCACAAACGCTGGATTTTTGGTGAGAAAGGTTTGTATGTGTTCTTTCTAAGATATCACCAAGTATGTTCTTACCATAGTGGCAGTTAATCTACTATTTCCTTATCCTCAGGTACACTTGCAACATTGAGAATGTTTCTCAGCATTGTTTCAATGTTAACACAAATATTTGAACATTTTTGACTGTGCAATACATACATTCCCATCATGGCAATGAAAATTACATATATGAGATAGATACAAAGGTGACATTGGCACAGGACTAGTCTTCTTGCCAGCATTCTTCCGCAATCATCTCATAAATCCTACTGGGAGAGTCCTGTGACAAAGAAGCACCACCCCTCAACACACCAGCTTAAAAGCTGTTCTAAATAACCTGCTCTGAGACTTGTATCTGGCAAAGTGAGGCAAAAAAAGCCTGGTAAAAGTGAGTTTTCACAAAAGAAATATTAGCTGAACACTTCCTGTGCAGTAAGAAAATGTGGAATGAAGGTGTTTTTGTTCTTCCTATATAACTGTAGTAAGAGGAAGGCTAGTGTTTCCCTCTTGAACAGGTATTGACAGAGAGGAAGGTCAGAGAAGTAATGTTGCTATTTTGATCTCTGATGACCAAAAGCACTTTTTTTTTTTAAGTTCCATGAAGTGTTCAATTGCATACATGTTAAAATAAAAATAATTAAATACTAATTAAAGAGCCCACAAAATAAACAAACCCCCAAACCAAACCCCACTGCTTTTAATTATTAAGGTATTTGAATAATTAAAATTGCTCATTAATATATTCATAGTCTGCATATTTACTGCAGTTATGCTGACCCTGAGATATAAATGGTTCCATGATATCAAAGTAGCTATAACCCACTGTTAAGCAAAACAGCTGTTTCTATGGGAGCTGCAGTAAAACTGGAGTTAAACAGGATATTAATGGACTGCTGAAATGATTCCACCAGACATATCAAAAATCAATGAGTGAAAATATGTTAAGTATCACTGTCTCCAGCAATTCAAGCAAATAAAATCTTTGAAGTTTATCTCCATGGATAATGTAATTAGCAAGACAGACAGCAGCTTTGAAATAGCATTAAAACTGCAGGAAAACTGAAGTTCCATTGCTTTAGAAATTCCAGAAGACATTAGTTTACGAGGAACACAGACTTGAACTCTCCCAGAAATTAATTAGCATGGACAGATTAATTTCACTGCTACTTCTGTCATCTTCATTGAAAGGCTGTGAGCTGTATGCCTTCTGCGGAGCTCTTTTTGGCATTACATCTATGATCACTTTGATGGTGATTGCCTTGGACAGATATTTTGTCATCACAAGACCTATGGCTTCTGTTGGAGTGATGTCTAAGAAGAAGTCCCTAATAATCCTGGTAGGAGTCTGGCTGTACTCTTTGGCTTGGAGCCTCCCGCCCTTCTTTGGATGGAGTAAGTGAAACGGAAAAAAGTTTTTTCCCCTCATAGCATGGGATTAAAGACCGATTACAGGTATAGAAGAGGGCTGAATTAATGGCTTGCATATTAGGCTTGAATAAATCAATTTGAAGAAAACTGATGAAATATATATTGAAACTGAGGATCTCTAATTAAAAGAAATAAAAAACCCAGAGTGTATTACAGCATATTACATGACAATGGCACTTTTCCCTAAACTCGTAAGAACAGTATATAAAATCAAGGACAAAATTTATGAAGGATGTGACTGCTTATTATCCCATACCTGCTTTTGTTGAGCCAAATTCAACAATATAAAAGGGAAATAAATGTATTTGTCTTTTTTCTGATCACTTTTTTCCTCCCGAAAGCCACTGTGTAAGATAGTCATGTCAATCTAAATTTCATTATTCATATAAAAAAGGAATAGAGTCTGTGTATTTTGTGCAAGTACATCTTCAGTAAGTCTTGACTGTTCTAGATGGGCAAATTGCACTAGGTATTGGTCACATTCTCCTTTCAGCCATTAGTATCTTCACTAAGGCTTCCAATAAGGATGGCATTTATTAATAACTAACTAATTTGCTTTTGTAAATGTGAATTTTATGCCTGCAAATTGGAACACACATACAGCATCCTAATCCTTGCAACTTGTAACAAAAAGAGTTTCTGTAATAACAGAATCTGCCTCACTACCATTAATTTGATTCCTATGAGTCACCAGTTTCAGTCGCCAAGTTAGAATGAACTCATCATTCAAAACCCCAGTCCACTATTGTGCTCCCTAATTCCAGAAGAGACTGTGTCAGCTCAGCTGAGGTGAGAATACAGCAATATTTGATTTTCCCAAAGGATGCAGCAACCAACTCAGTTACAGAGTAGAATTTAAGCACATTTTTGTTATTGTCTTGTTATTGTCATTCTGGTCCCCCACAAACATGAAGGATATTTAAGCAGGCAAACTGCAATATTGGGAGATGCAGCCTTTAGTTGAATGAGGAGCTGTTAGAACAACAAAATGACAATATAGTCTTACATTCTAGAGTCTTAATTGGAGAAAGTGGAATAATTGCTAGAAGGGTGTTGTTATCTTGTAATTATATTCTAATAGTACCCACAGTACTAACTCTCATATGGAAATTAGATGCATCTGAGCACATCTGGTGCAATTTTTTTAAGAGTTCAACAGAAAGTATCACTGTAAACAGTGAAAATTAAAATACAAATGTAAAAAGACATTGCTGTTGACAATTTCTTTACTTAACAGTTTGACACAGTTCCTTTAAGGAGATTACATTTTATGCCAGGCAGAATATTAGGTATGTATGATTTTTTTTTACTTGTACTTAACTTTATTTCATGACAAAATTAATTTAATCTGCACGATAAATCTTTCTCCTTTGCACAGTAGATTTCTTTTATCTGCACAAGCTTAAAAAAGTGGTAGCTATAGCAATCAGTTTCGTTTCACTTGGGAAGACAGCAATTTGACAGGAAACAGAGATATTTAAAAACAATATGGGTCTGATCCAAGACCCACTGAAATATTTGGAGAAAAAAGAAGAAAGAAAAAAAAAAAAAAAGAGGTGCTTTAAACAAAGAATCATGTATACTTTTTAACTCCTTTCCCCTCTAATAGAATAGGACTAAATCCCATGTTATTCTTAGTATCTTGCTCTAACTTCTGCACTCAGGAAAAGAATCACTTCATGGTTCATGCCTTCTCCTGTCTTTCTTTCTAGGTGCGTATGTTCCCGAGGGTCTGCTGACATCCTGTTCCTGGGACTACATGACTTTCACACCATCAGTCCGTGCCTACACAATGTTGCTTTTCTGCTTTGTTTTTTTCATTCCTTTGATTGCTATCATATACAGCTATGTCTTTATATTTGAGGCTATCAAGAAGGCCAACAAGTAAGTAGCCAACAGTCTTACGTTGTTATCCTTCTGTTTAAGTGACTGCTTATTTTCTTCAAACAAAGACTAACAGAAGAAAATTGGGAAGTTTTTTCACTTTTAATCTGTATGCACAACTGAGATACAAAACGAAACAAGAACTTTGTCAATAGTCAACGTGATAAGAAGTATGATCCTTAGAAAGGCCATTCTTGAATTTAAGCCAGAGTTGTTCAGTATATTGTCTAATAACGTGGAAAAAGAGCGTGAGTAGCAGTGGTAGAAATCTGAAAGATGAGAAAACACTACAGAAATTAACCAACCAAAAGAAACACTAAAAGGACATCAAAGATGCGTAACAACTGTGTATCAACAACTATTCCACAGAAAAATAGATGGAACTGAACTACAAATTCAGTGTTTATCAAAGGGTGAAAAGGAGGTAAACCAGTTAATCTCATGTCTCTGAAACAAAAGCTATTTTTGTAAAAATAAAGGCCAACATCTGCCACTGCATTTGGAATCTGCAGGGTATCCGTCCTGTAGATATCAGCATATCTAGTCACATAGCTCAGAAGTACAGAGGGAGAGTAAGGCAGCAAAATCAGACTTAGGGAAGCAAAGACTTCTCTATATTTAATATAGCATTGTTCAACTGATTTATGTGGAAATTCTTCTGGTACACGACTATTTTCTTCACTGAAGTACATGCGAATTTTGCCACCAATTAGTGGAACAAAAGTGCACTGCATTCTGCAGGACCAGTCACATACATTCACTCACATACATTCACACACATACTTTTAGCATAAACTAGCATAACAGTAATTGTTGCTCCATTTCATGAAGCTATTTGCTCAATTTCCTACCTCCTTTTTTTGCTGTTGTATGTTTATTTCCCTTAGGTCTATTCAGACATTTGGAAGCAAACATGGAAATAAAGAGTTCCAGAAACAGTATCAGAGGATGAAAACTGAGTGGAAGATGGCTAAAATTGCACTGATTGTCATCTTGCTTTATGTCATTTCCTGGTCACCATACTCTGTTGTTGCTCTGGTAGCTTTTGCTGGGTAATTATGAATGTATCAGCAAAGGAATATTCAGTGAAAGCAAAAGGTGTGAAATTGTGTAAGACAGATGAAAGTCAAAGCTACCCGTCAAGTTTAATGCCAGAAGTGCATCCAAAACATTCACATATTTAGGAGTGACATTTAACAGATGAGGCACATGCTGACTGTTACTTTTTCTTAGTTTGACTTAAAAAAATGTTTAAAAAAAAAAAAGAAAAATACCCCAGGATGGTTATTACTGGCAACTTAACATTACTGTGCTGATGATTTCTGAACGCAGATTCTCTACGCTAGGACATTTGAACCACCTGAACTTTATTTAGCACCAAAATGCTATATAAGGGGCCCAAAAAGATCCACCCAGGGGCTGACTCTTTTCTTTCTCCACTTCTTTTACTTACAGGAGTCTGCTCATTTTCTTGTGTTACATCAAAATGCTGACATTTCTTACATGTATAAGCAAGTTCAAACTTAGTACATAATTGCATTGGGGAGCTTTTTGATGCTGAATATAAAAGATCATAAATACAAATCTTCTAAGCATGTTCTTCATCTATTTAATTGTCAGCATTTTATATGGTAATTTCAGTAAAAGCATGATGCTATTAATATATTATCTGTACATAGCTTGACACCAGACTATCGTTGATACAGTCCAGGTACAAGTAATGGACCGTGAGTCTGGACACCTTGGCTGTATGTGGATATTTCTCCCATGTTAACACGCGAACCTTCCTGCGCTTCAGTTTAGCCTTCATAAAATGAGTCTGACTATCTGCTTTAGAAAGCCTTGTCAGCTGCAAATCCTCAAGTGGAAGACAGTCCAAAACACTTTTATTTGTATTTTTCAAGTCAGAAATAAAAAGTAGGTCTTCCTAAAATTAACACACAGGATAAACTTACTTATAATGGAGTATTTTGACAGGCAGGGGTGATTTTTGTTACACACCTAAGGAAGAAGCCACTGCAGGGCCTCTTAAACACAGATTAGGAAGGCAGCTTCCTAAATGTAGCACTTCTAAAATCTTGTGCTTAAGAAGAAAAAATGCTGAGAGAAGGGGATTCTCTCCCTTTGTATCCAGAGGGGCAATTCCAAGCAGCAGCAAGCATTTTCCATGTGAAGGTAAACAGGTACTTCACTCAGAAATGCGAATCTTTAGGATGTGTCCCAGTGTCCCGTTTCCTCTCACAGGGGGCTTAGGTACTGGACACCCACCACTGGTGGTGTAGCTAGAGACAGAGGAAGAGCAAGAAGACAGAGAAGGCAGCACAGCTACCTTGCAGCACTACTTGCTCCAAGATAGGGAAAAAAAGAAAAAAAAGAAAAAAAAAGAGGAGATGCATTGAGCTAAGTATTTTAGATACACAGAGCTGTCAGGCTGTCCCATACAATACAGCACCTACTTTAGGAACTGAACTTGGCTTCTAGCCCATGTCTCACACTGAAAAAAATCTGAACAAATGGACAATTTTATAACTCTACTGAATGTGACAAATGAGCATTTGAAAATTTTGCTCATGAAGGTATCTGGTGAACAACACAGCTTCATTCAATTTTTTTTTCCATTTCTGAGCTATGCCTTTTAGGCAATCCTTCTGGGATTTTTCAGAGATTAATAGACCAAGCCTGGAGGCCTTCTGTGAACTTTTATTATAACAAACTCAGATAAAATCACTGCATGCTAGTCTGTGGCTGTAGTCTTGGTCTAAAGACAACTCATCTCAGCAACAACATACACAAAATGAAGGAAGAACCTTAATTCCTTTAGAAAATATTTTTCATGGGGAATACTAAGCTAGCACACAGTCATGCTCGCTAATATTGCTGGTCTACAGGAATTTTCTGGGAGTGGTTAGTTTAAACAAAAGCCTTTGTCACTGTTTGTTTCTGTTAGCTGAACTCTCCATCAGTCTTACAAAAGCACTATCTTTCTCATCTCAGGGTCAAAAACTCCATTCCAGCAAGGTCATACTGTTGTGTGTTCTCCAGACTCTGTGAAAAATTACTCTAACCAATGCTTTAAAATTATGATTAGGAGAAACCATGTTAAAAATTGTATATGGAGACCATGCTGCTTGGATGATTCTTATCAGAGAAAAGCTTTAAATTAGAGGTGAAATGGCATCTCAACATTTAGGCGGCTGACAAAATGATTCCTGCGTTACCACTGGCAAACCATTTCCACCTCATCACAGAGCATAAATATTCCCACAGTATGATGAAAAATTTCTTCACTGGGAAGATGTGCTGCAACCTACTTAGGCAATTCTCTTCATTGTTCGTTTGCAGCACTCATGAGAGACCTTCTGAGAGAGGATTGAGAGGAAAATCTGTTTTCTCCCATAATATGACAGGAATACAAGGCTAATTGAAAGATGGAGCTTAGACTGTTTTTGCAGGGAGAAGAGCAGTGCTAAAGAAGAGATGTTATCCTTGGGAGGAAAGATTGACTTACTGGGCCATTTCACTTAGAACTCTTTCTACCAATGCAGGAAGATGTCTTCATAGCCTCCAAGCAGGTCTATGGAGAATTTACCTGGTAGAAACTGCCTATGAAATCTTATTGTTATTTTGGTCTGAGCTGTTCTATTTAATTTCTTCTGACCGAGACCTTAAGGGCTACTTCAAGCTATCTTCAGAAATTAACTGGCTGATAGCAGCATGGCAGGTAGACAGCAATCATCATTCTTTTATCCTTTAGAGTCACATCATCTCCACAAATGCATGGTCACAGTAACACATGAGCGTAACAAATGACACCTGAAAATACTTCCCCCTTCACTTTTTAGTTCAAATCAGGCAAAAAATAACGTTTGAATAGGAAAATAGATTTATTAGTTGTCCTTCCCTGTAATGCCTCATTCTGCACACCTATTTCATGACATACTGCTCAGCAAGTGTATCTGCTGAGGTTGGAACAGATAGATACTCTGATGAATGCACATTCACTTACTGAGGGCTGACTTTGTCCCTATAGTAAACAACATGGGAATTACCACCATCCTGAGTTATAGTAGTGAAGTGCTGCAAGAGAAGGTCCAAGAAAATCATGTTTCTCAGAAATGCAATTAGGCGGATGTTGATCTTTACAGTCAAAGGATGTAAAATTTGTTCTCTCACTGTTTGGTTACAGAACTTTCCCTTTTACTCTCTCTAGAGCACTTATAAAGCATTGTGTTGTCAGTGTGTAACTGCAGAGACTACATAGAACTTAATACTAAACATAGAATGCATTTGCATTACTCTAGGTATTCCCACGTCCTAACACCCTTCATGAACTCCATACCAGCTGTGATTGCCAAAGCTTCTGTCATCCATAACCCCATCATTTATGCCATTTCTCACCCAAAATACAGGTAAGTTCACTCTTACAAACTATGGTTAATATAGCAAAAAAACCCAGACAGTAATTGTCACCTTTAGGACTAGTACCTGAACTCTGCTTCACCTGTTGATTTTACATCTGCAAGAGAGCCTTGCCTTCCCCAAGAAAACTTCTCAATGCCATACAAACGTCAATGGAATCTGTACTTGGAACAAATTACTATGCAGATGGGAGTCAGAGATATTTATGGATACTGATCTGTACTTATAGATTACATGATAAAAGATAAAGACCTTCCCATCCTAAAGAAAAGCACCGTAATTTTTTAACTATCTTCATGAGAGATGCAGACATTTGTCAGCGTTACAAACAGCAGTTTGTTACGTTAAACAGGCCAGTGAGAGATGCAATTCAGCAAGATAATCCACCTCTTCCCTATTTTGTGCGTCTTCCCCACCTTTCTTCAAGCTTTCGTATTTCAGATAGTGTATCTTCTGAGTTGTAACATCTAGGGACATTATCGTTATCAAGTTCAGACATGGGCTGTAAGATCTGATGGATGGCAGCAAAGCCACATATATGCTGCCATTTCACCCTTTACAAAGACCTACTGGGGAACTGGATAGAGAAGAGGTGGGCATGAACATCTAAGTGTGGAAGAGGAGAGCTAGGTAAAAGAGTTCCCTTATGCTGCGTATGAGGAAAGAAATACTGTAAAATAACTGCACTTTTTGTACAACTCTACAGATAGCCAGCAGACAGATGTGTAAGAGGAAGCTAGAATAGCTGCTTAGGGAAAGATTAAAATAATTCATTATGTGGTACTTCTGCAAGGTTCAGTTTAAAGGGACAGAATTTTATTTTTGCCCTGATTAAGCTGAAAGCAGATAAAACATAATTTTAATAGCTCCCTTCAGTTCAAAGAGTTATACTTTAATGCCCTTATCCCTGCCAAGCAATAAATTTGAGTTCTACAGAACACTATGAATAAGTGATCTTGCAGGATGATTGTGTATGAGATATCGGATATCTGGAAAACTATTTTTGTACCCAGTAATTTTCCAGTCCATGCAGCATTAGCTCATCTTTCTGAATGAATGCATTGTTAATGATAACTGAATTTTTGTGCTAACAGCAAAGATCTGACTGGTTCTACCTCTCATCCATTAGAACAGCCATTGCAACACATGTTCCTTGCCTTGGATCCCTGCTGAGAGTTTCTCCTAAAGACTCACGGTCTTTTAGCAGTTATCCCTCCTCCAGACGAGCGACCGTAACCAGCCAGTCTTCTGAGATAAGTGGGCTGCAGAAAGGAAAAAGGCGACTGTCTTCTCTCTCTGACAGTGAATCAGTAAGGGAGATACTTTCCATACATCCATTTTTAATTGCAGAGTAATTGATTTTAATACAGATTCCTTCAAAGTGGTAGATTCTTTAGATGAAATGCGTTATGGTGCTCATTACAAGAGCTCCAAAGGAAGCGGAGAGACATAGTGAAACAAAAGACATTTTGTCTAGCTGAAGTGTAAAACCAGAATGTAGATCTTTGTATTCTTGATGATTTGTGACACTGAAGGAAGAGTGGAAAGATGGAAGAGCAGGAATTTTAGAAGGTAAGGGAAGCTTAGAGTCAGAGCACCCTTGAAAGTCTGATCATACTTCTAGGACATACTTGTCTGACCACAGATTTGAAGTCTGGACACACACAAAAAAGAAACTGCTGGTCACTACATAGTTCTCTAGTGAAAGCACGGTTGTAATGAAACAGATAATGCTTTCTGAAAGTGAAATGGGCTGTATTTGGAAACATATTAATCATCAGATTTAGACAAATCAGTAAATCCATTACAGAATCATTCTCACAGAAGACCTCTACAGCTTGCTGCTGCCAGTCTAAGCCAAATGTTTTGCACAGCAGCTGGAAACAGGGCAAATATTGGGCATCCCAGGCTCTCTCTTGCAACCCAAAGCTGTATTACTAAGTAATTAAACACATTAGTTAGTTCTTTGCAATTGCTTTAAATTAAATTTCCAAATATATGAAAAGCCATAATTTTCTCAGTGGTTCTCATTCATAGTCAAGATAATCATTGTATCTAATCCTGTCAAGTGCTGAATTCTGACCGTTGTTTTTAACAGTGATATTTCAATTTCTTTGCACTCTATATTCTTTTGACTTCTTGGTCTAATCAAAACTGAATTCTTCTTACTAGTAGCCACCATTCAGGTGGAGTGTTTTAAAACTGGCTAATACAAAAAGAAACATTTTTATATTGCACCCCATAGACTGTGAATCCTGATCCTTAAAAGAACAATGGACTCCTTCGGTAACACCGTGTGTTCTTGTACTACTATCAGTGCTGGGGAAGGGGAGCCTTATAAACCATTCAACAATGCTTTTTGCTTAGGAAAGCAACTCTTAGTACTCGAGGTAAACTAGTGGAATGGATTAGGAAAATTAGCCAAAGTAAAAAATTCCAAGCAATTGGCATGTTTCAGTCTGGAATTTTCTATAAGCCTTGAGTAAGTTTGAATCTTGCTCAGAACAATGACAGAGTTAAGATTTTCTGACATGAGAATATTTTTCCCTTAGCTATTTGATTTGACCATCAAATACTCTGATTTCTTAGTAAGTAATATCAGTTTAGCTGAAGTACAGAGCAGAAAGAAGGGTTCAAGTTTAAAAGAAACTTGCTTCAACGCTCACTGATAATTTATTTTGGGTGGGTTTTGTACCATATGCGTCTCAATTAAGCTGTAAGATTTCTTGACATACACTCACAATGCAAAAAGGCAGTACATATGCTGCCGTGTATTTTATGTCAAGGCTGGCCATCAAACTGTAAACTGGTAAATTATCCTTATGCAATTTTTTTGTACTCCTGTGGATGCAAAGACATTCTGCACCTTGGAAAATCCTAAAGAAACAATTTCCAGTCAGTTCTTTGCAATGAAAAGGAGCCGAGCTCTGGAACAGATGCTCAGAAAATAACGTCACTTCCATTTTAAAATTCAATCAAATGGCACTGTAAGTGCTAATACATTCTATGCATGGAATGGGAAGCACAGTACACATTTTTTAAAATGTTGGGATCCAGAAAATAGCCTAGCCCGACCTCTTGTGCTTCAGCAGGAAAACAAGGAAAACATAAGTTTAGATTGTCCTCCTGGATATTTTGTTGAGCTGTTCTAAAAACTCTTCCATGGAGACATTTCAGTTTGGAGACACTTCACTCTGTAGACTCCTCTTCATCATTGATTCCCCAACAGTTAGAAAGCTGCTTCTGAAAATACAATCTTGATTGTCACTGTTCCAACTTAAACTTATTTTTCCTTAACCTTCTTCTCTGTTCCCCTTATCTTTCCCCACAGTTACACATTAAAAAACAATACCCATCCTCCTTAGAGCAATCAGTCTGTTAGGTATTAAAATTCTGGTACAGCATCACCAATTGGGATTCTCTCTTAATAGCAACAGACTCATTAGGCCAATTTATCCAGTTCCATCAAAGTTCATATTTTTCTACACCTCTTATTTTTATTTTCTTCCCCGGGGAAAGTTTATCAAAACATCCAAAGCATGTAGATTGCTTATGAAAATCCCTTGCTGCATGAAAAAAAATTAAGAAAGTATATTGCAATGTTATGTTCCCCCATTTTAAGGCAAAGTACACTGTCAAAGAGAGAATAGTCTGGTTTGCCATGAGGTTGCTCATCACAACCTCATCAGCCCTTTGATTGGTTTATTATCATCTATGGAATTCTGTGATTCCTCATCATTGCACTGAAAAGGCTGCCAGTGAGGAAAAGGAACAGAATTTTTGACTTCTAGGAAATTCTGGTGGGTTAGGGGTTTTTGTCTTTTAATTTTTTGTTTTCCCATTAACAGGAACAAATTTCATAAAATCAGGACTCCTTCATGGAACAAAATGTTTCTACAGCACCAATTCTGTAGTCTCCAGACATTTCCTGCTGTTTATTTCTCCTTCCACCCAAGCGACTTTGGAAACTTTGGCCCTAATCCCTCCAAACACCTGTGCTTCCTTATTGGGTACTACTATGGAAATAGTGTCTCCTCAGAGCTACAAGGTGCACCAGAGAAGTTTCAACAAGAGACTAAAAAGAAACACTATTTTGTTTGAAATTTTGCAGTGCATCCTGTGGAGAGAGGGGGAAAAAAAAAAAAAAGCAAGCTGAATTTTAGACTCAACAGACTTGATAGTTTTGTTTGTACCTCTTCGAAGCAAAGCTTTTATGAAGTCATACTTGGCATAACTTTTTCAAAACATGTTTTATACAATGTCTCTCCTTTACAATTTCTGTCTAGGTAAAATTGATTTTCATGGGGCAAATTGGATGGAAGTCTAAGGAAGCTAAAGTGATTGGTTTTGCTTCATCCATTTTAGGGCTGTACTGACACAGAAACCGATATCCCCACTATGTTCTCCAGACTTGCTAGCAGACAGATTTCCTACGAAACGGGTAAAGACACAACTCAAACTAGTGACACAGGAGCCAAACCTAAACTGAAGAGCCATGATTCTGGGATTTGTGAGAAGGTAATGGACTGCATAGTATCTAAATTCTCTGACAGCTGGTAGGTTAACGAATCTGCACACTTTACCATAATTAATCATGAAGGTTCCTGCCAAGAAGATGGCGATAACCTATGAGTTAACACAATGAGTTATGACTTAGAGGCTGTAAAAGGTCATCAGCTTTTTATTTCCAACCCGGTTCATTACTCAGCTGTCTTTATTGCATTTCTGACAAGCAATGGTGCTGTTTTAGTGAACTTAGCATCTGAATGGTATGCTGTCTTGTGTTTGGTTTTAAGTATATATTCAGTATTATTTGTATTTCACTGTCCAAATTACATGGTCAGTGTTTCTGTTGTCTCACCATTTGCTATCAAATGAATACATACGGTGGAGGTATAAAACATGGCTATCTTTAGCATATCACTACTTTTCAGTCGGCCCTCTGCTGTCCCTATTTTTTTTATTTTTCCTGTACTTTGTATTTAATGTATGTAAAATATTGTGACATACCTATATGTCATTTATGTCTTTCTTATCTGTGTTCCTTTTTCAGACACTTATAGATGCTGATGACATATCCATGGTGGAATTGAATGTCACAGAGTACACAGCTACACCTGCTGTAAGAACTATTGTTTTAATATTTGGCATGGATCTAACTAACTGAGGGAACAAAAACTCATGACAATGCCAGTCTCAGAGCACAAATTAAGTTACTTTTTGAGATGCAAAAATCACACAATACTCCCAGCAGAATATAGCAAACACGAGCACAAAGGGTAGATTGCTGCTGAAACTAGGCAGAAGGAGAACACATGTACTCTTTTAGTCCAGCTTCTTCAAGAAACTTGAATATTTTATGAATTCAGTAGGTCCCCTGATGAGGTCTGTGATTTCCTTAGTGGAGCACAGAAGCATGAATTTTCTGCCATCTTTATATGAATAATATACACAGTAAGCTGAGATAGCCGTTCCGATGGCTATACCTCTGAGACAGCCATAGTCTTGTGGTAAGTACTGCAGTACAAAGTGACATTGTTAACTATTTAATGTTCTCTGTTTTGGGTAGCACCAAACATCTAAAAAATGCAACTTGGAGGAAATTGAGGTAAGTTTTTGAAACATGCCGTATCATCTATTCAATAAGATGTTGTGCTAGTGTCTATTTCTTCTTCTACGTAACAAAGCTATAACATACTGATAAAATTTCTTTGACATCTGCCACAAGCAAGTCAACTTGCCTTAATTCTTGACAGACAAGGAAATAAGAGAAAAGAGTTGACAGGTGAAAAGAAGCAAGTTTTATCTTTGCAGTATTAACATCAATGTAATATAAACAACTTAAATTATCTCTTTAATGTTAGTAGTGATCCTTATGAGCTATAGCTAGCCTCATCCTAACACGCTCATTTTTTGGTCCTGTGCAAGTGACAGCTAACATTGCTACTGTCAAAAAATTCTAATTAATCTTTCTCTCAATTCCCATTTTCACTTCATCCTCTAGTTTGCTTGCCCCTTCAAACTATCCATGCTGTTATCACTACATTTTACATCACCCCCAGCCCCAGTGAACCTAAATAGTCCCTCTTTACGGAGGGACTCCTTACTTCATTGAATTCATAGACTATCTGGGCATATTCACAGCACTTTTGGTCATAGTCAAATGGGCTGCCATTAGTATGGTCTTTCATCAAAGTAGACCAGCTCTTAAGTAGCAAACACAAAGTCTGTGCTTTAGTACATTAACTTGTTTAACAGGGTTTTTTTCTCATAAGTTCCTAATGAAACATTAAAAAAATGTTCAGATCTACTTTTTTTCCATCCTTTCAGTTTGGGTTTGAGTTAGTCGTGAGGATCAGCAAAGTGCTTATCTAAATAGATGCCACTTTTTCATAGATGATGCAACCTGATCTCCTTGTAGATGTTGGTGTTTCCCATTTCTTTTAAATCCTTGCATCCTTTAGAGAGGTGAGCGCCTGAATGGTATTGGACAAAGAAAAGGAGAGTCTTACCACGGATCATCTGCAGCCCAGATACCCAGCATTACAATAACATACAGCAATGTCCAGGGAGTAGAGCTGCCTTCTGGATACAACTCTGGTTTCCTGTACCCTAAGATCAAGAGACACAAGCAGAACAAGAAGTCCAACAGCTAAGTGAGCGGGGCAAGCCAGAATGTCACCTTAGACAATACCTCTGGAACAACTATGGAGCAGCTGAATCCAGAATACATTTCCTACATTGTTCTGAAATGCTCCTACAAAGACGCAACAGAAGACAAGCAAGGATAAAAGCAAGGGGAGTAAGCTTTTCAGCATGAGAACTCTGTCTCCAGAGGTTCACTTCTTGATCTGAGTCACATTGTAATTTTATTATCTCTTCTTTATGCAGCTCATGAAACAATTTCTTCCACCTGGACTTTACTCTGCTCAGGTGTATTCCACCACTGCATGGATCTTACCTACAAGCCTCCTAGGATTAACTTGAGAGGAAAAGGAAGTATGAAATTCAACTCTGGCCTTTGTTCACTTAGTGTAGTTTAACTTCAAAGCTATTAAAGAGCTAAAGCTGAGAGATTTAGGGGAAAACGTACATTACTTCCTGAAGATGGTTTCTTCATTATTGTGAAATTCCTCAACCAAATGAAAACTTAACCACACAGTCAGTGCTCCCTTCTCTCATTAATCACAAGTTTTCCTTCATTTTCTTCTACAATTCAACTGAAAGGCAATGCACTTAAGCAGGAATTTGAAGTCTTGGATCTTTATTTTAATTTCTGAGATTCTCGGGGAAGAGAAAGGAGTAGCACTGAGGACAAGGCTATGTTCCTTTCCATACCTAGCTTCTTTTTCCAACAGTCACTTAAAAGACAAGTTTAACCCATTCTTATCTAACCTCCCCAGAGCTATAGGAAAGTATTAGGAAACTCCTTCTGACTTTCCTTTAGCAGCTTTCACGAGAAGAATGCAGAATTCAGAGCAGAGTTTATACTGAAATGTCAATACATCTCCCTTCCAGTACTTCAAAGTGGTTTACCTTTAGATGTGCTTTTCCAAAGCAAATCTTGGGAGGAAAAGCATTAGTTCTCCAAATATAGTTGTTCTAGAGATGTGTGGAATCCACACCATCCCCACTTTACCATTTTAATAGAAAGGAGATGGAAAGGAGCTATCACAGTTCCTCCCTTCACCTACCACAACCGGATATTGCCTCCAGGCAGAGGACAATATTAAACTGATAATATATACAGCTAGCAGTAAGGAGAAAGAAGAGAGAAAACATATCATCTTCAAACAGGAAGCATGTTCAAAGATACTCATCAAGGCTAAGGAATTTTATTATGACTTATTGCTTAGGCTTTTAAAATTATTTAAAAACATAAAGCATGTAATTCTTCCCATCCTTCCTCATGAAGGCCACTCACACTAGTGAAAACTGGGAACAAATGCTAGTGAATGCTGCCCATTTCATATGGGTCACAAAAGGCTGACCCTGTCAAGAAAACAGGTCAAAACTCACACATGCTGTTTCACGTGTTACTAAGAAGTGCATGGTATGCGTCCTTAAGAGCTAGACCCTTTGCTCCTGTCAAGATTTTGCTCCCCAGTAGTATTCTAGAAGACTATACTCTGCACTCTTCTGCATTTCCTTCCACTTTTAGAGGGTATAAAAAGAATACTTCCATGGCTAGAAAAGCCTTATGAATCCGCAGCATGTTGTTCTCTATATCCTTCAACTCCAACATGTACTAGAGATTAGTTTGTATCTATAAAAAGAACTACAGCTGTTTGTGCTCGTCTACTTAGAAGAGGCTTGGAAACCACATATTAATTAGGGACAATTTGTCTGGGAGCACTTCAAAACTCTTGTGTGTACTCGCTGTGTAACTAATAGCTTGGCCTTCCCTTCACCTGTGCTGAGACTAAAACATCATTCAGGGGAAAGGCTACAAAATGCACTTCACCTGAATATCTCTCTAAGCGGTTCACACTGTAACCCCAGTGGCATTTGGAATAAATGATTATTAGTTCGTATTTCACATCATCTTAGCAGCTTTATTTGTGTCCTGTATCCTCTACTTGGCAGCCATTCTTTCCGCTTTGCTGTCTCTTTACACCCTTTAATACAGATGACTGATTGGATTAAAATAATTTAGGACCGAGATGATTCATGTTTCAGTTCAAGTCAACTGTACAGCCTGTTCTGCACTGGAGAGACCACCTGTAGCTTACCATGCACTTGGGTATGTTCCAGTGACTTGGAGGTGTGAGAAGACTCGGGCAAAACTAGGCACTTCCCTTTGGCCTTTGGCGCTATGGCAGCTGTTCATCGAGCTGCCTGCTGGCAAAGGCAGTAGCAAGCAGTGCTGTGAGTTGAGACAAACTCTTCGCCTCCACGGTGCTCAAATTCAGACGGGTCACAAGTGAAAATCTTTGGCCTGATCGTCCAAGCAGTTCTGCAAAACTGCTGAGCGACTGGTCGCTATTGGTGGTCCTGCAAAGAGCATGCTAAGAGCCAGTGTAATAAAAGGATTTTGCAAGGCAAGACTGAAGTACCGCATAAGGCAGCAGTCACAAGTTGCCAGTCTTTCCAATTTTCACATACTGACAGGGATCTTAGTCCCTATGTTTTGCAGGTTACAGCCTCATTTTCCATACTTTTGGAAACTATTTTGCATCCACCACTGGACTAAAAAGTGTCATCATACCATGTGACACTGAGTAAATTTTCACACATTCTCAGGTAAGACAGAGTAACAAAGAGTATTTTTCTTGAAGTCATGTGCAAAAGCAACGGCAAACATGACATTCAGAAAAAACAAAGGCACTTATGATGCTTTTTGTGTGTTTCTACAGTTCTTTAGGGCATAATAAGGGTAAGTCGCAGGTGTCCCCATTCTCCTCGGTGTGACTGATGACACTTTTCACTTAGGCCGTTCCAGGAAGTGCTGCGATGTGGCCCTCATCCTCAGTGAAAGGTGTTCCCATCTCAGTAATACTAACAGGGCATCTGTCTGTCCCTGCTTCTGAAACCGCTATTTCCACAGGGCTCTGCTGAGAGGGGTCCTTTATCTGCAACGTAATGTCAGTATCAGACAACTGTATTTCAGTGGCTGAGCAACAGGTATCTCTGTTCAAACACTTGTGCTTGTAGCCTTGCAGTTGTTAATGTCATGGGAATGTGAGGAGTCCCATGTTATGAACAGGTGTATATAAAAGCAGTCTTAAAACAAACAAACAAATAAATAAATAAATAGTACTGTTATTCCAGTAACCCTAGACATGGGCTGAATCCTGTACGCTAAGCATTTCACGTAGAACAAAAAGATTACTATACCTTCCTCACCCCAACAACTTTACAGCCTAGATGCTCGTTTTCAAACTCATGCAAAGTTCACAGTCATCAAGGTTTATAAGTTGACCTATTAACATCCCTTCTAAGGACAGTAGACTGAGTAGATCACCAGTGTAATCTTAATAAAACCAAAAAAGTTTCTTGACAGCAAATTTAGCCTTAACATTCTAATACAAAACACAAACATTCATGAGAACTATTTTTTTTTTGGGTAGGAAAATACTTCTTCCAGTTACCGCAGTTCTGGCAGCAGCAGGGTCCTGCTGGAGACACAGCACAGGAATTCTACATACCTGGCTTGCAGAGCAAAGCAAATGCTGCGAGAGTCACGTCAGTGTAGGAAAATGCTAGTACATTTTCCAAACACTGATATCACCTCGCTGTGTATAGAGATGTCGGGATCTTGTGAGATCAGACTACAAAGCTGGCCTCACAGTGGTTGATTGGCATGTTACCTACAAACACTTTTTGACAATGAAATTGGGTCTCAAGACTTAAGATTCACCTGAAACTGGGTGTAAATAGTAGAACCAGTGGCTGGGAAGAATGTAAAGGGATTAATCTCAGTGAACTCTTCCTCCCCTACCCTTGCTGTGGGGGTTTTGGGTTTTTTCTTTGTTTGCCTGTTGTTTTTTTTTTTTTTAATTTTATTTTTAAACTTATACTAACAGCAGTACTAATGCAGATTTAGTACCAAATATTTTTTTGATCACTTTCAGGAAAATTTTAAACAACTCTTGCCATGGAGACTTTTTATGGGAGAATGTTTTTAAGACTCACTTTCATTTAGGCTACTACAATACATACTGAGTCATAATCCATCAGATCTGTGACTGAGAAGCACAGAAATCCACAACAAAAATGACCAAAGTAGGTCTTCGGACGCTGACTGTAACTTGAAAGTTAGAAGTTATGGGGGTCAATCTCTTTTCTCAAGTAACAGGCAATAGGACAAGAGGAAATGGCCTCAGATTACGCCAGGGGAGGTTTAGATTGGGTATTAGGAAAAATTTCTTCACCAAAAGGGTTATCAAATATTGGAACAAGCTCCCCGGGGAAGTGGTGGAATTGCCATCCCTGGAGGTATTTAAAAGACAGGTAAATACGCTGCTGGGACATGGTTTAGCGGTGGTTTTGGTAGTGTTAGGTTGATGGTTGGACTTGATGATCTCAAAGGTCCCTTCCAACCTAGACAATTCTATGATTCTATGAATAATTAGCTTCAGCTGCTAAAAAAATGAACATGACACATATATAAAAAAGTTGCCACGGGGAATTTTTGCGAACTATGTTTTTACCCACGATGTAAAAACAAAGCCATTATTCATTTCCCTCAACATATAGACTTTACTGCAACTTCCACATGTGTACAAGAAGATGGATCAGAAATGGACACAAAAATCTGAGACTACATCATTGGATAGCACAAGCTCTCTCACGTAAAGTTTCATAAAGGACATTTCCTGAACAGACCGTGGGACACTTACAGCCATACTTAACAACTGCTACATGTTTTCTACTGACTGGAAAAACAGAATGGAAAATCCATACCTTTCCACACAGTGCCATGCCTGAAGGGTCACACAGAAAGTGACTGTACCTCTAATGTAACAGCACTTCTTTCAAAAGCCCCAGTACTTTAAAAATGTGTCACATATGCCCAGATACACCCTTTGGAAATAGTTTAATTGATTTTTATAAAGATTTTCACATGCCGAAAGTTAATCATGTACATAAACATTTACACAATCCCTCAGGACACACAACTGAAATGAAAGACTTAAAAGTATCTTAGGTCAGTCCAAAAAGTTACTGAATTTTTAAAATATTTTTCCAGTCTAGTCTTTGCTGCTAACTCCACGGAACTGTATGTTAATAAACCTCCTGTTTCGTATTTTTTAAAGCCAAGGTTCATACTGATAGATGATCTGGGCTGCAAACCGTATTGTTATTAGCCCTACTGTGATTTGATGTAGAAAGCAGATTTGATGTTTTGGTATAGCAAACCTTACAAACAGGAGGAAGAACAGTTGTGAGAAAATGCACAAAAGTTAAAATCAGAAGTCCGAGGTTCTATTTTGGAGGTTTTTTCCCACGTTTTCTGGGTGACCTTGAGAAAATTACTTAACCTTTTCATATCTCAGTATTTCTACCTGTATAATAGAGATAATATGCTCTTCATCATCATGATGATGTCTATTCTCAACTAGTTTTTGCAGTTTGTTCCAAGATTCACAACTGGAAATATAATTTTTTTTTTCCACTGTTCACATTTTTTTTCCTTTACTGTACAGTTATCAAGAACTCTAAATTATACTATTACATAAGAAAGGCAGAGGTTGTTACTCAAGTGGATAAAGGATGCATAGTAATTCATTTTCTCAACAGGAATTACTCAACAGAAATAATTTACAAACGCTCACCAAGCTGACTTCAGTTATCGTTTACAGGTATATTTTACTTTGTAATATGAGTCAAGTAGAATCAAGATTTTTAATGGTAAAATATAACTCATAAAAATATGTACCATGCAATTGTGTACATTCTTTGACCAAAGAGCCTGATATGTACTAATGTATTTTCCTGAGGAAGCTGAATATTAAAAATCACTGGATGAAATTTTGCTCTGTGGTACGTAAGCAAAAAGGAAAACTATCTGTGGAGAAGGTGCTGAAACTGATCTATGGAGAGAAACAACTAATTAACAAGAGATAATTTAAGAGAGGGATCCTTAAAAGAGGGCTGAGACGTCATATGTAAGGTTTGTCTCTTGAAGTCAGCAAAGTCACAGATAGTAGAATCTTTTTAGGCTTTTCTGCGTTATTAATGGGGCAAAAATTGTCAGTGGAGAAGGGAGTCATTGACGAGCAACCTCATCCAGGAAACAAGGGCAACATTAACAGCATGAAGCACTACAAAATCAAACCAATGAGATTTTCACAGCCTTCCCTGTATATTGCCTAAAATGAAACTCAGATAAAACCACACAGTGCAGCCTGCTCTGAATATCAGATAGATGTTTCCGTCCTGTCCAGACATGAGTTACCCTTTTCAAGATCAACTTCTACTTTCATGCACAAAAGAGGTCCATTAATGTCAAAGGATTTAAAGTAGGGCAATTCATCGAAGTCTGAACTGCAACAAATGTTGAGAATACAGTGAGGCTCAGCCATAAAAGGAAGGAATGAAGGAAAGAATAAGACTATATTCTGAAAAACTTATAGAAGCATTTCTAGTGCCTAGAGCATGTGGGTATTATCAGAGAGTGCTTGATTCTCTAAGGTAAGTGCCCAGTGCTGAGCTGTGACTTTGAGGAAATCAGTTCTCCATCAGAATGCAAGTAGTATTAATATACACTAGACTGGTCATAGTTGTAAACATATAACTGGAGAACAGAACATACCTCAATGTTTTGGGTAATACCTCTCCCTTTACTTGTCTATATTAGACATGATATGCAAATTCTCTTTAAAAAAAGAGAAAATAAGACAGACAGGCTTAAAAACAAACCAAGAAAAATTGTTTTTTTCTTTTTTAACCAAAAGTTTCAGATCTGAATTTAGAAGTTCTTCCCCAATGCCACCGCTCACCATTGCAGACTGCAGAAAGCCTGCTCAGCTCCACATCTCCTAGAGATTCTTCTCATTTTCTCTAGTCCCAGCAGAGAGTGACCAGTGAACTCTGCTAGCTAATCCACAAGGCCAGAGGGCAGGCCTTCCTTGACCCTTTCCAAGGACCTGGCATGAAAGAGGAGTTTCTCACCTCACTTCTCTTTGTAACCCTGATCTCTTGAGTGCCTGTAAACCCAGGTCGCAGCTCCCTTCTACCAGCCAGATCCTGCAGTCAAGTATTCCTTGTCACTCACCCCAGAGACAGTCCTGGAGCAGTCCAGCCTTCAAGCCCTCCAGGGTCTTGCATCCCAGCAGTATCACCATCTTCTTCTAGTTCTCACTAGTTCATACTTCTAGTACCCCTTTCCAAGCAGTCCCCAATGCCCTCAGGTGCCAAAGCCAGCATTAACTAAACACAGTCCCCTCCTGGCTTTTAAAGAAACCACGTATGCTTCCACCTTAGCACGTAAACAGATGGAATCTGGGTTTATAATAATCCTCCAACTGTTATTTAAAAATATGAATCCTTTTGATGCTGCTGTCCTCAGATGAAGTCTCTGAGTAACAGGAGCACATGGCAGAACCCTTAATGTGTACTGATACATCTTATTCGAAGTGCCGCTTTCCAGATGCACTGGTTAAAACTCACTTTCTGCTGCTGCTCACTGAAGTAAGAAGAGAACTTAATCTGATGAAGGACAACGTTGAGGTAGTAACATCAGGCAGCTCAGTGGTTCATCATATTCACTGCAGAGATTCCTTCTGAACATCATTCCTCTGAAAAAGAAAAAAACACACCAATCTTTCAGGTCCTGGATCATTATGTTCAGTCTGATGAGAAATAACTTTCATGCAGTAAAAACTGTTCTCTTTGGGCACCGCAGATACCATTTATTTTGACTGAAGGAATTAAAAACATGAGAACTCCATGAAACGTCATGTGAAACTCCATTTCAATTTATCACATCCACTTTAGTTTTTGCTTTACCCCAAATTGTCACGGTAGAGGATGACCAAAGGCAAAGGAAGAGAAAAAGAAAACACAATTCAGGATACCTATTAGAACTCCACCAAAATAAACTGATTGTAAATAAGCTAGGGAATCCTGAAGGATTGCAAAACACAAAAACTTTTCATGAAACATGACTCTTCCCTTTCCTGTTGTGGGTCACTATCAGGAAAGGAACTTAGAGTTACCATCTTGTATCAGATTTCTCCTTGCTTTTTTCACTGACTCAACCCTGCTTGATTTTTTTCTCACGTGTAGGAGCCAGACCATAGTGATTTCAGAGACAGGGCTAAGGAAGCCACAGTACGTGTCAGAGAGCTGCATCTCGCAGCCTCCCTTCAATGTGCTGTTTCCTGAAATAGAAAGAATCCCCATCACAGCTGAACCTGCTCCATTTTTACTGAGTCACAGCACAAAGGTAATTGCTTATTAGAGCTGGTCATGAACACGGCTACAGTGTGAGCTGCCCGATTCCAGCTTTTAAAAATAAAACTACTGCAGGAGTTTTCAAAGTAACACAGAGGACTGCCCAACATCATTGGAAGTCATTTTTGGGAAACCTAGGATTTGGGCTCTAGATAAGATTGTTGCATAAAGAAGGCCAGGGCCACAAGCCTTACCAGAACAGCCATACAGCTAGGAACGGCATGAAACCAGTAAGGACCTACAGCATAATGCTTCAGCCATATGAGGTCGATCCTGATGCAAACTGGGTTTCAGAGAGATGTAATTTCTCATCCTCTATTTAAGGGGGATTCTCCGAATACAAAATCATGGCAGTTAAACCACTTCACAGGGATCTCAAATCAGTTCTGAATTTTTCAGTCAAAAATGTTAAAACAAAAACTCTCATAGCAATAAAGCAATATCCCCTACTAAGCACTTTGTGTCTTAGTGACTAGTTCCCTACATGCTTAAGATTTTCACAATACTAGTATTTCTTGCCCAGTTTTGGATCTCTCAGGACTGGAGACAGTCTCGACAGAGGATCCTGCTTGTGTGCAGGATATTCAATTGAACTTCAGTGACTGAAGTCAAAAGGACACCATAATGTTTCTGTTTCAACACGTGACTAACTTGTAGGCACCTGTCTTCCTCTGCTTCCTCCCTCCAAGAGTTACTGGCTTGGGTCTACTTAAGAAACACCAGATCCAGCAGATTTATTTGACTTCAGTTAAAATTTGACTGTTATGATTTTCCTTGATCTCAATTTGCAAGATCTCATCAAAAGAAGAAAGCTCATCACAGAGCGCACATTTCGTTGGAACTTTCATTCCAGTCCCTTTACAACTAATATCCAACTTGTAAAGGAAAGGGCTGAGGAACAATATAAGATAAATGGAATAAGGAACAAGACACTCCTGTTGACTTGTCTGGGAGCTCTGTTCTTGTTAATTCATCTGTTCCTGTAAACATGGGAGAATTGAATCAGGTTACTCACATAACAGGATCCTGAATTTGTATCCCACTTGTGCTCCCCTAGGCCACTGAAACTCAGCTGGAAAGCCTGGCTGACCCTGAACAAGCTTTTTATTATTGAAATTGCCAATAAAACTACATATTAAATTCATTCATTTATTTTACTTATTGTGATTAAACATTTTTTGACGTGGTGTGCCTTTCTCTACCAATCCTTCATTCTGCTTACTGCATGAAAACTTTGTGCAAGTGCAAATTACATAGATACTTTGTCAGTTCCCGACTTATATTCGTCCATCTCACATCTAACCATCAAGACATTCCTGATCTCCCTTCCTCTCAACTGCGAAACAATCTTCCTACCCACCTTTTAAGTAGGAAAAAAATTACCACTTGGGAGAATCAAGCTAAGTCAGCTAGCACACTCCCTCACCCCTTCTTGCTTTGAGTTCAGTTCCCCCCTTATTCCCAGCACAACCAAAAACACTAAGAAAGGAATGGAAGAATGTGTGAAGGAAAAATGAAATTACTTTGGTTAAATCATTATTAAATAGCCAAATCCTCATCTGAAGCAGTTCTGTCACTGTACTTCATTGGAGCATTTGGCTACAGGCTCCTAATCGATGTTGAGTAGCAAATGTTTGCTTTTGCATATATTCTCTTGTGTAGATTTATGTAACTGGCAGGACAGGCTGTTAGCATAAATGTAAACCGTTGTACTTAGATTTCAGTCTAGTTTGTTCTATTTCTTTTTTAACAGACATACTGCGACAATAATAGCTTACTCCAGGTTATCCGCTCAGGTGGTAGTGTTAAACAAATTTATTTTATGCTTGAAGGGCCAGGAAAAGTTCTGTGGGATTCTGAAAGGTGGGGCACTGAGATGCTACCCTTCGAAAAAAAACCATACACCGGCAGTCACTCTCCAGTGCCTGACAAGTTTATTTAAAAATCATTATCTTTACCTGCAACTACAAAGTGGCCAAAGCGTTACTTGTAGGCCACTGTGAGAAAAGCTGCTGAGCCAGTTCACGTATTGACAGTTAAATGAAAAATTCTCAGAAAAGTGTGGGTCATTTTGCTCTTCCTTTACTGCTTTGATGTAGTGAATGTATTTGCAGCAGAGCAAAATATTTGTTAATTCTAGTTTGTTAAAGTAGGTGGGCTGGGCAGTCTTTCTTCATTTGGATAATCTAGAGGTCATACATCCCTTTGTAAATACCTCTTTTAAAAGGCTCTGGGAATGCGTATTTTAATGCTCACACAATTTTTTAGTGCTCAAGGAAAAGTGGCACTTGAGTTAAGCCCTTATTTGGAAGAGCCAACTGGCTACAGTTTTCTCAGCTAAGTTTATCCTAGTCCTCAGATGTCACAATTAAAATTGTTTCAATAAATCAATAGGCTCGACTGAACAAATCATCAGATCAAGGCACAAAGCAATCAAACTGAACAAGACAGATACTCAGCTGACACTACTTTGTGGTAAGTATCGAAGATAATCAGTTCTGAGCCAGAGCATGGTATTAACTCCCTCTGTGACCTTGACAATTCAATTTACTGCAGTGCCCAAGTTTACGGGCACATCGTTCAGTCTCGCAGTGTTGCAAGGCAAAATTAAGAAGGTTTTGCATAAAGGTCGCAAACTGTAACCTTTTTTCGCTACTCAGAGGATTAGCAGTGCCAGTTTTAAGAAAGATGCAATGATGGATTAATCAGCCTTCAACTGGGAGATGCAGAGAGATATCGAGTGAAACAGGTGGGAAGAGATTCACGATCCCTTTCCCTTCATACAAATAGCAAGCATTTGCAACTTAATACTTACAGTTGAACAGCGAGCTAGAATTAAGAGGCCACCATTTATTGAGGCAAACTAACTGAAAATAGATCAGCTTTAAAGAGAATTCCAGCTTTTCTTCTGTCTAAAATCGGAGCACAAGACCTGTGGCTGTTGTGTAGTCAACACTGACATTTTGAGGCTGGAGTGGTCCCAAGTATGAAAGCAGCCTGGGTTATAAATCAAGCTGCGTTGCTGGGGTTCATCCTGCTGACAGCCCATCTTGAATTACCTACTGCCATGACTCTGTTTCTACCCTGTACTAGGAATGCCATGCTAATAATGTAGCTCAGGGAAATGACAGGAACAGCCCAAGGAGGTTACCTTTGACAGCCTTCTTTTTTGTGTTTGAGCAAAACTCCAGAGTTGCAATTCACAATGTTTTATTGAACTCTATGTAACAGCCTGAGGTTTTGATTGTTTTGTTTGCACTTGTGTGTGGGCAACATTAGAAACTTTGCAAAACTGGTAAGACAAGACTGAAAACGGGAAGCATGAATGTCTGTCTTACAAGGGTAAAATTACCAAAGTAGAGTCCCTCTAAAAATATGATTCTCACCTGAGCTTTGGTTGCTACATTTTCCCAGGATTTTCTGTAGAAGTTCTGCAAAATAAAATAATTTTGAAGATCCAAAACATTAGATTCCTTTGGCGGCTTTTTTTGCCAATGCCAGAAATTATGCTACAATCTCACATGATCAGACTCTTAACTGGACATATCTATAGAACTAATTTTAAAGACATTCCTTCCAGTCTTTTATCAGAAGGGAAATGAAAATTGTGAGTCATTGGCAAATTGCTCAGTCGTTCGCTAATGACAGAAGGAACAGATCGCTGAATCTCCTGCCCCCTTACATAGCACGTGCCAAGGACGGTGAAAGTCAGAACTGCCAAACAACAAGCAATCACAAACGGAAAGGCCTCGTCTAGCGGAGCTGCTCTAGTTTGGGCAAATAACGGTGCAAATGCACCCCAGATCTGCACTCCTCTGAAAGTCAGCACTTCTGTCTGAGCAGTCACATCAAAGTCACCACAGAGAAATAACACCTACACAGCCCCTCAAAACCAAAGCAATGTCTTGTCATTGGGCATAATCACGTGGAGGCTCCCAGAAAGCCACTAGTTTATTTCTGAACTCGGAACTGTAGCCCCTTCAGCTGGGCAGGGAATGAGATCAGATGTCAAAAGCATTATCCCAGGAGAAAGCACATCCGTATTTTATGCTGCAGTGTATTTACTTTACACCTTAATTTTCCTAACACCATCACTGGTGAGGAACCTGTTAGTAGCTGAGGAGGCCAGTGTCCTCAGCCTTTCTTTTACATTTCCATCTGCGATGTTGTACCTTCAGTTTACGGTTACTGCAGTTGAACTGTGCAGACAGCTTACCAAAATGCCTCATAACCCTAATGAAATCATATTGCAGAAATCTGTGAAAAATGAGGGGCTTACATATGAGGAAAAAAAATCTTTCTGTGACTGATCTGAGGTTGAGCAGCTAATGCAACAGTTGGGGAGATCAGATTGTGATTAGAAGAAAGGGCAAAAGACTTGGAGAAAGACTTGTGGAAAACCCAGAATTAGCCCTTGACAGAACTAGCCAAATTTCCCAAGAAAGGAAATCGCCCAGGCTGGAATGCAACTCACGGGTAAGAAGCAAATCACACTGAGTCACACAGAAAAATGGATAGCTAAATCTTCTAGTAAGCTACTTTCCAGAAAGCAAATAGGATTGTTTGCACAGGATGGCCTGGCCAGAGTAGTCACAGCTTCCTAGGGCTTCAGCTTTCCATACTACATGGTGATCCTGAAGGTGTTTCACAGAACAATTCCAAGGCCATTGGTAGGTCAGCAATGCATTTTTGAAACATTATTTAAAATGCAAGTTTAATACTGTCACTGGTGCTTCCTAGAAAAAGAGAACAGAGGAATTTGTCCCTCCAAAAGACAGGCACAAGTTTCTGGGAACAAGTTTGCAGGCTCTTTTAGAGAGTGCTGAGTAGGTGGAGCTTCCATACCTCCAAATTCCCTAGCCTTGAGTAGCTTAACAGCCAAAACAAAAGTTAGTGGATACTACCCTACTCCAAACAAAAACAAATTCTGAAGCAAAACTGACCCACCACTTATCAGAACAGGATTACGGGCCAATTTGCAGTCATCCTTGCTGATGTGTTTACAGGGAGCAGAAAATCAGGTTGTTAAAGGCCTTGTAAAGGTTTGGGAATAAGCCCTTAAATCTAAATATGATTTTTTCTATCACGTCGAATGGAATCATCTAACAGTTCATCACCCTATTCATAATAAAATAAACATAATTTCCCTCCATGTGGGTCATGTTTTCCAGCCTAAGTCACCAATTATGTTACTTTATAAGGCTTGCTCATCTGAAGAACTACTTGTGGACATTATGCAGCTTTTGTTATTTAAAGAGGGGTTCTAAGAGACAGCAGAGTCGAGAAGGAATTCAAAGGATGACAAAGAGCTACAGCTAACTTCAAGGATAATAAAGCATGTATTTTCATCCTGATATTTGTTAACAGAGATACCACTGCAAAAAGCCTCTGACAATATAAGAATTTTAAATGCGCTAAAATGCTAAACCCCCAAAACATGCTACTGAGGGTCTGAGGAGGGTTTTAAATGCACTTGCACATACCATATGATGAAACTAGTACTGAGCACACAGAAGTGCTCAGCCATGTGCCACAGAAAGTCAAATCAGATTCTGCCCTCATTTATTCCCACCTAATCTTCCTAAAGAGAATCAAACAGCCTTGATGCAAACAGGGTATGAACTTACACAGGAGGGAGGCTTACAGCATGGTAAAAGCTGTACCCAAAGCTGAAAAATGAAATATCTCTTGAAGTTCTGCAGCTTTCTAACAGAAGAGGAAAAGATATTTAAGTCTTCTGTTATACCAGCTTCAGGATCAAATAATCCCTTACTTAATTACCTCATTGCACAGTTACCCCCTGCAAACATCCATTATTTTCCTTAACTGCTAGATACAAAAGCATCTATCATCATCAGAGTTGGTTAGCGTCAACATTTGTAAATAAAGATATACAACATTTAAATAAACTGATTGGAATACATTTCTTACATTTAACCATACAATTTCACTGCTGCCTCAAGACTAAACAAAAAAGTACTTTAGTATTTCCATGGCTCAAGGCATCAGTAGCCACAATCAACCATTTAAAAATCAGTTTTCTAATTGCTTTCTTTATTAAAAGATAAATTGAGTATACTGCTGCAGCATCAACACCTTTTTCCCTAATGAGATGTATAATTTTAGCTCTGAATGAATTTGGGGAAAACTGCTATCTAATATGCTGTTGAAAATTAAGTGATCTATAAAACTGACTGTGCACAATGCCATATGCTTTTCTTCCTTCCACAGCAACCCTCCCTCTATTTTCTGTATTATCTTTTTTTTTTTTTTTTTGGAGGGGGTGAGGGGGAAAATGCAAGGATTTTTGTTCTATAATCCATGGTAAAACTGATCTGCTCTATTTGCACGTTGCCTTAGATTTGACAAACCTTTCAAATAAACTGCATTGTCTCATGGTAAATATTGATAACTTTAATGCTCCGTGAAAAAGAATGTATTCAGGCACTTGACAAGCTGCAAAATTTTTCCTTTGGGGATGTAAGTTGACTTGTCAGTGGAATATTTTTGCAACTACCATTAAGTCCCAATCCATATGAATACGAACTTGGGCCAAATATAAATGCAGAACTAATTTAAATCACGATTTCCTGCCCTGGTCTGTGTAACCTGCGTATGGGACCAAAAAAGACGCCCCTTAACGTGCATCACAGTCAGTACTTAAGACACGGTGCACTCCTCCGTAAGACGGGAAATACTAAACCCCAACTGCAATTCTTTTAAGTGGGCTACAGCTGCGCTGAGAGTGTGTTTAAAACAGTGGTTGTGTATTTCGGCGACGCCGCTGCCGGGTTTATTCCCACACACGACCCGTGAGACACTTTCGGACGCTTTTATTCCCAAGGTTCTGTTAACCCCTGCCCTTAGAGAGCCGGGTCGGGGGGGGGGCGGGGGGGAGGTAATCCCGCCTCCGGGCCCCGCACAGGTCTCGGGTGCACACGGGACAGAGGGACAGAGGGACAGAGGGACAGCCGGCCGCTGCGGCGGGCTCGGGGCGCGGCGCCTGTCCCTGGTGCTGACCATGAGCGGTTTCAGGAGGAGCCGAGCTCAGCCCAGCCCAGGCTCGGCCGGGGGCTTACAACCATGGAATCGTCCAGGCTGGAAAAGGCCTTCAAGATCAAGTACAACCGCCAACCTAACGCTGCCAAACCCACCACTAAACCCTGTCCCTCGGCACCACGTCTACACGTCTTTTAAATACCTCCAGGGATGGCGACTCAACCACTTCCCTAGGCAGCCTGTTCCACTGTTTGACAACCCTTCCAGTGAAGAAATTTTTCCTACTATCCATCCTAAACCTCTCCTGGAACAACTTGAGACCATCTCCTCTTGTCCGGTCACTTGTTTCTTGGGAGAAGAGATTGACCCCCATCTCGTTCCAAGCTCCTTTCAGGCAGTTGTAGCGAGCGATAAGGTCTCCCCTCAGTCTCCTCTTCTCCACTTCCCTCAGCTGCTCCTCATGAGACTTGTTCTCCAGATCCTTCACCAGCTTCATTGCCCTTCTCTGGACATGCTCCAGCACCTCATCATCTTTCTTGTAGTGAGGGGCTCAAAACCGAACACAATATTGGAGGTGGGGCCTCACCAGTGCTGAGTACAGGGGGACAATCACTTCCCTAGTCCTGCTGGCCACACTATTCCTGATACAAGCCAGGATGCTACTGGCCCTCTTGGCCACCTGGGCACACTGTCCGCTCATATTCAGCCAGCTGTCGACCAACACCCCCAGGTCCTTTTCCTCTGGGCAGGTTTCCAGCCACTCTTCCCCAGGCCTGTAGCGCCGCATGGGGTTGTTGGGACCCAAGTGCAGGAACCGGCGCTCAGCCTTGTTGAACCTCACACAAGGACGGGCCTCAGCCCATTGATCCAGCCTGTCCAGACCCCTCCAGATCTCCAAATCTGGGAGGGATTTGGGTCAAATTTGGGTCTCCAAATCCCAGGTGACTCAGGTGGGGCACCGGATGGGCTGAAGGGTTTCAACGCTAGGGAACAGGCTTTTTTTTTTTTCGCTTTTTTTTTTTTCTTTTTTAACAAGCTGTGAAAGCAGTGTCTCAGGCATTCCACTGAGAAAACAGCTGCCTTTCTGGAAGCCACTTTTGGGAGCAGACTACAAAAGCTGTACATAGTACGGCTGAACGGAGGGCTCTGTGTAGCGGGGAGCCTCCTGAATCTTGACAGGACTCAGCAGTCACACGAAGTTCCCTCAAGGATAAGCATCTTAAATTCAGGCGGGCATTTAGGTCTTCATTCTGTATCTTTTTTAAAATTGTCTTCCAAGCCCTTTGTCTCCACTCCGGCTCTCGTTTTAACTTTTCCACCCCGTTAAAAACGATCATTACCCATCCAGGCCACCGAACCGCTGGGGGAAAAAAAACCCAACCAACTTCATTTCTACTTTTCCTAACGGGAAATCACCGCTTTCACACCTGTGCCAGCGGTGAGCAAATGGCGGGGGAGGATGAAGGCTGCAGGCTCGCCATGCATTAAGGCACCTGCTTCAGAGCTTCTCCCGAGCTTGGGCCGCCCACTGGTTTCCCCTCCGCTCTGTCGCCTGACGAGGGGCCAAGCGCACGCCTCCAGAACGTTCTGCGCCCCTCCGGTGGGTGCGGCCCGCCCCCCTCCAGCCCCACCGCCGCCATTTCCCCACCTCACCGCCGCCCTCAGGGCTCCCAAACGCCTGACGCCCCGCGGGTACCTGCTCCCCCGGCGCTCGGCCGAACCGCTCCCCACAGCTCTGTGTCCCCTGCCTGCTCTGCCACCCTCCGAAAAAG
>VZSF01011124.1:478490-555463 GCA_013398295.1 Chionis minor | reverse complement strand
GAGGTGCTGCCAGCGGGCAAGGTGGGTCGCGCCGCGGCGCCGAGGGAAGGAGCGGCGCCGGCGGAGAGCGAGGGGACGAGCCCGCTCAGGCGGAGACGGCGGGGCCGGCGGCGGGGGCCGGCCGGGTCCCGCACTCCCCGGCGTAGCGAGCGAGAGCGGGCCGGAGGTGCGGTCCCGTTAGGGGGCCCGCAGGGAGCCCGGCGGGCCGGCGCCGCGCCAGCCGGAGGCGGCTGTAGGGTGGCAGCCGCTCGCTGCCTTTAGAAGCCTCCCGGCGGCCTGACGGAGTTTCTCTAGGGGACAACGCGACCCGGTAAAGCCTCTACTGGGAAGGCAGAAACGACTAGGTGGGTGGCTTGGCCGCAGTCTCGGCTTGTGGGCGTCTGCTCGATTTTGAGATTAAACCGTGCATCCTCGGGCGTGTGTGGCGTAGGGGCATGCCGCGCCGTCGGCCTGGTGGAGCGATGGTGGAGGCATCAGTGGGACGGAGAAGTTAGGCTGGTGGCACAGGATCCCTCTTCCAAACCGTGCTGCACGTTCCTTGCGCCGTGCCAAGCCTCGGGCTCTCTGGAGGCAAGCCAACACCCCAGAGGTCCTGTGACATCCCTGTCACAGCTCATTCCCCGCTCTGTGTGGACCTGGCGGTGCTCTGCACGTCACCCCTTCAGCCATTTGTGTGGGTTTGGGTTTGGTTTTTTTTTCCTTTTGCTGTTTTCTCTTGTAAGCCAAACCAGTCAGTTAGGACCCCCTGCAGCAAGGCACAAATCACAGTAGTGACAGGGTTGCTATAAACTTTCCTGCTTTCAGCCCAGAGTCGGGGAAGGATGATAAGAACAGAACAGCAACACATTTTGCAGCCTCCTCTTTCAGGTTCAAGTACCTGTGTTAGAAACTGAGCCCTGCGTTTTAATCCACTTGCTGCTGTTGACTCATTTTGTGACCTAAAGCTGGTAACTTAAATGCTATAGCTATGTATGTAAAAAGGAGATGGTAACAACAGCAGGTGTTTAGGTGTTCTTTAAGTAAAAAAAAAAATGACATTTGATACTTGGCAAGGTAGGCACTATAGAAGCATTAAGTATTATGTGCTGTAGTTGGATGCGTTTAAAAACAACGGCTGAAATGCTGGTAAGGTGAGAACTTAGTAACATGCACTTAAGTCTTTTTGTAATACAGGGGCAAAAAAGTCTTTGTAAGCAGTCTGGACAGGTAGCCTTTCCTCTTCCCTCTGTAGCCTGTCTCTTCACAGGCGTGGCTTCCAGTTGAACATAGTCACCAAAAATCGTAAAATCTTAAAGATCAAGTCTGACTACTCTATAGTGTATACCCACTCTCTTGTGGTAGTGAAAAGAGGTCATGGCAGGAAAAAAAAAAAATGGTCATGTAGTAGGGAAAAAAGCGTGAAATGGCAGTTTTCTGTAATGGTGAAAGTAGTCATGGTGAAGGATCTACAGGTGAGGGTAAAGAGCCAATTAATTGGATTAATTGGTAAGGCGATACTGGCAGCAGCAAACAGCCGAACAGAAAACAGTTTGAGCTTCGTTTCTGAAAGCATTGTATTACAGAGAAGGGAGATAATATTCCACCACTATTTTGCTCTAGCATATCTCCCCAGGAATACTGTATTATGTTAGGACCCACAAACCACATTGCCAGAAAGGCAGCAACAAAGTAGAATTTGATGAAGCCAAGTGTGATGGAAAATACAGCTTCTTAAGAAAGGTCAAAATACAGGACTTGGAAAAATTTGATAAAAGGTCTAAGTGTAACTCAAATATACAAAGTTCTGTGAGAACTGAAGGATTTTGATTAAATGGGTGAAACAAAGCCATACATGGAAGTACAAGTAGGATTAGCTCAACTTAGTTCAGAGCTCAGCAGTACAGGAGAGGAAATACCAATGAGCTCTTTTGCAATGTAGAACAGTCTTGCTTTGGAAGCAATATAGAACTTGTGCTGAACTTGTGGGAAAAATCTTTGCACTTGGTAATTACCCTTATGTTCAACTGGACATTGGCAACGTAGCAATTTAGCACTAAAAAGCTTTTATATCTCTAATGTGTCACTTTCCAATTCTTTAGCACCGATTATCCAACATATAGTAAATATGTGCTAGCTTGTCCTGGGGATTGCAATGCAGATCAGTCCCTAAATATTGCTGTTGTTTTCTCATTATTTCACATGGAATATAATTAAGACTGGGTTAATTCAAAAGTTTGGAAAACTCTAGGATTGCATATATAAGACATCTGGTTCAAAGCTTGGGTTTTTTTCATGCATGTGTCTAGGTGAGTAGTTTCTTCACATGCTCCTGAGCTATTCTCCTCACCGTTCCACTCCTCCGAAAGAGTGTAGATAATCATATTGAGCACAGGGCAGGAATCCATGGCACAAAAAGGACATGTTTGTCATAAAGCTGAATGCTGCCTTCTCGTATTGGCACTCCCTCAGGTGAGGGAGACTGAAACAAAGGCAGCCAGTATTTTTATCTAATTGCTTTTTAAAGGAATGCCTATCCAGTTTGTTGAAGATCTTTTTATCAAAGAAGAAATGATAGTTTATTCCTCTGCAGGGCAAGTCCTTCGCTTGCCTAAAGAAGAACATAAAAGGTTGTTGAAACCGAGACATCCCATGTGTCTTTTTATACGCCAAAGATGCATAGTCTATTGCAGATCAGAAGTCAAACTCTCGAGCAATCTATTTCTGAAATGCTTGATGATACAAATGATACAACCTTGTTGCTGCAGTAACAGTAATTCACGGCTCTTCTATGAGCATGTCTGCCAATGCAGCTAAAATATAACGGATGAGTAATGTAGCTAGCTTAATGAAGTAGTAGCAACTTGAACAATTGGAATTTCCATTACTTGTTTCCTTCCACCTTAATTTAGCATTGACGCTTGTGGTTTTTATTTCATTCACTTAATGGCTGTGCACTCCCGAGCATGCAGTTGTAGCTTTCCTAAAGTCAGTTCACAACGTGGTGTCCTAGCATATGTGAATTGTTTCCGCTAGCGTAACGTCTCTGATGTAGGACAGGGCAGGATGGCCCTGCTCAGGCTCCAAGGCATTTGCTGGAGGTGGCAGCACTCTCCTCTGCTGCGGAGCCCGCAGAGCCTGGTACCCATCCAACTTCCTCGCAACTGTTCCCATCAGTCAGCTGAGGGCAGCTCTGGGGGGGACCTGGTGAGCTCTGGACAACTCTCTGTTTTGATATCTGTAGAGAAAATGTCACCCTGCTCCTCGAATATGTTTTAGGTTTGGTTTTTTTTCCCCCTTTAAATGTCACTCCTTACACCAGTGACCTCATCTGACTCAGCATAGCTTCTGTCTGAAGGGAGGGAACTATAAACAAGTCATAGATTTTGACATAGCTGGAGACGTTAGGAAAGAAGGCGCTCCAAGAGAAACAAAATACGGTCATTTGAGCAAACAAAAAATGATTTTTGGAACAGTCTAAGATGCAGTTATGTAAAGCAACTAGAACCTAATCTAAACATCACAAGCTTCTGAAAACAAGGGGGTTGTCTATTATGTACACAAAGTTTATTCCATCCTCAGGTTTCCCAGCAGTTTTTTGCTGAGGTTTGTGCTGGTGCCTCCTGCACCAGTCTAGTTCCTGGGTTTGCTATGGATCCTTGACATGGTAAGAACACCCATTTCTCTCCCCTTTGAAAACAGGGCAGGGTTGAAATGGTCATCTGGGTGGATCACCAGCTTTCTCCTTTAGAGGCTACTTGCATTAAAAGTCTGTAGAAGACAAGTGAGACCTGTGCTAAGAGCGTCCCCAGCAAATGAAGCTGTGACTACAGCATGTGCTTCTTTACTTTTTGTAGTTCATTATTAAGCACAGAGGTTTCTCCAGGCAGGCAGAGGGGAAACAACCACAGGAGGAAAAGGACTTAGAGAAGCCTGGAAAAAGAAAACTGTGGAATACTTTTACTCTAAAATGCAAAATCCTGGTAGTGATAGTGCAGGCCTATGAAAGAGCTGTGGCCCTGTTGTGTTGAAGGGGAATGTTGGCCAGGACACTGGCATATCCTCTACACTTTCTTTTTAAAAGTGCTAAGCTATGCTGAATGTTCGTGCAGACACAGACAGAAACCAAAGGAGTAAGAACAAGTGACCTCAGTTTAACATTTCATTCAAATAACAGTGCCCCTAATGAGATTACCGCTTTAGTTTCCTAGGGCACCACCCAGCCTGAAGGATCTCACAGACACTTTCCAATGTCCTAAACTGATAAGCAAATGGCATGTTACACATGTGAAAGTAGGATAGAAGCACATAGTACTTGATTAAGCAGCATCCCTGTTTCTTTATGCTTAGCTCTGTTCAGCTTGATATCTGTGCAGTTCTGGGGTTTTGCCCTCCCCCCCCTCCTTTTTTTTTTCTTACACAAAAGACTGAAGATTTATGTCTAGGATGGTAACATGCACAGAATTCACGTTCCATAAAAACATGACCTCTCTTCTAATACTTCTTTCTGTGATACTGTCTCCACTAGCGAAGCAATGATTTGCCATGTTTATCTTACTCCTGGTTTTATTCTGTCCTCCTGAACCCTTGAAATGGAGCCAAGAAAGGGCACTAGAAAAACAACAGTGAGTTCCTCGGAAAAGGAAAGGAATAGTGCAATGGAAATTTACCTTCAATCTTTTGTGTGTGCGTTTTTAATAAATAAATAAACAAAAATATCCAGTTACCAGCATTTAGAAAAAAAGAGACCTACTGGATAAACGGGCAGGCCTGAAAACTGCTGTTTGAATTGCAGCAAGTTACTTTCCCCTCAAAGTAATCATCCAAACATCACTGGTTGTGGCTTCATACAGGGTAGGTTCCAAATGCCCTTCATGTAAATGTGGCCTCAAGGTATTTGTGAGACATCAGAAAGAAACCTGTTTTCTTCTCAAGCTGCCTGTTGCTATCTGCATTGATTTTTGGTTTGGGCCAGTTCTGCTGGCTGAGCGCAACTTTGATTCAAATCCATGTGAATTGCTGTGGTTTGATTTGGACCTCTGACTAAAAAAATACGGCTGTGTGGTTTAGTGTCTGTGTGGAGCATAATTTTTCCCTTGTACAAATTTTCTTTTGCCACTGTGAATACTGAACAAACATTTCTATTGCCTCATGGTTTTGAAAAATTATTGACCGTCTACTCAGATAAAGACTGAGGTCCTGGCAGTGTTTGTCCTCTGCCATTTCACCACCAGTTTTTCTGTTGGGTTTTAAGGTACATGCATGGGCAGAGTGACTTATTATCAGCACTCAAACTGAGCTACATCACTCTAGTGCGTTATGTGGTTTTGGCTGTCTTTTTGATTATCAGCGCAAAACCCATGTTGGGTTTTTTCCCCTTCACATTAACGTAAGGGAAATTTCTTTGTAACTGGAGGGTAAAGGTAGGGATGCTGTGTAGGTACAGTAGAGTGGTTCTGGAGGTCCTGTACATATTAATAACTTGAAAGAGGTGAGCATTATTTAATGTTTATAGCTTTATCCTGAGAGCAGAAGCTTTTTGGTTTTATCTGTAGTTCTGCCAACAGCTTCTCCTATTCCCTTTTGTTCTCTGTATTTTAGCTATTCCCAATCTAAGGCAGAAATGCTGTCCAGCATTACTGAACAAGGGTTATAAAGTTTTATGGAACACCTAACAACTGGAATATAAACTATGAAAAACCAAGGAATGAATTAAGAAAGGAGTTAGCTAGCCATTTGTATTCTTAGCCTTCCACCTAAGTGTCGTGCCTTCAGAAGACCTGTATCGAAATAATGAGATAGGTATGCAGTGAAACTATGCTTTTGCCACAGAAATTAAATGCTGGTTAGAAATAAACCATAATATTTCTATCTGTGTTCAAAGAGAATAAATTTTAATTTTCCCTTGAGAAAGCAACGGCTATGGAACCAAGAGCCATTGTGGGGTTTTTTTGTGATGCTAAACATATGTAGTATATACTTTTTTCAGTTTAACAAACCAATGCAAAAGAAGGTAAACACTCTTTTTTGGAACCTTTCCTGCTACATATGGAAAGACCTATGTAAAAAAGAACTTGTTTGTAGTGCATTATATATCACAGTGCAATAAACATATGTTCTGAAGTTACAAATGGCTATGCAGTTGTTAACAGGTTAGTAAAGAGATTTGGGAGTTTGGGATTTTTAGCATGGGATTTTGTTTGCTTGTTTTATTACAAAATGTGTTTTGCCCATAAAGTAACTGAGCATGAAAAGGGGCTTGAGAAGCCTAGAAAGATCTGTCCCCTTCCCTGGGGGCTATATTAGACCTCTGAGTCATGAAGTCTTTGCATAGTAGGTGTCTGGTTGCAAACCTTTTATGGGCCCTACTCAGCTGGGATATCAGCATCTGCATTATAGCTACCATCTATTCTTAGGTGATATCCCAGCAGGACTGAACAGGCAAGGCAGAAAGAGAATTGCTTTCATTATATAAAACTCTTCCCTTTTCTCACTCTGTTGTTTAATGCTTTCTCTGTCTACCCCATCCTTCTGTTCTGCAGTGCCTTGTTGTTGCCTTGTGAAAGAGGTACAAAATGGCTTACAGCGTGACTCTGAATGGACCGGGACCGTGGGGTTTCCGACTGCAAGGGGGCAAGGACTTCAACATGCCCTTGACCATCTCCAGAGTAAGTGAGCAAAAAAAACTTCATTGAGCTTGTTTAGGGTACAAAATAGCAGTGAACTCGTCATATGTACGCTCTGACTTGGCCTAGCGAAATAGAGGATCTTTGCAGGTAGGTGTGAAAAAAAGGAATTTAATGTGGACTTTAAATATACTAGTTTAAAGTACAGCCTGGCTTTGATGATGCCTTAGGAAGACAGTTCTGGTTAGTTTATTTTTAAGAACAACAATACTGTCACTTTTAAATAAGCTTCCAGTTCTATTTTGTACAGTGTTGTCCTCTTTCTGCTCACAGGGGCCTCACTGGTACTGTCTGTTTGGGGGGGAGAGAGTAGAACGGCTATGAATGGGAATATAAAATTATATTTCTAGAAAATAAACATGTAACTTGTAAATTCATCAAGTTTAGGTGTTAAAACTGGACAAAGATAGGAATATATGTCCTGTCTTTTGTTGGGGAGCAATAATGGGATGAAAATTAGACAAGTCAAGCATCAGACTCAATAGTGCTTAAAATATGGTCTAAATTATGCAGAAGCTTTCCATTTGCAGCTGACAAACAGCATGCGATTTAATAATTAATTACCTGGTCTATCTGTCAATTATGGATTAGCCCATTTATTTTCTAGATGTCTTGTTTGTGTTTTTTTTTCCCTAAGAGCAGTATTTTAGGGTGTTGCAGCATAGTGCTCTTACTACCCGAATTAGCTCAGTTTGTTAAAAGTTTTTAACATTGGATGGTTTACAGGAAATTTATAAGTGTTTCCCTTACCTACCCTTCTCTTATCAAACTAGGTAGTTAGTTCTGTGTAACTTCTGGTTTGGGAGCTCTGCTTTCTACTACCTCTTGCAGCTCCCTTCTCTTCCCTCGCCACCCCCCTCCCTCCGCTACCCCTCTCCCTTTTTACTTTATGGCAGTCTCAAATCTGTTCCAGAATGTTCAGATCTTTTTGGAAACATCTTGGTTCCACCAATCACCTGCAGAAGGCCTATTTTGCAGTGCAATGACAAGAGAGGTTACTTATATAACAGTGTTTTAAAAGGAATACCAGTGTGATTTAATCAGACAAACAAATAGAATGCAAACAGAAGGTCTGCTCCGCTGCAAAAAAAAGCCACCTACACTACTTTAAAAACTGGATTTTTTTAAATAATGAAGAAATATGATCTGTTAAGTTGCGAGTATCAAATTGAGATCCCTGCAACAATCACGATTCAAAGTTATCAGTCAGCTACTGAAATCTTAACTATGCTATTTCATATTCATACTGTAAAGCTCTGAGTTATTTGATCTCTCTTATTCTTATGCACAATATTCCCTTCTCTGAAGACAGAGCCTTATTTACTGTAATACTAAGTTCTGTGATGATGAGAAGAACTTTTCATAACCCCTTTTGCAGAACCAGCATAGTAATTACAAAGAAGGCTGTTCTGTCGGTGTTATTAAAAACAAACAAGCAAAAAAACAACCAAAAAAATCCCAACCGCTGCCCACAAAAATAAATTCACTTCATAAATTGATACTATTTTCACTATGTTAAATACTTTTGATGTTTCTTTCCTCGTTCCACCTAAGGTAAGTACCGAGAGGTGCCAACATTTCTGTAGGTATTTTCATGACACTTTGCAGCCTGCACTGTATGGTGTTGATTTTTATTTTTTGTTTAATAAGTAATTCAGTCATACCTAGAGGCTATCAGTCAAGGGCTGGGGCTGGGGCAATTGCACCGTATATGTCACAATCAGAAATGAAAAACCGGTTGTTGCCCGAAGAACCCATTGTCTCAGGTTATAATCTCATAAGGTATATGCAGTATGCCCAAAGGCTATAGGATTCTCATGGGGTTTTTGAGAGCATATGGTAAGCAGGAGTGAATCTGCAGTGGCTGTATTCCCAGAGGTGTGGAGGAATTACCTCTTCACGCAGCTGGCTGCATTTCCAGCAGTAGAAGTGTCAGAAAGCACTGTTAAAATGTTTTGAACTCTTTTCCAGTGAGGCCCAGTTTTCACTTGGGAGCATTGCTTTGGGATGGGATTGGATTTTTCAGCCTGTGTTAGACGGGCAAAGCAGGCATGCAGAAATGAACGTACCCCTTTTCAGGGGGAGCGGGAGAAGGAATGCCTGCTACTTGTGATATTTTTTAATTGGGACATCGTGTAATAAGTGGCTGTTGATGGTAATGTTCTTAAAGTCTATTTTTTCTGTAGTACCTTTCACATCAGTATATCTCCAAACAGATCAGATATTCCCCTTAATCAACAATTTGCAGTCATAAGTGAGTTGAACTGCAAACTTAGCCATAATTGCAACGTTACCATGGGGGAAAAGGAAAGCTGTACTTACATTCTCAAGATATTCTTGATGGGGAGTCGGGGAGGGAAGATAACTGTGTGGAAAATCCCCTTCTTGGGAAGGGCACGCAGCTCTAAATGTTGCCAGAGGATGCCGTATGCTTATCGATGGACTGGTTTTGATCCACAGCTGCCCTGAGATGGGATTAGACTTTCTATGTGCAAGATGAATCCTAAAGCCCAAACCCTTCAACTTGAAGGGTTTTATAATTGCTTTTAATACCAGATGTGCCACGGCCCTTTTGCTTAGATATGCGTAGTAACCCTCTCTGCAGGCAGATGGGACTTAGATGTGGACATGCTCCTTATACTCTAACTGCCCCCAAGCAATACGAGTGTCTGTGGTGGGCCACAGGGAACAAAGAGATTCCTTCTTTTTCGTGGAGGCTCTGTGCTCTTTTGTCATGCCGCAAGTCATGTGACGAGAGAGTTACTGAGCTCCTGAGAAAAATTATGGCAACAGTCTGCCACACCAAGATTGTTCATCCCATCTATAGTCTTATTTATGCCTGCGTGTTCCTGAGGACCTTCCTGAAAAGGGAAAGGTAGTATTGTGCCAGTATGAAGCTAGCCCACACCTGGACGTAGAGTGGGCACCCTGGACTTGGGTACTAGTGCTGTGGCTTAGCTATCTGTCAACCTGTGCTCTGTCAGCCAGCCCCATACAACTGCCACTCAGCTTGCACTTCTCCACCTGAGAAGTTGGGGAGAAATCCTGAAGGTTTTGAAGCCTACTGACAAAAGCATGATAAAAGATTGTGGCATCGCTGATGCTTCTGTTCAGGAAAATGCTCTTAAAGCAGTGGACAAGGAAGGGAAATGGAGCTGTTTGGCACAACAGTTCAGTTTTAAAGGACTCTTTAAAATGCTGAGACATTTTATTTTCCTCCCTTTAGATAGGTCCAGGTGATCAACTCACTGCTGAACAGCCAACAGTATATGACGCAAGAGTCACAGTCAGTCAGCTGGGTGATAGGTGAAGATGTATTCCCCTGAAATGGATTGTTCTACCTATCTGTTCCTTATCTAAAAATAAGTGCCTGACTAACTTAGAGGGGTGGGGACAGGAAAAGAGGAGACAAAAGCAATTGGAGAATAGTTAAGGTCACTCTGGAGCTTTCACACCCCTTTAACAATAGGGTTAGAAAATAATCTGTGAAGATTTTTAAAAATGTTTTTCCAGTCCCCACCCTGCAGACCATCCTATGCTTTAGAACAAATTCTGTCATGAGATGTCATGGGCAGGTAGCAGAGGTAGGAAAACAGTATTGACAGCCTCTTAGTAAAGCTGAGCAGCTGTCAGTCCTTCTGCAATGAATGAGATGTGCGGGTTGTTGGCAGTGCTAACAGCTGTCACCAGTGGTATGATCATATGCGTAAGTCTGGTCTTTCCAAATTGACGTGGGCAGCAAAACAGGTTATTTTCTTTGACTGCTTGCACGAACTGTCTGGAAGCAAGCAGAATTCATTAATTTTGTAGACCTAATCCTCTGTAAGAAGGCTTTTAGGCATAGTTAATTATCTAAGTGCTGTGTTGCCATGTTACCTAAGATGGTATGATTTGTACATGGATGGATGCAATAGCAGAGCCTCTTCATATATTGGATTATTGCTGAACAGCAAGCTTTTCTAGTGAGACAGGCTGGCTTGCAGGTGATGCAATGAGATGAAAGGTAGGCAAAAATTATCATCGTCTGAGATGGCGGAAGTATTATCCAGAACAGTGCAGTAACTCATGACTGGTATATTCACTCTGTGATTATCCATACAGTTTTGTATTTCTGAGTAGAGGGGTTTTTTTAATGTTTCCTGGGTCCAAATCAAAAACCAGATCCCGAAGCTGAAGAAGACAGTGTTTAAACAAAACAAAAGTGTTAGAGAACTATTTTGGCTTTATTCCATTAAGCAAGGAAGAAGTTGAAATCTGGTGATGACATAAGCACAGTGAGGGGAAATCGCAAACACTAATAAAAAAAAAATGAAATTAGCCAGTCTGTATACTTATTGTGATACAAGCAGCCTGAAGCAGCTCTTTGCGGGGGAAAAACCCTATTCTAGCATTTCACAGTCCATGTCTCTGGAGGAAAAGGAAGGCTTTTTTCACATTTGTTGGGCTCTTTCCTTTTACCAGCATCTCTTCCTGATTACTTTGTGTCTCTCCTCTACTCCCTACCATACATATGTCGGTTTCTCTCTGTGACTGCATTTCCTTTAGAGGAGCTGTGTGAGAGTATTCATTTCCCATTGGCCTTATTGCACGTGGGGTATCAGTGCCTTACAACAGGCAAGTGATGGGCAAAGGGAGGCCCTCTTGGCTTCTTTTCTTCTGTTCTGGAAGGGAGGGAAATCTCAGATTATCTGGGTCAGGCCCTCTGCATCCTGCAGCTGTCATTTGGAGGGCCATGTGGTGCTGTACCTAAATTGTAATCAGAAAAGTGAAGAGTACCTATATTGACTGAACTGAGGAAACTTAACAAGTTCCCTTGAAATGCTGATTCTGCATCACGTGTTAAGCATCCATCTCTGGTGAATTAAACTGCTGAGTAGTTATCCTCCAGCTACAACAGTTTTGTTTCATCTCCGAATATGAAGTCCTTCACAATATGAAAAGCATAGATTAGTATTTACAATAGCTGATATTCTACAAAACTAACAGGTAAGTCTCATGTCCTGTAAAAGCCTTCCTTTTTAACTACTGTTCAGTAGAGATGTTTCCTTTTTCTGCAAAAAAATTCAAAAGATACAGGGTCAACTTCTGACAGGGAGAGTGAGTCGTTTAATGTAATAATAGTCTTGTGTCTAGATAAGCTGTAGTAATTTCATATGCATGAGTGGTTTCACATTCTTCCAGTCTTCTACAATTTAACTCAAAATAGTTCCATGTGAAAGTGGAATACTTCCATGGCAACTTTTAAGAACACTTGAAAACTTTCCTATATGTTGTTAAAACTGTTCTGTGGATGTCAGCATTGCTTTGGGATAGTCCGCTTAACTTATAAATCACATCTTCAGCAACAGTCACCCTGTCCAAAGTTACAGCATTCTGAATTTTATTGTGTGCGGCCATTTGTTGTATGTACGGATGTGTCAGTATCATGAGGGGATGCTAGTTACTTAGATGGTGTCTGCTTTCAAACTAATTTGCAAGCCAATTCTGGTATGCTTACAGCCACAGCTGTCAGAAATTATTGCCATGAACCCTACAAGTAAGTCCTAAACCTCCTGGTTTGATATTGTTTATTTGGAATGTTCCAGTAGTCAGCATCTACACTGTAAGTGACAGTTCAGTATATAGGACATCTGTGTGATACGGTTGCATCTCTCATCAAACGTGAGTGGCATGTGTGTATGTTGGACAAGGAGCAAATCCTGCAGTTGCATTTTTTTTAAATAATATTTATTGGGCCAGAGAGAGAGGTGGGTTCTGGGGCCTGGGGATCAGAACATCCCTGGATACTGTGGACTCAACTTAAGTCTCTGCTCTTAATAAAGCAGAACAGGTTTAAACTTGGCTGTCTAAGGCTGTCTTAAGTCTAAGAGGTAAGGCATTAGTTATTCTGAGATAGTCAACATTCCTTGTCTTGATCAAAAATACCATATCAGGTTTGAGTAGTAATCCAAATGGACGTTTCATCTAAGCTGCTAACACTTTAAGAGCAGGTTTGGTTTTAACAAATACGTTACTTTTACTATCCAAAGCAGTTCCAGCACAATATGTACTATTTTTTCCCTTCTGGTTAACAATCATGATACAAGAAGCTTTTGTTTTCTTTCCTTGCAGAAAACATTCTGAAAAATACATGCAGCTTGTTGTTGTATCTTTAAACTCGGGATTTTTGGAGGAAGAGTCCTTTAATTATTATTTTTACTTAAATCTTAACATCATAATGCCAAGTGATTTGGACACATGCACTGTACTTGACCAAACAACTTTCAGGAAGGATATGGAGCTAAATACAGCTCTTGGTCAAATTATTTCTCATCAAGTATGTGCAGGGAACTGAAAGGCAGCCCCTCTTATCTGTTTGTGTGATTAAACTAATCACTAAATACTAAGCTCACTGCTGAAGGCCAGAGGTAAATAAGGAGTATTATGTACTTTGCACAGTATCTGTGCAGACATCATGCATAGCTCTAAGGTTCTGTTTCTCAATTCTGTCCCTGTTTTGAATTTCAGGGGAAGCATTTAACCCTGTTAAAATGTAGGCCAGATTAATATGAATAATGGACTGTAATAGCTGAGCTACTGGCTTAAATGGTGTTACATCATCAAACCTGCTGCTCTGTTCTGACACATAATACATAACTGGTGGGTTTGAAGCCCTTTATTTCACTTGCTAAATGCAGCTTTTCTCTTTGGGGTGTGATTGTATCTGAATCATCAATGCTCATACGGCATTACCCATGAAGAGAGCTCGGTGTATGAAATAACTGGGCTGAGTGGCATCTGTGCAATTACCAACTCAGTTATAAATACTGTCAGTATTTCTTGGTGCTAGCTTTACTACTTGTGCCAAAAAACCCCACTCCATAGTCACTTTGCAGCTTGCTTTCCTACAAAAGGGAAGGTAACATAACATAACCCTTCCCTTGAACTGGAGGCATAGCGTTAACTGTGAGAAACTGAGAAGTTCTCAAGTGGGGATAACCATAATTATTGTGCCTTTATGAAGGAGGAGGAGAAGGTTTTTTTAACTGAAGGAAACATGTCCACAACTCAAATGAGTTTTCTTAATTTTTTTTCTTGTTTTAACATTTAACTGTGTTTTTTAACAACTGGATATTCTGGTCTGAAAAATTGCTCAGCCTTTGACCTAGAGTTTATTTAGTTGAGAATATAGTTGATGGAGTATTCCAGTAAGGCCTCAGATTTACTTAATTATTATTAAAGTTAATAATTTTGCAGATCCTTTATAACTAGTAAACATAGCAGGAGGAAACCATTAAATTATAAATTTAAAGCTGCTGAACTGTTAGTGCTTTATAATTAAAATGCACAATAAGCCTTTTTCAGGTAGAACTTTTTATTAGTGTCTGATGTCTGAACTCAGTAAATGGCTGTCTTCGTAACACAGCAGATAACTGTCATTAGCTCTATTCTGATTACATTATCGCAAAAAGTTCTCCAACAAGTGGAATACAAAGAGGGAAATTAGCTCTGCAAATATATTAACATTAACTTGCTATACTAGTAACAGCAGTTCTTATCTGGCCGCTCTTGTTGTCCAATGAATAGCAAAAAGAGTATGTTATTTTATAACTCTATAAAATGTGAGCATTAAAAAAAAAAACCCAAAACAAAAAAAAAACAAAAAAAAAACCCACCACAAAATACAATAACCCTTCAGTAGCACTCTGAAAGTATCAAAATGATGTACAAAATGCAGTATTCATCTTTATAATCTAGTATTTATGGTTGACTGGAGCTAGCTGAGACCACAATTTGATATAGTTGATTTGTGTGTGTGCGTGTGTGACGAGAAGTTTCTGCACATAGGTACCTGAGATGCCACCATTTTAATGCATAATATAGCATTAAATAGTGTCCAATATCATATGAAACACTGCTTTTCTTTTTTTCACTGGGTTTTGTTGCAGGAAGAGCTTGATGCTCAATGTGCAGGTAAGTTATTAATCGCCATTGAAAGATCATGAGGAAGAAGAAAGGAAGGAGGGAACAGCCCTTCCTTTGGGAACAGTCCTAAAACTTTTCATTTTCAGGTCCATGAAGAGTATATTTATTTTTTTTCCCCAAAATGTGAAGCTGTTTCTGTGTTGTTCTGAGAGATTTCAGGAACAAGAGCACTCAGCTCTTACTTATAGGGGGAAGAAAGACATTTCTTTTTCCACCCATTGACTTGGAGTATAAGAACTCTGGTGGTTTTTGGAATTAAGTACCCTGAAAATAATTAGTTTCCAGCTTACAAATGACTCTAGATGACATGTTGAACGTGCTTCGTACAAGGTGACTCCTCTTTTTGTTAGCAGTGGCTGGCGGCCATTTGTCCAGAAAGTCAATGAGATCTTGCTCTCCTTTTAGGAAGACATAATGGGTCAAATGTCTTAAAGGCATGCAAATCCCCTGGCAAGGTTAGAGTTACTTTCTGCACCTCCCACATGCGTAGCTGGCGTTGTGATCATCTGTGCCACAGGTGTTCCGTGCCTGGACACTGTGCATAAATAGGTGTTAACCTTTCCCCAGAATCCTTCCAAATACACTTGATTTGTAGCAATGGCAGCTGAGGATTAGGAGGAACTCGGCCTTTTCTGTGTTTGCACTGTATCCCCTCCTTTCTCTTACTCAGAGTCTGAATTCCAGCTTCGGGGCTATTTTGGCTCCCTTACTTGGTTAGCCATACTTATTAATACACATAAACCCGTATTTTCATTAAAGGTAAGAGGCTTAAGAGCGCACATTTACTTTAAACAATTTATGGCTCTTCAGTTTAAAGCCAACATGAGTGCCAGTTGGTCCTTGTGGCATGAAGAAAAATAACTGTAAGGCATTATAGTCCTTATTATACCTGGTCAGGGGGCCATGCACACTCTTCAGAAGCCTCTGTGGGATTCTCATGCTATATTTAAAGCATCCTGTAACTTAGGAAGCTATTTTGAATTGGAATGAATGCTACATTTACCTCAAGCTTCTGGAATGGGACATGGTATCCAAAACTCCAAAAATACTTCATGTAACCCCAGATTCTGGTGCATAGTGCCAAATCAGAATGCTCTGGTATTAGGGTGAATTTGGGCTGCCTTTTCTTGATCCTGGGGGTCACTGGGACCATCCTGCTCTATTTGAGAATGTCAGCATTCTCTCCTTACCTAGTCATAGCTGGTTCAAAAATGGCCAAGGGCAGTTGGTACTATGGCAGGTGCTTAAAAAGGAATAGGCAACCACAACAAGATGTTCTCTTTCATGAAGAGTTGGCTAAGATTAACTACTCTAAGAATTAAATGGATAGTCTTTCTGCTAATTTTTTGACAGGAGTTACAAAATACAAGTGCCCTCCTGACCTACGGTCAAAATTGCTTTCCTCTCTAGAAGATGCTTGTCTCACTTGTTTACTTAAATTATCTAACAAATTATTCAAGGTTAAATCCTTTTGCCAGCTCTGTGGGGTGGGGCGGATGAGGATTTCTCTTTTATGTGTCTGTTTCGCTTTCTTGATGACAAGAAGTCATCAAAAGTCTGTAGGCGCCACGGCTTGTTTGAACAACAACAAACCAAACCTATCTGAACAGCAATCTCTTCTCAGTTTAATTGCCTACTGCTCCGTACTGCTTTTTGGTGTAACATTTCTAAAACTAAAATATGTGCTGTGTTGGCATGTAGTTGCCAGTAGTTCAGGGTGAGTGCGTGGAGTTGTGGGTGGCAGGCTGTTGGAGGTAAGCCCCTGACAGAAAGAGTGAACAGATTATTAGGGTGCCAGAATTGTTTGGCTGTTTCACCTCTGAGGCATAGCAAAGCTATCCCCTCTCTTGAGGGAGGAACTATCCCGCACTGGAGAACTGTATGTTGTGGCAGTTGGCTGCAAAGACAAGTACAGAGGTTGCTGTGGTCTGTGGTCATGTGGGAGACCCTTGACGTTGGCTGTTGGCATCATCCTTGTGCCACGTGGCGTGGTACTGTGCTGTCTCCTCCTTCCATATGCCTGGGATGCTGATGTGGGCTTCCTCCCCTGTCGGAGTCTGCCGTCCTTTCTTTGCTCCCGGCTTTCGATGACATTGAGACTAAGTGCACTGTGAGTTAAAGGAGTAAAGAGATGAAGACTGCATTTGGAAAGTGAAAGTCAGAGACCCTTCCACAAGGTGTTGTCATTTATTATAGAACAGGGAAAGGAAAGAGAGAAAGAATAGGCAGGAAGGAGTTGGGTAAACAGGGTATCTTGTGGAGGTTCACAGCTGCTCGGTGTGTAGCTGTGGGGTTTCCTGTTTCTCTGATTAAATGCATTGGTGTATTAAACAGTCTTATTTACCCTATGTTGGGGAACCCAAGCTGCAACTAATACCAATATAATTTCTGTGTTGACAATAGAGTACGTCTCCACTGAAAATTCCTGGAAGAGACTTTCCTCCCTTTACAACCACACATCCTATGGCTCACAAAACGATGTTTTGTCCTGCTCATTAGAAATTCCTTTTTTCTATATTTCTGTGCTTAAGTTTCTGCAGAGCTTTTCTTCCTCGCTCTGAAAAATGCTGTCATCCCCAGCTTTTTCTCTGAAGAAAATATGCTGAGCATAGACAGTACGACACATTAATATTCTTTAAAAAAAAAAACCAAAACAACCAACCAAAAAAAACCCAAACATAAAAACCCCAAAAGAAAACCCAATCAAAAAAACCCTTGAACTCAACGATTGACAAACAAGCAGATAGTGGTTGTGAGCATTTCTGTAAGTTCTTCATGGCAAAACACGGGAATACATGCATCTTTTCTAAGCCCATGTTGTATCTTCTGAGGCGAACATTTACTTGATTGAATTTCTGGAGAACATTCTTTAGGTGACCTAAAGAAATAGACAAGTGAGCTAAAGAGTTTAAAAAAACCACAGACAACCACCAACACCAAAAAAAACCCCAACCCAAAAAACCTCAACTGCCCTTCAGATAACAGCAACAACAAGCTTTTGTGCAAGATGTATCCTGTCAAGATGTGCATGTGTGTCCTATATGTCAATGGAAAAGAGCCCAATGACTCACATCGCAAAGGTCTGGATCTTCGACTCACACAGATCTAGTATTTCTTCTTTTATACAATATGGTAACATGTTTCTAGTTTGGGGAGTCAGAGGTGAATCAAGTGAGAAGGGGGAAAAGCAAAACAGAATAAACCTCTTGTAAGCTCTGGAGAATTTGTGAATTAATTTGGTTTTAATTTCAGATCAGTTTCATCTAGACCCAGTTCTAATTCCTTGCCTTGTAAAAACAGGAAGAGGTCTAAGGATTGATAATTTACATGAACAGGGTTGCTGTCTGGAAGAATATGAAGTGAAGAGCCATTGGTTTTTCCCAGTGTGTGTGACTTGTCACAGAGGTTATTCCAGCTTGTGGGAACATTGCTGGCAAAAAAAGAAGTGATCATCACTTCCACAATATTGAAGACATATTTGCAGTATGATTGACAAGATGAGGAGGTGGTATATCATTTCTTTGCACATCAAGGGACTGGCAGCGAATGAAACCAAAACTAGAACTTAGCTGCTTTATTTATCCATTGAACAGGTGCAGTACAAGCAGCTGCAATAAGATCTTTTATACATTCCACCCACGATTCCCTGGAGTTCATACGTACTAAAGACAACCTGGAAAGGAGGCAGGACACTCTTGTACAGTGTTGTATTTTATAAGTACAGTGTGAGATGTTGATCCTTCCCATGGGAAAGGAATTCAAAGCTGGATCTGAGTTTTATGCCATTTGATGATTTTGCCACTCTGAGTGTTTAGCTCAGTTACTTAATTTGGTCTGTAATTTTTTTGTTTTAATAAAACTCTTTATAGGGCTGGAAACAGTGCCAAGGAGTAGTTTTAGTATAATTTGACACTTACAAATCATTTGCCTTATTAACTAGACATTTTATCAGTTATATATGAGGAAAGTATCGCTAAAAGGACTTGAAAAGACTATTACTTCTTTGTCTATACTAAGTCTTGATCGTCCTGCACTCATTTTGGGGAAATTGGATAGTGTCCCTATATTAAGTGCATCTCTAAGCTTAGGAGGCTGAGGAAGAGCTCTTGCCATGGGGTTCGTTGTTAAGCCTCTTTGTTCAATATGTAGATAAAGGTTTTAGGAAGAAACTTGCCTTGTTAGCATTTAATTTTAGAACATCTACAGTGAATGTTCTGGCCTGGATGCCAGAAGTCCTTAGTTTTAATCTTCCCCTAAAGAATCTGCTGTCGCCTGCTGTCTGAGAGTAGTGGCTATGGAGGCCATATATCCACGCTACTATGAAACTGTCCTGGGATATACTAATGCTGTAGAAAGAGATGTGTAGAAAATACTCCCTAAAAGATTATCTTTTTCCACCGCAGACAACCCAGTTTTACAATAACAGTATATGGATCAGGAACTAGCAAGAAAAGTCACCAAATTGCTGGAGTCTCACTGGAAAGAGAAGAGGGTGCACGCCATCTTCCAAACCTATTCATATCCTCCCCCCATACCTACATGTATATTAATGTGATACTCAGCAAAAATTAGTTTTCTCAGTGTGTTGTAAGAGAAAAGCGTTTTTCTGGCTAAATTCTAATGCCCTGCAAGAGCTGGTGGCGATCACCTTGAAGAGGTGAAGTTGAAACATCTAGTTGTTTTTTAATATTTATTTGACTATTTTCATATATTTATTGAGTAAAGCCATAATATTAAAAGCCCCAAATCCCTATGTTTATTTCTGTTTAAAAAAAAAAAAAGAAAAGAAAAAAAGGAAATATGAAATCAAGTACAAGCATGTTTGTTTGGTAAGATATCAAAAGCTGAGAACAGATGAAGGCTGTGGTGACTTGCAGTGTCCTTAGTACATTTCTAGTTGAGCTCAGTTTTACATTTTTGGTTGGTATGCAAGAAGCGTTGTCCATCTTTTCCCTCCTGAATGTATACTGCCTGTAACCTGTGTATTTGTCTTGTATTTATCTTTGGATGCAAATGGCCTTCAGAAAAATCTTTCCTGCTTTTTTTCTATATGCCTGTCATGAACAGGTACTCTTGATACATGTAATAATATATCCTTTCACTGTCGTTTGTCACACCATGACTTATGTTTTGCTCAATTTATCTTGCTTTGCTACCAGAATAAGTAAAAATCTACGCTGTTTTGATGGTATCTTTACTTTTTGTCCAGTTTCATTCTGCTAATATTCAAGAACATGGAGACTTGGATTGTTATCCCAACTGTAGTGCTTTATTTCTTTTTCCTAATCTTTTTGCGTGCCTTGCCTAGTTAGACAACAGTTTTGATGGCCATGGACGTTATCTTCTTGGATGAATTTGCAAAACTTGTCCAACAGGCTTAGCATCTCCAACTGAACTTGTGGGCACCCCTGTGACACCAAGGACAAACAGCCATTGGTTTGACTGTGCCTCTTGACACTTTCCTTTCTTACTCTGGTGATTTCTATCACTTTATCTCTTTCTATTGCAGTGCAAATAGGTTGCAATGTGACAATTCTCAGTCTAATTAGGTAAGAGTGCCATGGCTTCATGTTTAAGGAGAGCTGCCTATAAGCGGCACTTAAAAATTGATAGTATCAATCCTAAGCTCTGCTTAGCCTGGAAATGCAGCTTTCACTTCCTGTAATGCCTGACATTGTCTTGAAATTTATTGTCTTTTTGCTTTCTATTCTTACCTCTGACACCTCCATCTTCTGGTTCTAATGGCTAGTTTTCATTGCAAAGACTAGTGAGAGAGAGACTAGGACAGGTCTTTATTTTTTGATTAAAATATACATTGTTCATTTTTTGATATGAGAACACCATGTGACAGATGACATGGTATCCTTTTTGCTAGCTTCACTCCAACCCGCTCTTATCCATAGTCTTACCATAAACATAGCTGTTTATATCCTCCAAGTAGAAACTTAAGTAAGAAGTAACTGCATAACTGGACAAACTGCACGAATATTGGAAAGGTAAGCATATATTCCAAGATAGTGAGGTTGTTAGCAATCTATGTATATACTAATGGATATCTAGGATGCATGTGGAGATGACTGATAACTTTTGGTATCCCCATCTTTCACTATCAAAGCATTTGGCAATATCCTGCTAGGACTGGGACAGTATATTGAGGTTTAAGTTTGGATTGAGGAGTGCCAGGTGAAGTCTAAAGAAGAGAGAGCACTGTAAGCCTATATACTGGCACAGGACCATAAGAAGTTTGAAGTCTTGCCTGGCAGCTATCCTTCTGTAACAATCCTCCTATTTTAATGAACACAAGGTTAATCTATTTTAATTTAAACAAGGAAGTTGGAAGCTTGGAGAATACAGCCCGGCTTCCACTTCAGTGCTTGCTCACAATATTTACATTGGGGTTTAGAACAAAGATGATTTACTTTGTGTTGATCTATATGTTATTTTAAATACGTTCTGGTGTTGGCAGCAAGAAGGGATGTTTCCCCAGTAAGGGGGGGAACCAACAAAAAACCGCAAACAAACAGTGAACGAAAAAAAAAAAGTAAATTCTCAATAGTGTTGGAAATCATTGGGCCTTTAAAGAACCAAAGAAGTTGAAATTATAAAAGTTTAGGTAGAATAAAATTAAGGAATTATGTAGGTTTCGCATACTTTGGACTGAGTACTAAGTCTCTGTGACATGCCCAATTCCAAATGTCAAATCTCCTCTTTTTTTTTCTTTTTTTCTTAGTTTTATCAAAGTATGAAAGTATCGACTGAGTGAGATGCTATTGTTGGCAAGCCTTTGATGGACACTCCTGGAATTTCATTGCAGGAGCCATGAGTTCTGTTTTATCTGAAATCTCACTGGCTCTTGATGACAGACAAACTCTGTTTTTAGCATTGCATTGAAGGTCAGGCAAATGACTGGTTTCCAAATAGAGTAACTGAAGATACTGGAACAGATTTATTCCTGGTATAATTCCACTAGTTCTATGAAGTTACAGGGGAAATATATTTGTCAAGAGAGCCTTATGAGTTGAAGGGTAATATTACTGTTCTCAATCACTTGTGTATAAAAGGAGATTGGAAAAGTTATAATTTAACATAAAGTTAAAATTCCTTCTGTAAGAGAAATACTGCACTCACGAAGATAAGAGTAGTATTTTTAGCTGGTATAAACCAGAGTAACACCATTAAGGACGCCAAACACTATAAAATGTGGTATTTTTTTTCTAATATCTGAGAATTTAGATCTAGGGGGTTTTTAATCAGAGATGAGGTTGAGGTTTTCTGGCTGCATATATATTTTAGGGTCAATCTAGGAAATGTATATTCTGCTGAGGCTGCTTTCCTAGTGGCATTTGAGATGATTCCATTGTTTTTCACAGATCTTTAATTTTAGCTACAGTTTTGGCATATGTCAAGCCTATAAACCATCAAGCAGACTGGTTAGATATTTCACTTCATTTTTACATGTTATCTGTGACTTTCATTCGTATACAAAGTAATAAATTTATTTTGTAGATGGAACAGGAGAAGTCAGTAGTACTATGGCTAACAAGGAGGGGCTTTGTCTCCTACTTCGGTAGAGTGGATTGGTCAGTCTAGGTTGGGGGCATATAAAGTCGTAGATATAGAGAGATCCTTCGGTTGGTAGAAGCTGTCATCTTCTATGCCACTGTGTGCCTGAAGGACTAGGATTGTATTCATTACCAACATCCGGTGACTTTGGGAATCGGTGCAAAAATTCAAGATTAAGTTTTTACAAAGCAAGCATTATCACAAATGTGAAATAAATGTAAACTATGTTTTATGTTTTGTACAATAGATGCAAATATTATTTTTACAGTTCTGTGGCAGAAGTGTATCCCTTAAAGCTCAAACAACATGTTTTAATACTTTCACCAAGAGGTTATACTTCAGTGAGCTTTTCCCTTAGAGGTGGGAAAATGTTTCTTTAGTGACAGATACCCTGATGATCATACAGTACAAACAACTGTTGCCGTGATGAGGCAGGATTTCTTCAAATTCAGTTAGCTTTGACTCTAATGCTATAGCCCAAAGGCTCTGCTTTTCCACACCATTCACAACATATGCTCTTTTTAAATCCATCAGACAATCCTGCACTCCCTCTATACCCTACATTCTAATGTCAAAGCAAATCTCTGTTCTACTTGTGGCACCTGCTGTGGCACATACTTCAGCTACTTTAGGGTAGTACTAAGCATACCACCATACTTAAAGTCCTGTCAACATAGCTGTGATAAAGACCCTTTGGAAAATGTATAGCTTCACCCTAAAGTAATCATTTATCATAACTCGTAAGGGAGAATTAATTGGCATTTAGTACTTGTAATAATTTGGATTAGTGCCCTTCATGAAACAGGGCCATGTATCTAAGTACAGGCCTCCTAGAGAAAAGGAGTACTTTCATTTTTAACAAGGCAAAATTATTTCTGTTGCAAATAAACTCCATTTAAAAAAATACCTAAGACAGCTGATATATTAGCAAGTGCCATGGCACTGAATACTCTTAAATCAGGCTTTGGAAACATCATTCTGTATTACTAAATACTGAAAATACTGCCATAGCTTAGGTTACAAGTTTGTAACAAAAACAGATTAGACTTTTTTCCTTTACTAATATTAACATAGTTCAAAGAATGAGTTAACAAAATGCTGTATTAATATTACTGTCCACTATGGAAATACCTGTGCTGTGGACTGACAAATACTTTGTCTATGGCTTATGTAAAAATACACAGATCTCTCAACCTCTTTGCATATTACGTATTAGGACTGGATTTGAGAGTGTGCACTATCTACACATGGTTAACATTTACCATCTATTTCATAAAGCTAAAAAGGAAAGTAAAAAAAGTTTTAAGGGGGGGTGGGAGGTTACGTTCTTAGTATTAACTCATGTTTACCTCAGAAGTTTCTGTAGTCATCCTTTCTTCCCACCAAGATAAGTGTACAACTCTGAAATCTGAATTCCAATCTCTCCTAAATCCATTAGATGTATTTTATTTTTTTTAACGGATCTCCATGCTTCGTAGGTTTGTCATGACAAGGAATTGCTTAAGTGAAGTACCGATAAATGTAGGTGGATCCTTTTGATCCTGTGGACCATTCTTCTGACTTTCTGCCACTAACACGGGCTTGTTGTCTGCATTCTACCGGCACAGGCATCTTCAAACTTTAATTTCTGTGATTTAGGCTTATATGTCGTTCAAAAGATTGCAAAGATCGTGTGCTCTGTTCACATACTGGAGTAGAAAAGGACTGGCTGGTACAAAGAGGATACTGTGCTACACATTGACTTTGCAAGACGGCGAGTGAAGTGCGAGTCCTGCCAGCTCTCTTTTGTGAAGTGACTTTGCTGTAGCCCCAGCCAGAGTCGTTGCAGAGGGGTTCTCAAATATAAAGGTGAGATGGACTTACAAATTGTTGCTTTTGGTAAGAAGAGCGGGGAGGTTGCTCTTCAGAACAGAAGGAAATAGGGACATGAGCACTAGGCTGCCCCAATCCTTAGTTTTCCTTCCATACTTGTGCAACCAACAGACATTAACATAAAAACTGTAGGGGGAATAAAAGAGCTTTTAGAACTATATTGCAAATTAAAGGTATGTTTTCCAAATGTGATTTGAGAAGAAGTCATTGATACTTTTGCTGAGGTGAAACACAAACTCTGATTTACCATTGCCAAGCAGCTATGCAGTCATTTGTAGAGCTGCAAAACAACTAGTTAACAGAAAAACTGAAATGCTTGTATTTGCGCTGAAGAGAGTAACTTTGTGCTAAGTAGTGGGGAATTGGGACCATGGTATTTTTTTGCTGTGCTAGAGCTTTATTTCTAATATGTTGACAGACAGGACAGAAAAATAAAATCCCAAGAGACAGAAGTTCTCTGGTCCTCCAAGCAAACAGGCTGGGGTCACAGGAGGAATATGCACAATGGGATTCATTTCCTGGATGAGACTCCTTAACTCGCTAACTTCCACGACAGCTCAATTCACAGCTTACTGGGGGAAGGTACTTGTAATCACTGTGTTTCAAAAGCTGTTAATCGTAGAGCAGTTCTTTGCCCTTCCTTCTTTAGAAGCATTTAACCACTTTTGATATTCAGACTTTAAGTTCTCCATTCCAGTGGGGTTTTGTGAGGGCTGATTATCAGTGTACCTACTAATACAAGCACAAGGCTTTCTAATTACACACTGATACAGGATAAACCATGTACGGCCTTCTTACCGGTCTTTACATAAGATGGGCATGACTTTGTGTCATATTTGAGTTGCAGCCAGCAGAAGCTCAGCTTGACAGCCTAGTGCTTTTTCCCTCTGGACTATCGCATTGCACATTCTTACAGGGTCATGCATGATAAAAAAGGATAAGGGGCCTCCAAAGAGACGTGACCGATACCTTATTGTCTGTGGAGCTTTTGCCTCTGCACTATCACTGCAAATCTCTTCACAGAGGCTGCGACAGATGGTAGAATTATTGCCTAGACTACAGGGCAGAGTAACATAGAGCTTGAAATCCACGCTTTCATGTCAATTCTGTTGTTCTGTGGTATTTGCACAGAGCAGCAGAGTTAGATGAGATGATGTTAGCAGAGGGTGAAGACAGTGTCTTGTTCTTCTCTGACATAGCCAGAATCTTGTAAAATAAGTTTTCTCATGTCTCAGTTTCTCCTTTTTTTTTTTTCCCCCCGACTTGTATTTTTATTAGGAACCCATTTTAATACCTGGATGATTCCTTTACACCGGTCGTCTTTATCATTTGCCCAAAATACTGCTTGATGTCTTGTTTGTCACCCTGTGAAACAGGCTAATTCTTTATTTTCAATACAGGTGTTACCCTGAGGTACAGGGTCAGGGAAGGTCTGTGCCCCATTATGCGAGGCACTGTACTTACGTGGAAGAGAGATGTCAATGCCTCACTCTTTAAAACCAGAACATTTCTTCAAATTTCTGGTGTGTTTCTTCATCAGAGAAGACAGATAACTACATTAATCTAAGCTTATATTTGCTATGTGTGGTTGGCGGGTATCGCTTTAGTATCAGCTACGGTTTATGCTTAATGTTTCCCTCTGCAGCTTTGGAAGTGACTCCAATTTGGTAATAAAATTTTGCTGGTAAAATACTATTTCCAGTAGTGACTCAATGTTAAGACTGAATAATAGGAGTCTTTTTCTAGTTCTGACTTTGGATAGCTGTTGAAGAACAGCATCATTATGCAATTGTTTCTTTCTAGATATAGGAGGTTAATGTCACTATGTGGAATAGAAATTATTTGTATGCTGGACTCACTGGTAAGATCTGGAATTGTGAAGGTGCTCTTTTCTGAGTATTTTATGTAGGACATACACAGGAAATGGCAGCAGAAGGTGGAGGGTGAATTTCTTTCAATCCTGGAAATTATACAGAAAGGCAGAGCGGAAGGTCGTTCAGAAGAAAATGCCTGTGACCAGCTGAGAGAACCAGATGGACATAATCGGTGGTACTGTTTAGGATATGTCTAGTAAAAGTTTGGGAGCAGCTTTGGACTTTATTAGGCAGCTACATATAAAAATGCATGTGTTGCTCCCATATCATATGTAATCTTACAGTCTCTTGAAGAGCTGTATAATTCTATAAATAGAAGACCCTTCCTAGGATAAAGAGAGATTACTAATACAGCTCCATTTGGCACTTCTGTCTGCCCCAGGAATCTTCCCAGCTGCCCAATAACCATCCAAGCATTCTTAATTTTAATTTATTTCCGCTTCTTAGTATCTGAAGTAAAACCCTCCTGTTGTTAAATAGGTGCATATTCACTTAGAGAAATGTTTTCTGCTGCCATTGCAGTTGGCGTAGTCTTGATGTGAAGCACATCAAAGTTCCATCACTGACAGTTTTTAAATATTTTCTCTGTAAACATGATTCATGAGACTAAGTACTGTGAGAGAAGTAAGGACATATAAAAGGAAATAGATGAAAAATAAAAACTAGGGAGGGTGGGAGCCAGTCATCCACTAAGTAACATCCTGATTTAAGATGGTTTAGAGAAACTTGGCCAAGATCAAATGCTGACTACATATTAAAACTTCAAAACGCCTGCATATTTTGTTTGCATGTGGGTGTACAGCTCTGAAAATATTGCTGTAACTACAACTCTGCCTCGAACAGAGAACTTTCATAATTCCATCAGTCATAATTGGCTGGATCTCAGATTTGCATGTTTGTATTAGGGAATACATCAGTCGTCTTTAAAGATATCTCTGCTTTATGCAGTCCAAAATGTCACTTTAATGTAGCTGTTCAGTTGCTTGCTTGATGACAAAATAGAGTGTTGAAGCTCATTGTCCTGCAGTTTAGCTAAGTCCTCATTTTAGATCAAAGTGGAGGGTTAACTTTTTTGTATGTGTTCCTTTCATTCTTCATTTGTATCAGGCAAATAACGGTTTTACTAACAGCAGGAATCCCTGTTAAAGTAACTGTCGTATTTTTTCATCCACACAATTCATTGTTTAGCAATTCATTTGGTGCCAGATGAAGGAAAAAAGACAAACTGGATACAGAAAGGCAGACCACCTTAGACTTTCTGAAATTCTTTCTTGGTCAAACAACAGCTTTCCTGCTGCCTCTTCCAAACTAATTATTTTGACATGCTTCACTGCAGAAGTTAGTCTAACACAGCCAAGGAAAACACCGTTAACCCAAATTCTGAACTTGATTGCATTCCTTCCATGGACTTAAATAGACGTCCTGTGAACAGTTATTCCATAACAAAATATGCAATCAGATTATCGTAATTAGCGTATTTACCCTGGACCAGGAGAGGAAAAGTCCTAATTTGGACATGCAGAACTCTGAAACTCATTGTGGCTAGATGTGTAGCTCGTTACAACCTCTGCTTCCAGTGCTTGTGAGAAAAAATGTCTGCAGTTATCAAGGAAGGAATTAAAAATAAACGTACAGTTTTTAAATGGAAGTGAAGCACCTTGCAGAATAATTCTCTTACACCCAAGCTCTGTGTAAGTTACACAGCTTAATGATCCATAAGGAGCCAGGCTCTGAATCAAGGATGAATGAGTATCTTAAACTAAGAGAATGAATTCATCTTGATAAAGGCTTGCTGAATATACCAAGCAGGCTATTTATGACTTTCACACATAATTTATGCACCTAACCTTTTTTACCTAAGAATGTTTATTAGATATAAACATGTAAGCCATTTTTTAAAATCTACGCTAAGCTCCCAAACCACTGATCATGCTGCCAAACTGGTAGAAATCTTTATGATTCGCTGTTACTTACCTTCCAAGTACAATTAAGTACCTGAAAGGAGGAGGAATGCACAGAGGAATGAGACTTGGAGGAGTATATCTAGACCGCATGCTTCAAGGCTCAACCTGAAAAACTTTCTTAAAACCTGCCTTACTTTGGTGCTGCTTACACCAGTAAATGGTGAACACCAAATCTAGATGAGAGAAAACAGCAGAGAAGCAGAGTACCCAGAATGGAATTGGCAGAAACATTGCTTCCCTGGTTAACAGGTAAAAGTATCACCAACAGCAATATCAGTATCAATTAAATCTGCAGGCTGTGTTTTGCAGGGGCCTTTTGGTTAGACAGAAGGTGTTCATTCACAGTTGATGGTTGCCCACTTTGCTATCTGTAATTTAAATAATGGAGATTTTTCATTGGATACTCTGTAATGTAGTACAAAATGAAGTTGAATTTATGAAGGTGGGATCTTACTTAGCATTCCTGGTGCAAACTGGAAGCTCACCAACCCTCAACTGTTGATCACCAGGGTGAGCAGCTCAGAAAGTGAAAGGCTGTCCACGGTAACATGTCAGCTGGATAGGAAATACTGACCAGGCTTCTCTTCCTGCCTTAATACCTTCTCCCGCGTGCCATTTACTGGTCGTAGTCTTTGCACATCAAAATCCCCCTCCACATACACATGTGCTGGGTAACTCCTCGGGGGATTCAAAACCTGTCATCAGGTCCGCAAGGGCACCTAAAAGACTAGTGGCTCAATGTTGACAAAGTAGGTAATACACCTGGTATTACTGCTGGCAAGGGGCCCAAATGTCATCCTTATCATGACAATAACAAAGTAAGTTCTTCTGTGAATGTCAAAAAGTTTCTAGTCTTCCTATTGTGGAAGTAGTTCTATTTTTGTAACAGCGAGTACTGGGAATATGCTGCTGAGTGAGATGGTCAAGTAAACAAGCTTTACCATTTTAGAGAACTCTAAAGGGACTAGGATTTTGGATAAATAATTTTCTCCCTGAAAAAAAAAAAAAAAAACCAACAAAACAACAACCCAGTAGCTTATCCAAAGATAATTGAGGCTGCTTGAACTATGCACTCTGCTGAATTAGGAATCATGAGATCGCAGGCTCTTGCCTTTATCTGGAATGGAAATTCCCCAAGAACAGCTTTCCTTGTTTTGGTTGGGAATTTTTGAGACAAGTTTCAGCCCAGAACTTGGGCGTAAAAATAGAAGACGTGGTGTGATGAAGGTGAATGGCATTGTTTGGATCATCAAATACAGGTTAATCTAAATGAAGAGTCATTCACCATAGGCAAATTAATTTTAACTAGTTGAGGTCAGTCATTTTTTAAAGCTCTTTCTGAATAACGTGCTTCTAAATCAGCTTATGGCTTCTCAAATTTATGGGACATTCTTGTTAAAACCTTATTTCAGTGCATCCTTGATATTGCATTTTCTTAATTTGGCAGTATTTTCAGTTCTACCTTTGAGGATGTGTTGGCTCATAAACAATATTGATGTTTAATGAAGAGTTTCTGTACATTTTCAGAACATAATATCTTTGTCTTTTGTGTAATGTATTGTAAAAGATTTTTACTGCAGATTCTCCCTAGGAAACAGTGCAGCTTGGGAAGGGAAGCTGATGAAGCAGTACTCTGTGGAGAAAGAAGACTATCAGTCCAGGTTACCTTTGTGTGTAGCACACTTGGCTGATCTAACTTCTTTCTGACCAGAAAATAAACAAGGTTGTGATCCCCAGATTAATGTAGGCGCCACTCTGTCATTGTTTAATTGGCCTCCTGTTTCATCACAAGCTTGATGGTGGGTAGTGGAGAGAAGTCAAGTAGGTAAACTTCCAGCCACCGAACCTACCCATGTTGCATTAGTAGATGAACAAAAATCACTGTATCTTTCCCAATAAATGATACTTTCTCCATCTTACTCATCTTTTTTTTTTTTTTTAATTTTGAGTCTGAAATAGCCTTTAGCTACAGAAAGTACTAGTACGTTAAAACATTTCATTTATATTATTTCATTTTGTCTGTAAACGGGAAGCCGTTCTAAAGTCACACAGAAATTGGTTATTGTAGTGTATGTGGAAAATACTTTAGTAAGTAGAAAAAAAGACATTTTGAAAACTTTTCAGCTTAATATTGCTACATGCCCTGAAGCCACTATGAGATGTGTGGGAAGGTGTTCAGCTACATTTATGCAATAGAGGATTATAAAGTTGATGGATGTAAAATTCACTTAAAGGGATGCTTTTACCTTGAGAAAACCATATATGTCACTGGCTTGTATTTTGTGAAATAAAATCTGGGGGTTTTATTATACTCTGCAAGCTTTAAATGAGAAATTTTTTGAAGATTGCTGTACCCGCTACTATAATGGGTTAAAACACCCAAAACCAGCATTGGCATCATCACACTATAAATAAAGTTCAGTCCTTGTCCTCAGCAATAGCCACATCCCTCCTTAGTCAGGATAAAGAAGAGGTAAAACAAGCTGCTTTCTTTTTTAAAATTCAGGCAGTAGTGTTTTTAATTATTGTTTTATCAGTCTTCCCTTCACAATCTTCACCACAGAAAATCTTCCCTGATAGATCTGAGTTTATATCAATATGTTCAAATTATTCTCTGTTAAACAAATGTGGCTTCAGAATGGAAGGCATCTCTGAAAAGCTAGGAGAACAAAGCTTAAGCTATTACATTTTAACAGGTAAAAGAAACATCCTCAGTCTCTACAACTTCCCTTGTTTCCTGAAACATGCATCAGTTTATGCACCCATTAAATGTGTCAAGACTGTATTTTACCTACTACATCTTTACATTTCCAAGGATCCTGCTGGGGTACCTGGCAGGATGTCATGTTATGCACTAAACAAGATACAGCCTATTACAGAAGAAATTTGCATTGCACTTTCTCAGGGGATCTCTGTTTTTGTTCTTTTTTATTCACTTGGATCTTGAAAGGAGTTCTTCACTCTCTGAAGTCTGAAGCCTATGCTTTTGTTTATTCTCGCACAGAGCATGAATGAATGCTACAGGTATGAAACAGTTGTTCTTGTGGATAAGGAGAGTGTTTAATGAGTAATTAATGCTATATAGGGGATGGTTAATGCTGGACCGTTCAGTTGAAACAAATCCATATTGGGCAGTATGGCCTCTTAAAACCTTAGGCTCAAAAAGTAATGGCATGATACCAAGTGTAATTCCTGCAAATTTAGTTCCAATTCAGCATTGCTATCACTGTGGACATGTGCTACATTTCATCTTCTTTCATACAGATGCCTTTCTGTGTGTACTACACTATTCTAGCATCTGTAGGCAAAGCAGGGAGTTGAATACTACATATTTCTGGTTTAGAGACAGAACTGCTATTTGCTGTGTCAAAGTGGCAACTCATGTTTTAGCGATCAGAGGAAGAACTACTCTGGTATTCTGATGGCCAGAAACAAGAATAAAATAAACAAAGGCACATATAAACAACAGTTAAGCGTAAGCCTGCATTGTTGTAATAAGCACCCTAATTTAGAAATGCAGAGGAGCAGGAGAGTCACTTATACATCAGTCAGCTCTGTGCTAGAACCTCAGGACGTAACTCAAAGTCAAAAGTTATTTTGAGTTGCTTAGTATCGAAAGTGGCTTCAGGCCACTAACTGCCAAACTAAAACTCCTGGTGTTGTCTTAAATGCCCTTTTAGTCAGTCTTGTTGTTTTTCAGCCAATCAAAAGCCCTTCACAGTTATAAAGCATCGTGATCTTGGTTATATACAATGAAATGTATTAAGCAGAATGAACTTGAAAAAAAGCAAAACTTACCATGTATAGTGGTCAATAGCAAAAGGCATATACCCGTCAGTTTACTGCTAATGCTTATAGTTGGAGACAAGACAAATTGTGTTTGTACGAGGAGGTCAAAAAACTGCACAGAATGTAGAATTCAAGAAGCCAATAGCTGTGAAAATGTGAAAGGCCACGTTGATAACTGAGATCTGTCTGCTTGAAACACAAAAAACCATCCTGCCTTATAAAACTGCCTTAAAATGAATTAGAATTTGAAAAGGAGAAGTAGGGAAGAGGAAAGGGAACCTTTGAAGAAACTTGGCAGTTCTGATCCTGCAAGCACGTGCAAGCTGAGTGTAACTTTGCTGCAGGGAGTTGTCCTGTGGAAGTCGACAGAACTGCTCACACACACACAGCAGCCAGAACACTAAGGATCAGTACCTCAGTTATATTCTCAGTTTTGATTTGCATTAAGGTTATTAAACTTGTCGATACTAAAGAAGAACTTACTCACTTGCTCCTTAAAAACTGTTGTTGTAACAAAACAATCAACGTCTATTGTTGTATGGCTCGCCCCTCTGCTTCCATTTCATTTCTGCAAGATACATAGCACGCATTATCTTGGCACAGTACGTGATGCTAACTGAGAATAGACTGAATAGACCTAACAGCTATTTTTAGATGAAGATTGGGAGAAGGGAGATTACTATTAGTCACACCATACAAGATTTAGAGAGCTGCATAGTCTTCTAGCTATGCCAACACATCCTGTTAAAAAGCCACATCCACATTTTTACTGTCATCTGTATAGTTGGTGTAGACAAATCATGCTTCGAACGGATTAAGCTGCCAACTCCTACGTATTTCTCTTTTTTTTTTTTTTATTTTTAACAAAAGTTTGAAAAATTTTCAATCAGATAACATGGACTTGAGGCAGGGAATGGAATGATCTTCCTTCCAACAAGGGACTGGAGCATTCACACTCAGTCTCAAAAGAATCCCCTAAAGCCTTGCCTGGGGCAATCCCCTAAGCATTGCCTATAGGCTTCCTTTCATTTCCCAGCTGAAAAAGCTTTTGCATTTGGCTTATTTTCATCACCTGGGTCTATTTAGCTTGGCAAGAAGGGCTCACTGTCTGTCTTCTTCCTTGAAGAGCCTATGTATTGTGCATGAACAGCAGCCTTGTAAAGGCATTAGTCCAAAAGAAAATTCCTGGTGTTAACTGAGGTGGTAGCATTCCAGTGTGGCCCGGAATGCCCAAGACTGAGGTAAGCCAGATAGCTCAAGTACCGATAGCCCTTCTGCTCCTGCAGTACAGATTTTGGCACAGGGTGTCCTGAATTGTAAGTGCTTCACTGGCCGTCCCACAAAATCTCTGTGCTGCTGTGGCACCGTGGCTTCTGGTACCCAAGAGAGGTAGATTAAAGCTATTTTAGGTGCTCTCACATGTATTGTAATCTCCCTTCCTAACTACAGATGAAGCATAGCCCGAGAGACCACTTCAGAGTGTCTCTGCGGCTTGCCAGCTCCGCTCTGTTTAATATAAATGGAAGCTCTTCAAGGTGTCAGTAGCACATTTTGCAGATGCCCTGAGCGTTCATTTAGGGCAGGTTTTGTAGTCTCATTGAAAACAAAAAACAGAAAGGAGAAAAAAAAAGTAAAGCCTGGTAATAAATTGAAAACAATGAGACATTTTCTTCAGGTAAATGGTAGCTGCAAAAGGGCAATTTTCTTTCAGTTTGGTTAGTGATATGTGCAAGGACTTTCATTTCCAGTTTCCTACAGTCCTTTGTCTTTACGTTTAATCGGTCTTGGTCAGCTCTCCCATCTGACACTGAAAGGTATAAAAGCCATCATCAAAGATAGTGGGATGTTTGCTCGATGGTGTAGGTTGTCTAGGCGTTTTCCTTTTTTGTTCCTGTTTTATGCCTTCTGGCAATGTGTGGAGTGAAATGTTGAATTTCTGCCCGATGACTTATCCTAGTGGGTTTTGTTCCTGTTCTTTGCTGGTTTTTCTTGTCCAGAATTGTCTTCTATTTTCTAAGAAACCCCATGACTTCCCCTTTGGAGCTGTTACACATTTATTGTGGGAACAGTGATGGAAAGTGTCTTATTTAGGAAATAATATAAATTTCCTCAGTTAACTTTTTCACAATGGGAGGGGAACTGATGTCTCCAGTCCGGAGATAACTACCTGGATTCCTATGGGCGTTCACCAGTTCAGTGCAACTGTTCTGTGGTGAGATTTCAAAGCGTGTCTTTTCTCCTTTCAGTAGGTCACGCTCCTATGTGCAAAACAAGGAAGTTTTGCTGCCACTCCCCAGCTTTGCTGCTTAGAAAGCCTAGGAAGGTTTGTTGGAAGCATCTATACAAAAAAACCACTTGCAGAAATTCAACAAAGGGAGATTTAAATGCTATTTTCTCCATAAAAGAAACACACATTTTATTTTCTAGTGATCCTTAGTGTCCGTCCATTTCTTTGTTTGTAACAGTATGTTATAGTCTCTGGTAACTGATGGCTTATGTCCTGTCTCTGATTTCTAGCCTTTCTGACTGTGGAAAGAAACATTTTCTTTTAATATTGTCTTCTATCCTAGAGATCCTGACAAGGAGAGGGTATTCATTCCCAGTGCTTTAGCGTATTTCTAGCACTAGTGAATACTTGCTTCTCTGAAACGTCATTCTTAAATGAGAAGAGGAAAATACAACTTGCTGATTTGGGGATTGGGATCAGGAAGGGGTCAGGCATAGCTTGAGTCCTGGAAAAAGAAGAGGCCCTGGCTAATTCTGCAAGCTACCATATTAACACCTTCTCAGTTGTGTAGACCTCCCTATGTATTTTTGTCCGCCTTGTAAATTAGGAGTTCCTTGGGTTAGGAAAGCTATATCCATCCATCTGTTTATACAAGCATTCTCGTTAGTATTTTAATGCTCAGCCACTCAAATGCTGCCTGATCGATCTCTCTCTCTCTCTGCCCCCCCCCCATTTGGAGCAGAGCTGAGGGGGCTTGGATGGGAACACGTGCTGTTCTCAAGGTGGCGCGGCAGCTGCACTTTGTACGCTGCCTCCCAGAGCTCCTGCTAAGTAGTATTTACTCTGAACCCAGTGCAGACTTATTTTTTTAGGGCACAGCTGTCACTGTCTTACTATATATTCACCCAGTATACAGATCTGCTCACAACAGAGCGTAGTAAGAATTCTCTGTAGTGCATTGAAAGCAACATGTGATACTTCCAGCCGGTCCGCTTACTTTAAGCTGGCGATATTGGAAGTCAGATATCTGCCTTGTAGGAAATTTGTGAGGGCTGAAAATTCGCATCTCTAAAGCAGGAAGTGTTCCTTTGTCTTTCTGAGAGAGGTGAAAAATGCTTGGCTTTTCAAGACAAAGTCTGTACTTGAGCTTGAGGTGTTAAAGAAATACTATTAAAATTAGACCTACCATTACTACTAAAATTAGTGCTACCGTGGCTTGGATTTTGTAAATCAATTGATGGCATAGCTATACCTTAAAACGATGGTGATCATCTCTCTTGTATCCTTAAGTAAAGGCATTTGCAACACCTAGCATCTGAAAGCTATGTTGTAATCCAGAGCAAGTTAAGAATATTACAAAGGTTTTCTGAAATAGTTCTGTCTAGGTCTTGCCCAGAGATGTTTTAACAAAAAAAACCATTGGTGGTCAAATTGAATAATGCATATTTGGCCTAGACAAAACTGCTTTTGTTACTTCTGTTAATAGAAGAGAGGGTGAGATGAGAGCACACTAGAACTTACTGTGTAGACAGATCTGCATTTGCAGTCTAATTCCAAGGGTTAATTAACATTCACCCTTCACTTAAAAATATTTTTAAAAAACCTTTTAAATTAGAAACTAATCCTCAAATATTTCACAAAGACACAGTGAGATCTTCTTTGTTTGTGATTATATTTAGCAAAATTTTATTAGATCAGAGATGAATTTTCAAAGGAAAATACCAACAGACAAACACTTTGCATTCCATTCCTTTCTGATGGATCTTTAAAAATGGGAACAAGATAGCCTTGAATGTGCCTTGACGCTTTGGATCTGGCTGCCGTGTATCTCCCTCTGTACACTGGTATTTTGTCCCCAACAATTATTGACAGTTCTCAATGTCTGCTGTAAATGCACGGCGTGGGTTCACTTGAAAGTCTCACAGAGAAGCCCATTAGCTTCTAAGATAGGTATAATTTTATACTTTGGCTGTATAATCTATATAAATCGAACTTCAATAACGCCTTCTATATAAAGCTCTACAGAACCCAATGATCTACATAGCATGCTCTTAGGCAGTCGGAAGACATGGGGAAGAAGTAATTCTTTCTTGATACTTATTGTGTGTCTCAATTACAGGTACAATAAACTAGATCAATTTTTTATACTTGTGAGTCTTACTGTCTGTGAGGCTAGGATAAGCTGAATTTTAGAGCTGAAGTGACAGCAGTGGAGTGCTGGCCCCTCGAATGGCAATCAGAAAAGGTAGAGCTATATGAAGGAATCCAGCTCAGAATTTGTTACCATTGTACTTAGCTGAAGAGATGATTCTGAATCCCTTTAATTTCCTTTTCAAACAAAGGAACACTGTCTGGGAAGCCATGATTGGGACTGTTTCCTTATCTTTCACAGTATGGTTCTCCTGTAGCTCTTCGCCTTAGAAAGGGTGCTGCAATGGCGATAGTTAGAAATTCATATAAATCTCAAATTCAAAGTTACCCAGGACTTTTTACTTTTTATATAGATTCTTCTGATTAATATGTTTTTTGTTCAGGTAGTGTTTTCTAAAAGTGTTGCGCAGAAAATAACCACGCTAGAGTCAGTGAAATCAGGTCACTAGTTATAACCATCCCCTCCCTCTAAATTTGACTCTGAATTCTAGGACAGTTATAGTATATCTTTATTTCAAGATACTACATTTAAATCTGGGGCTGCAAAAAAGTCAAAACTGAGAGGGGAGTCAGTATGTTACAGCATCTTAAACTAGTCCCAGATCTAGACTTCTTTATCCTTTCTGTGGAAGCTCTGCTTCTCTGTGCTTATTTTGCTTGAAGCGTCACTGGGGAGTGGAAGGAGAGAGGTATGTGTTAAATACGAATTCCCAAATGGGGACAGACCTTCAGTAACTGAGTTGATGTTCAAAAATTAGTCTTTGTTCTTGATTGGCAAAATGGCGAGTTCCCAGTGTTTGGAACTAGTTGTCTGGAGACTGGAAGTATCAGCATCACACAGTTAACGTTTTGTGGCAAGAACTTGCATGTTTCATGAGGAGGTAAAAAGTGGTGTCTTAGAAAAGTGATGTGTGAGGATTATTTATTAAGAAATCTTTGTCAAGAAGACTCAAGCTTTGGCGTCTACCTGACTGGCAAACAGTTTGTTTTAACAGAGAAAAAGGATAAATTGAGAAAGACTGAAGTGACTTGATGAATTCAAGTCTTACTGATTCATCTGAGTTTGGCTTTTGTTCACATTTTGCCTTTTCCTGACCTTTTATTTTATTGCAGATTTTGTTCCTTGACATATCTGGGGGACTGAGTGGGGACGGGTCTTTCAGTAATGATACAAATACATGTGGGTATACAAATAATCCATATTCTTTATAGGCTTTTAGATTCTGTGTACTTCACACAATGCAAGTCAATGAAATGCATAGCAGCTGATGTTTGTATAGTAGGTTAGGAAAACTATGCGTGTAATATGAATGTCTTGTTTCTACCAATCTCTTTCTGTGAGGGTGCATTAAACTACAGAATAAAACTCCATCATTGAAACTACCACAAAGTATTTCCCCCACCCCTCAATTCCTTACCAACAGAAAAATACATCAGGGAACGGTACTGCTATTGCCAGTCAACTCTGCTTTGCATGAGAACATTATACGTGTGCCCATCCTTCACTCAGATAACAGAACTCTTATTGCTTGTATATTGCTCTTGTTTTTTATGTTTAATGAAAAGGTAGAGGAAGTGGTATCTTCCAGTCAGATCAGTTCTGGGATGTTATTTACAGTGCCTAACTCCAAAGTAATCTCTGTTTTCAGGTAGAGTGTCTGAATGTTCCGGGTGCTGTGTTCTAGCACCTGATACTAGAGCTTGTGTTCTACTAAACTGACAATTCCCATTGTCAGACTACACTGTCAGTTACACTGAGCACCTTTAATGGGGTGTTAAAAAAGGCATCTCTTTTCTTATTTACCTTTGCCAGTGGAAGAGCACAAACAAGCAGTCTAGGGAATTGTTTTGGAAGGGCTTTTTTGTTTTGAACATGTACATATTTTAAAGTGTTTTTAGGTCGTATTAGGGAGGGCAGGTTAAGAAATTTCACTTCACACTTGATGAGGAAGAGTGTTTGGATTTGTTTTGGGTTTTGGTTTCCTTAGGAATTCAACTTCACAGTTTCAGCCTGGCTGGATTCACAGGGGGGTTTTGGCTCATAATTAGGCACATCCTTTCTTTTATGTTCACTGTGCTGAAGGAGCAGGGTTTTTGATGGCAGCCTTTGTTGCAGTATTTTAGGTTATCCTTGGGGTTTTTCAGACGTGGAAAAAAGTAAGGGAGTGCCTCAAAATAAGAGCAAAAACCTGTAGCTTGTGTCCATACCCTTTGAGTACTGAGTGCTGAAAGCAGAGGACAACTCTGATGCGCTCACTAAAATTTGTCTGGCTGATGGTATGTGAAGACTCTTCTGTTTCAGTTGGAGTTCCCTAATGGAGGCAAGTTTCCTAAGTAGCTATGCTCTATCGATGTCACCCAGATGCAAGTTGAGAGGGCAGCGTAAAATTGAGGTCAGGATAGTGTCCACTCGAAGATGCAGTTCACAAGGCGTCTGGGGCTAACAAAGTGTGACGCCATAGTGAACGACCAGAATTGCTGAACTGTTGCCCCAGTAGTTGGGTTTGCAGTTGGAGCATCGTGGTCTCTTATTTCTAAAAGTGCCGGTCTGTCTTTGGAGTGTCAGGGCCAACAGGTTGATAATGTAGTGATCTGTCTTGGTAAAGGAGCTATAGTTGTATGTGGGTAAGGTTAAGCAAAATGATTTCCTATAAAGCTCACTATAAAAGAAGCAAAGCATGTCCAAGGCCCCTCACACACATTCGTTTTCTGTCTGCTCAATATAATGAATTAATTTGGGAAAAATGGCTTTTAGGAGGAAAAATGCAATAAAATCATGCAGTAAATAGCGGTTCATTAGTTGTCCGCTTCTGGGTAATGTCTCTCTATACTGCTCCAGTATAAATAGTGATAATTATCCCCTTGAGGAGGAGATAATATGTGGTAAGGGAACAACTACATTGGGCTTAACCTCTCAAAATGGAAGTAATGACAAGTAGATGTTGTCCTGGACGTTTGCAGAAACATGAGTTAATTTAGAGTTTAATTTCCATAAATCTTGTTGTTCCACCCATACAATAAATAGATACAGCTAGTGTTGTATCTATTACTGTACTTACTGATGTATCTATTCCTCATTATAATTCTGGGCGAGTTCTCTGTAAGTGCTTTGTGTACAGAATGACTTATCCTGATATAACTTTTTGTTTGTTTGTTCTCCCACACAGATCACCCCTGGCAGCAAGGCAGCACAGTCGCAGATGAACCAAGGGGACCTCGTGGTAGCCATTGATGGGGTCAATGCTGACAGCATGACCCACTTAGAGGCCCAGAACAAGATCAAGTCAGCCAGCCACAACCTGAGCCTCACTCTTCAGAAGTATGTTGCTACAAGTTCAAGTCTTTGCATTCCTGAGGGCATCTTATGAAACTCGTGACTAAGGGATATAAGTGTTTTATCTCTGTCTGATTTACTTGCAGCGTTCGTGGCACAGATATGAGATGGAAAGTTAAAGTATGCTCTGATTCTTGTAGAAATAACCGTGGATTCTTCTAGAAATCAGTATGGTTGATATGTTGAGTGTATCTGTGTTGAATTTAGCCTACTGAACATAGGTGTAATCCCACAGCCATTCAAACTTCTGTTAAAAAACAAATCCAACAATGATGTTTCTTTTTCTTGTTCCCATTTGGAAAACACACAGTTCTGTTTGGTTAATTTATGAATGATTATTCTAGAAACAACTGTAGTAACAAGTGTTATGAGTGCAGGGGAGGAACCTGTCATTTGCAGCAGGCTGAGAGTTTGTGTTACTGGTCTGGCACCTGGGAGTTTTAAAGTGGCCTCTCTGCATCTGACAGTAAGAAAGGTGTAGCCTAAGTGCAAGAAAGGAAGTCAGTAGAACATGGAGAGAGTTCTTATAGAGCTGTGATAAAAGTTGTCTTGCAATTGAGAAAGAGGAATCTCTTCACATTACAGGTCTCTTAATTTTTCCTGGTTCGCGTTGCTTCCAAGGAAACTTGTTCTCAAGTCAGATAACCTTGCACAGAGGTTTTCTGTAATAGTTGCATTAATATGTAAAGCTTCATAATTATATCAAGCAAAATAACTTCTATTTTTGTTGCATTGTGGAGAAAATAATTTTTACAGAGGCTAGGCAAAGACTGGTACAGAAAGCAGGTTATAATGTGGCAATACAACTCCTGAGACTTTACCAGAAAATCTCATACGTGGATGTACAGTAGAACTAAGCAGTATCAGGAACAGACTAACACCTAGGGGGAAAAAGATCTCTAGCTGAGTTTTGCAAGACAGAGCAGGGTGCTCTAAAGCAAAATGTATACTGAATTGCCCATATGGCTTTGTAATTCTCAAGTTTGTCTTGAAGTGGGTGTTCCAGGTAATGTATAAAATAAGTACACAAAATAGTAACGTGCTAACAAAATGCAACCTATTTCTTAGCTTCTGTGAGAATACTGGGTAGACTTATGAATTTCCTGGGAATGTATAACTTACGTATTTCCTGGAAAAGAGTTTAAATTAAAGCTTTTCAGATGTTCCAGATTTTCTCAAAGTAAAATCTTGGCGATTTTTCTGGAAGGGTGTAGTCTAGATGTTTCAGTGAATGTAGGTAGATGCATGGAGTAATTTCTGTCACTTTGTGTGACCTGCATGGGTGCCTCTAGTGTGCTTAGGCAAGGTTTTCAGCCAAAATTAAATAGAGACCAGGAGCGTAATCCTAAATGTACTGAAATGGTCTTTATATCAGAAACCAGAAGAAAATGGTCTTTCAAAGTTGTTGAGGGAAGATGGGGCACTATCTTCATGCATGTAGTTGAATTCTCATCCTATGGTCCACTCCAGCTTCTTTTTGCTCCATTCTAATGAATGCTAGTGATATTATGAATATATGTATAACTTTAAAAATATATTTAAATTGTTCTGGATTATTTTGTATTTGAAAGTTAAGGAAAATCATTTCTGATAATTTATTTTAGAACTTATCTCTGCTTTTCTATTGGATCCTTATGTTTTTACATTTTAGAGAAAATGCTTCTTAGTGTGCTTTGGCTTGTTGCACATTTTGAGTTAATTTTCCTGAACATTGGACCTGAAAAGTCATACAGTGGCTGCCTCTATGGCCTGGCATTTGAAACTACAAACCATCACCTCTCCTTCCACACAGAGGAAGGGTTCCCAAACAGATTATCCTAATACATATGACAGTTGCAAGTCACTTAAAACAGTAATTTTGATCAAGTGGATCAGGCAGGGATATTTCATGGAAGTAATTGTTGTGCTTTTGTACTTGCCGACTTCTAAATTACACTACCAGCAATTCTAGTGGCCCTATCATTTAAAAAACCTTACTGTTTAATGATTGAAGTAATTGTTAGTTTTTCTTAAAGTACTTCCAGACTGCTAAAGCTTTATTTATTGTGGTATGTGTTATTCTTTGTACACACAACTCTAGTGGAAGTATCATTATTTATTCCTTTCTTGCTCTGTCTATTGTTTTGTTTATTTTTTTAAGGCTTGTCTTGTCTCTTGGTTCCAAAACAATAGTATGTGATTAAGATAATCAACTTAGTTGGATAATGAACAGCCAAAGTAAGCAGTAATGGAGTGTTCCACAGACTGAAATATGCTAGCATAGGTAATAGATAGAGATGAGTTAAGATACATTTTGAAAAGAAGAAAAACGGCGTAAAGTGATATGAAATACTATTAATCACAAATAGGTCAGCTTCTTTGTTAGGGAGAACTTTTACAGATGATGCTTTTGCTCTAAACTTAAGCAAATAATAGAATCTCAGCTTTGTTATGAGGGTTGCTTTTTGATGTGAGCTCTTAGTTTGCATTGGTGACCCATTCGGCCTCACTAGAGTTATATGGGAAAAACAAATGACAAAGTCTGAAAAGTAATTATTGGTTTTTATTAGGGTGTTGTTTCTTAAATGATATGGGGGTATTCAGAAAGTTGTGCTCGGGGGCATTAAGCTGGCTTTCACTTTGCACAATTCAGTATTTGGACAAGCTAAACCCTATCAGCATGTGATCTAAGCTAGCTGACCTATGCATAGAACCTTATTATAGATTCATTATCCCAATGTCTTCAACAAAAGGTATCTCCATGATATTTGGGAAGTTAGATTAATCTCACCTTGAAAAATCATTTTTCTGATGCACAAATGGGTTAATTTACCCAAGTACAAAAAGATTGTGTCAGTTTAGCCACCTGCCCAAAAATTACAATGGTATATACTTTTTCAGCAAAACGAATTTTACAAAGATTGTATTGGTGAGAAGAATAGCTAACATGAAAAATGTAGGAGCAGCCTCTAGTGACAGTAATTTTCAACCAAATAAGAACAAAAGAGGAGAAAGACAAAATCTCCTGGGACTTGGTTACCAGGAAAATGACTGTGCTACGAGATAGGTTTTACTTTTTTAGACATGGCTTGCAGAAATGAAACTGGAGTGTTCTACTACTGTGGAAAAACAAAGTTAGTTTCCATAAAATCATAGAGATGGGTACACTCAGTTATCTAATTTGCATAAAAGTTTGGAAACATTGGAAATCCTTTCAAATGGAAAAGGCATATATGTGCATTAAGAAATTGACTGTTGCGATGGCAAAGCTCTAAATTTTTATGATCTTGGACATTTATGTGAAGTAGTCATGTGCCTCCACAGAATATGTTTCAAGGTCGTGGAAGGTATTACCAGGAAATCTGTGGCTTGGTTTTCCTGTTGCAGCACTGCAGGTAGAAGTGAACTTGCTTGCTTAGTTTGTAAGGCCATGGAAGAAGCAGTGGAAGGTGAAATCTAGACATAAATGCTCTGAGACAGAAAGCTTTTTATTTTTCTAATGACTCTGGGCTCTCAAGAGCGATGGCCTTTCCTTTTATCGATCCTGGCCATGAAGGTTTCATGAGCATTGTTTATACCCTGACAGTTCAGACAGTGTTTGCTGCTACTCACTTTTATTATCACACTTAAGTTCCCTGTGGGGTTTCTCTTTCAGGGTGGGGAACTGGTTATTTTTTATTTGGCTGTCAAGAAAAGCTGTACGCAGTGTCGGCACTTGTGCAGGACATCAAATTGCAAGATATCAAACGTAGCAGAAGGGAAGCATTCAGAATGCCCATTTCTACTTGCCTACCTAAGCAATGAGAGTCTGCACTTCTCTGGCTGTACAAACTTAGTTTTTCTTCAAGTACCATCAATCTGCACTGTTCAAGGTACACTAACACAGCTCTTCAGTGAGTGCTTAGTGCGCGGTGCTGGCCTGAGTGGAATTCGCCATGTTTCAGTCAGGTAGATATCCCATTATGGATTCAGGAATTTGTAGATGTCAAGTGGTTTTTTTTTCTCGCAAACACAAAGTTAGGATGGAGGACTCGCCAGCTGCGCCAGAGGTTTGATCAGGCAGCCAGAACTTGTCTTGCTACTGGCTTGAGTGAAATGCTGCATTTTCTGTCTGCTCATTCTCAATGTCTGGCTGCCTAGCTCTTCAGGGCCTGCCTCCTTCCCAGTGTTGTTTTTGGGAAGTTAAAGGATGTAGACAGGCAAGTGGCAGGGAGTTGAACTATTTGGACCATTCCTGGAGAGAGACCTGTGTTCTGGTGGTTTGGAAGGGCATGGGACCTTCCAGACCAGCTCTGCTTCCTTCATTTTAGAAGACAAAATACATCTGGGAAGTGAATTCTCTTTTGCCCAAGAGAGGTGAGCAGCAGTGAGGGGAGAAGGAAAGAAATTTCTTTGGCACTGTGCGCTATTACCCAGTAGAACTCCGTGAGGCATGATAGAATTCAGGCAACCAAGGCTGATACTCTAAAACATTAGATACTTACATGGAATGCAGCTCATTCCTTAAAAACCTACATTACTCTAGATGTTCTGAGAGGGGGTTGGTGCTAGTTTTGCGCGACAATGCTATGGAAGGCTCTGATCATACTCTATAATGACCTGGGTTGTGGTGGAAAAAGACATTGCTTCGCTTTTAGTCTTTTTGTGGCCTCCTGGAGTTTAGTCCTCAGTCATTTTTCAGTATCAGTTTCTAATCAGTTACTTGAGCTATGCAGCTGCACCCAGGCATTTTAATTCTGGGCCAGGCAAAGTTCATCTTTAACTGGTTGGCTGTCCCACAGAGACTGGGCCATAAACTTATTGTCCTACAGTATTCAGTTCACAGGTGAAAAAATGAAATGCATGCAAAAACCTATTTTTGTTTCGTACGAATGGGTTTCTTTTTTAAATTCACAGTAAACGCAATGCATGAGAGCGCAGTATTATTTGTCAACACATTTCACTGGAGCATCCACAACATCCATTTGATCTTAACTCAAGGAATCTGATCGGCCTCCTTGGAAAGGATTCACCAAATGTACTGGCTTAGTTTTGGAAAGTGCTGTAACATGAGCACGCCTCGTTCTGCTGGCACAAACATTCCTGTGACACTCTAAGACTCCTGCCTTGGCGTCACCCGGTGCTGCTGGAGAGGAGCAGGGGAGGCGCAGACTTTCTGTGGCTGGTGTGCCTTGACACAACCTCCCCCTCCCGCAGCATGCCAGCGATGCTACCTTTCCCTTCCAGACAGTCACATTTGGCTGTCTTTTGCTGGAAAATCGTGACCTAAATGATCCTTTTCTCTAGTGAAAGGGGAAGCGCCAGAGGCAAAGCTAGGAGAGACTTACGGTAAATATTTAATAGCTTTCCTTTTTTGTGCAGCACCAAAAGATGGCTGATCCTGCAGTATTTATTTCAGGCCTACTATAAATAAAGCATGTGGTGACAGCAAACTGCAAGCAGGGGGAATTCAGCGGTTATTGTAAACTGCTTTCTTTTGTCTGAAGCTGTGAATAGTAACCAATTCTGTGCATGTTTTAGGTCTGCTGATGGGCACGTTTTAAATCAGAACCAGATTTAGGCTGCCTTTATGCTCAGAAGAATTAGAAGAGGGTATCTATCCCAGTTTAAGAGTAAATTAAAACTATATGAACAATATTGATGATAGCATGGTTTGACACAGTGGTACTTAGACTATTCTGTGGAAAGATTTCCTAAAAACATTGTAGGACGTGGTTAGTGAAAACAAACAGAAAATGAAAATATGAAATATGAATTGGAAATTTTTTTCCCTTCTTTGAATGATTCCATTACATCCACCAGACTAATGATGTTTGCATTCAGGGGCTGCTGACATACTAGAGCCCACATGAATGGGACTTTTTTTTTTTTCCTGAAAGGAACACTAATGCTAGTGATAATTTGCTAGTGTTCGTGTTCAGCAGTGTGATCCTGAAATCTGTTCTTGGAGTGACCAGGTTTTCCTGATTGCTCCTGCCTTTCAGCCTTAAGCGTTGACAAAGATGGCCATTTGCATTTGATAATGTTTCACTACAAGTGATGGACTTACCATATTTTCAAGTACAAATATGTTTGTATTACCATAGAAATATAGCCTGAAATTAGGTGACACTTAAAAAACACCAAATAAGAGTATAAAAATAAATAAAAAATGAAGCTCTGTCCTTTAATCCATTCCCTTGAGTTCTACAGAAATTAAATATGCCAGTATCATTCTCAGCAGGATTTAAAGGTTAAATTAAGAAAATACTGGCTAAATATCATAAATAAATAAATTTAAAGCTGGCACAATGTTAGCTATTCCATTTGATGTGCACTGGAATAATTACGATCTGGACTAGACCTCGTGCTGAGATCTGTGACCATTTGGGCACTCTGTGTTGGAGCCCTCCACAATTCATTCCGTGAGCACCTTAGTCTGTAGGTAACTGCATGTACCTGTATTCAGGAGATGTATTACAAAATACACCTTTGGAAAGATAAGGAAAACGGAGTAGTCAAACAGCTGCTTACATGCTTTACTGAATCACAACGTGTATAAATTAAAAATTTTAAGCAGGTTAGTAGAAAAAGGAGAGGAGCACTAATAATGAATGTGACGTGATACTAGGTAGTTTATTTTGCTTACATAGAACTTTTCAGAGCCATCTGCCTCCAACAGCCAAGGTTTCCTCCCCAAACTTCTGATGATGCTGTTTGGTCAAAGCATTTAAAAAGCCGTATCCTACTAGTGGATTAAGGAAGCTACCATGTATTACTGTGAGCTGAGAGAGGTGGTCGTCCTCCCTCACTCCTTCTGAAACAGAGGTGAATCCCATCGCGTGTCCAGTTGTCTCTGTATGCAGGTATGAGAGGACAGGAGGATTTGTTAATAGATGTCAGGGTAGCATTTAGACAGGGCTGGGAGTTACTGTCTTTGAGTAGTAACATTTAATGCTCTTAAAATTAATGAGAAGCTTTTTCCATGGAAAATGAAATAAAATATCAATGTCAGTCACTGCAATAAGTATATTCCTTACATGAGCAGTTTGAGTGGACTGCTATTTACACTCACTGCATAAAGTGTCCTTGTTAGTTTTAGAAAAGAGCTTGGAAACTGTGGATATATGCCAAGGCTTTAAAGGGCAATGAAGTTTTCATTGCAACAAGATTCTACTTAGGTATTAGAACTGTTCTCAGAGTGCACATCACTTTTTTTTTTCCGCCAAATAACCAGCTTAGAGGTGAGGTTAAAAATCATCATTTTGTTTGGCTGAGAAATATTCTCTGGCTGAGTTACGGATAATCTCCATGTGCATCCTTTCCCCTATTATATTCCACTCACCGTGGAAAGGTCAGGATGGGTATCACAGGCACATCTCACAGGAGTCAATGGGCTGACACAGCTTACTAAATACACATGACAGTTGTAATCTTTCAGACAAACAGTTACTGGTTGCATTCTGCAATGAGGAAGTCAATACGTTACACAAAATGTTATGGTAGACAGGAAGGTCACAATGTATTAGGGCTGGGACCTTTTCTTATTGATTAATATCGATTAGCTTAAGCACGGTCATGTCGAAATGTAAATTGCACACTTGAAGCTAATTGGAATAGATGATATAGTATTTTTGCGAAGTAGAATGAGGAGGCATTCAATCAGATAAAATACTAAGGCTTTACTACATCGATCTTGTAATGCGTTATTTGTGCATGTGATGTCCGTAGTTTCCTTTGCATCCTTTTTACTGTGGCGTTTCTTGCCCACCGGCCACTATAAAAACTGTCAGGCCTCATTTTTTTTCCACAAAATCTTAATCATCGGTGGCCCTGTTGTTTCTTACGCTGAGAGCAGGGATACACCAAGGTCGGGTTTGCCTGGCTTTGGGGCATCTTCAGGGTTTGGCCACCTCTTTGTGTCCGTGCGCTCCCTGGCTGGTATCTGTCGGAGCACGGCAACACTGAGCAGCCGTGGAGGCTGGCCCTGTGGGGTTTCTGCAGTACTGTAACGACGACTTCAAATGGTTCTTGAGCTCCTCAAAAGGAAACAAATTCTTTTGACAAGTCCTGGCTGACTTTCTTGACTTCGCAGTCTTAAGACATAGAATTATGTTTCCAGTCAACGTCTCTCAGAGACAGGCATTAATGGAAAGCTCGTTGAAGTGTTTTAGCTTGGAAACAGAAAAAGTGAAGGCCTAAATGAGGCAGACTGTAGTTATGAACTAATTATCCATGTTCGCTAATTTTTCTGTCCCATATATGTAATTAGAAATGCTCTAAAAGCCACGTGGCACGCTGTGAGGTCCACACCCAAGTAAGAGAAATTAGAGGAAAATCAGCTGAGTAAATATGCTTCATTAACAGCTTCAGGAAAGTAAAGTAAGTAACTTGTGGTCAGGATGCTTAAAGTATCCTGAGTTTGGCTTTTGCTTTTAGAAAATGTTGAGTGGCAAGGGGAAAAATAGGCTCCTTCTGCATAATATAAAAATTGGATTTGGACAACGCTTGAACTTCTCAGTGTGAACAGAAGGTGGTTACAAAGCTGTATATTATTTTTTTGTGAATCATTGTGTCTTTGAAGTTTGGCTTTGATTCTCTGATTCTGGAGCTGGCTCTTTAGGGTGACGCTCTACAGCAGTCCCCAGCGCTGCTCTGAAATCTGTACCTGAACGACTTTCACCCTTAAGGAAGCTGTTAAGAAGCCGAGAGTTGCAGGACTGCAGTGGAGGCTCATGGTACTTGAATGGGGGTAGTCTAAGTCTCGGGTACACGTGCTGCGTGGCAGGCGGAAATTAAACAGGGGAAATCACTATGGTTCACTTCAGGTGTTTTTCAGCTAAAGAGCTTACATAAATATTTGACACTTGATTCTTCAAAATTGTTATTTATTATGTTTACTGGGGAGAGTTGAGTCATGTCTCAAGACCAGGGTTTGGTAGGCTACATACAAGAACCGAATCTTTATTTGGTGCCTCTTCTGCTCTTTATTAATAACAGCTAATTCTTTGTTCTACAGTATTAGCTTCTCTCATAACCCAGATGTTTTTTTCTGCTCTTCCTAAACCAACAAATTATTTTATTATTTGTATGTTTGCCTTAAATATATTTCTTTTTAACATCTCAGTAATTATAATCAATATAATCCTGAAATCATTAATAATAAATAACTATTCTGAACTTAGAGATTTCAAGTGAGACACTATGTCTAAACATTATATACCATTAAGCTTTGATAGCTCTCTGATAATTTTGATGGTATTTCAGCCTCTCGATTTGCTTCTGTAACACCATTCTCTATAGCTAGGCAATCCAAATTCTGCATTTAGCCAATTTATTATTGAGGTGAGAATAGTGGCTTCCTATTTATAATTGATACCTGTTTATATATTTCTGAGTATTTGAAGTACTGTGGTTCTGCCTGCGCTGTGCTGAAAGTACCACTTCTATTCATCTTAATGCTTCTGCTGTTATTTTAAAGCAAGCGTTGAGAAGAACATCTGATGCTTTTATCTGATCAGTAATAGCCATAGAAAACACGTAAATGAAAAGTAGAAAGTAAAAAGACCGCTGTCGCAGACCATCCTGTTTCAACCTAGTTAAAATGTATTTTACTTCTGAATCCTGTGCTATTCGAATTGAGTTAGCCTGGATAGCTAGAAAAGCTGTGCAAAACTCCTGTAATGAAATCTGAAGCCAGATGTGGATTTGGATTGGGTTAACACTGAAAATTCTGGTAAGTAGCATTGTGATTATAATCTATGGATGAATGGTCTCAAGCAAAACTAGTAAAATATCATACTTGGGCTTAAAAGCAAGCAACTTAGCTGTGTGAGATTTGAATGGTAATATAGTGATATCCACGAGGTTTTGCAAGCTATGGTAGATCACTGACTGAGTGATCTATTGATAATTCAGCATTAAAACAAGCTCACTTTCAAATTCTTGTGATCTATTTATTACTTAGAAACAAAGTTATGGATTTGATTTAAATTAATACGCTTTTTCAACAGCATTGATGGCAATAAAGCTCTATGTACAAATTCAATCCATAAACAAGTTCTACGACTGGATGAAATTTCCTGGGGATGAACCCACATTTCTTTATGGGCTACCTGAGTTTTTGGTAGTGATAAGGAGAGGAAAGTTCTGGAAATGGTTTAAAAATAGTGCAAATACAGGAAGAAGAGGACAGCAAGAAAAATAACCTGCCTGAGAAAAACTGTGTCCGTGCTCCATGGAGGTTGTGTAGAGCTTGCCGTGTGCGTTGGGTGAGTGCCGGGCATGCGCTCACTATGAACCCTTAGTACTCTTTGGAGAAGTGTCCCAGCCGGAGCACAGGGACACTAGCAGAGCCTTCCCATTTGCCAATGGGAGCTGCTGGGATGGAGGAATTTTAGGGTTGGTACCGAGTCAGCTAAGAAGTGATGGAGGCATCGGTAGCCAGTTGCCCCATTCGGGGGGGACAGGCTGGAGGGCAGGATGTGGAGCAGTTCAAGAGAGAACGGATTTTGCATAGCAGCAGGGAGGGGAAGAGTTAAGAATATGCAACGGGCACTGTGCTGATGCCACAGAAGTAAAAAGGGTCAAACAGAGACCAGGAGAGTAGAGTTTGATTTTTCCAACATTTTTTAATACATACTGCTTTTAAAAAATCTCAGCTTTACACACGTTGTCTCCAGTTCCCTGCCTTTCCTTCCTTTCACAAAAATCTCCAAGGCTTCTTCTCTTTTCCTTTCTCTTTCTATCCTGTAACGTTTGTGGCTGCCCCTGACTCAGAACCCTTCCAAGTGAAAATTACTACTTCCAAACAAATTCTCTTACATAGTTGTGTTTTTTTTTCTGGATAGCAGCTTCCCTTTAGGTTGATGCCATCTATGCATAAAGAGCTTTTGTCCATATATTGCTGTGGGTATGAACATTAGGTCGGGAAAGCACGATTGCCTGCGTTACAATCCGAGCGCAGCACAGTGCAGGGAAATAACAAATCGGTCATCCAGCCAAATGCTAATATTTGCATTCACCATTGATCAGAGAGAGCAAAACTGCTGATGGAAATACTTTTCCATTTTATTGCAAGCAGAGATGATATCCTGACAGAGGGAAAGTAGGTCTCCTGCTAGCCCCAGAGGGATCGCAGTTACATTTGAAGAACTGTGAAACGTTCAGGGTTTTGTCTTTGTGATTCCCATTGGAGTCACCAAGGCTGTTTGCTGACGTCCCAGGCAGGGCTTAGAGGATTAAACCATGGCAGCACGAGACTCAAGATTTTCTGTGCAAGACTTACAAACAGGAAACACCTTTTGTTCGGCTGCTTAATTCACGGTTTAGCTGAAGATTTAACTGACACGTTACTGATCTCAGCGCTCATTAAACGGACACCTCAAATTGATAACCATGAGTAATATTTGGCCTGTCCCTTTTATGTCTCTTCTCCTCCCACTCCCTGCCCCCACCAAACTGGCAGGAATATTATTGCATTAAACCAGATATATATCAGAAGCCCAATTCTACATGCTCTATTGTTTTGCAGCCTGCTATGTACTCACCTGCTCCACTCCAGAATGACTCCATTTCAGTTAGGTGATAAGTAAAGTACATAAAATATTTTCTAAGCATTTCTAGCCCTAATCTGCTCTGTTTTATTACCTTTCCGTGCACTTGACCCCGTTTCATTTTCTAGTGGTTGAAATATTAAGATACAATTATTAAGATGCTCAACAAGGTATAAATAAGCGTTCTGCCTAATAAAATGAAAGCAGAAGCTTACTGTAAGAAAATAAATGTTGATTTTAGCTGTCCTGAGAATTAGAAAAGAGAAGGTAGACATTGACTGGTGGAAATACGAAATATAAAAAAGCCACGTGAAGATGAAAAAGAGCTATTATCTCTTAGATCATGTCACCTCTTTGCAAGTACAGTATTGTGCTCCCCTGAGGACACAGGTTAAACTGCCAGTGCGTTGCAGAACACTTGCAGCCCTTCTTTAGGCAGGCGGCTCCTCCTAATGCATTGACTCCTGATGAACCTTTGTTGCGAGTGCAAAGGTACCAGGATGGAGGTCAAGTGCTCTTCAATTAAAGATATAAATATATCTAAATAGGTAGGTGGGCACAAGTAGAAATTTTGACAACCATATCAGCAGTGCTATCAAAATTGATACAATAGCAACAAATAGCAATTGGCTTTGCAAAACTACATCCATCTTGGTTTTGAACTTCATTAAGAAAGAGAACAAGTACGGAGGGAGAGGGGAGGTGTATCTGTGGAAAAGAGGAGAATTAAAAAACTACCAGAATGATGTACTTGTTTATCATTAAAGCTGTTTCAAGTTTTGATTTTAAAATGAGATTTTTGTTTCCATGACTGATGAAATATAGAAAGAAGCAAATGTCAAAAAGTTGAATTCAAATTAATTGCTTCAGAAAAACAATCTTGATGGTACATTTCAACATCAAATCTAAAATTATCAGTCACTTGTGAAATCTGGACTTTCATTCTTCTCATAACCCTAGTAAGCAAGTACACTCTCTGAGTGTTTGGAATAAAATAATTTTGCAATCAATGGATTAAAGTGTAAACCTGGACACACGCATTTACAACAGCACCATCATCACTTGAAAAGCAGACTTGTATTGCTGCAGGATTTGATTAATTTAGCAAAAGAGGGAGGGAAAAAATGTCCTGAACTTGCAGATGTTTATCCCAAAGGAGTAATGCCTCTTATGTAAATAATCACTTTATTCGGTAAGTGCATACACTTTCATTCCACAAATTGGCTTCACCTCTTCTGCCCTTTTCTCTAGTGCAAGCCTCTGCTAAATCTAGCAAGCCTCATCATTCTGTGTTTAAATATCAAAGCTATAACCAGCCAGGGCAGAGTTATGTAGGAACCTCATTGTTTTAAAGTAACATCTTGAAACCTCAAAGTCAGTGCAAAACAAAAATCTTGGTTGAATTGCACCGTGAAAATACAGCTTTCTAACATCATCTTCTGTGGCCAGGTAATGAGTGAGGAACAACAGACACACAACAAAGAACAGAAGTGATGGAGTAGTCAGGTAAATAAATTCCTTTGCTGCAATACAGATATTTTCTAGTTATGCCTCAATCGTGCAGTAAGTATGTGGTTGTTTGCTATACCTCTGCACCTGACAAACAACATTTACAGTGCTGAGCAGCTTTGGCACTGAAATTCATGATCAGTGAGCAGAGGGGACAGTTTGTGTCTGCTGTGCCCAGCTGTGGTCTTGAGTATGCCGAGGTCCCCCCTACGTCACTTCGCAGAAATAACTGGGTGTACCCAGAAATGACGCCAGTGGAAGGAGGATCAGAATCTCCTCCTAAATCTTTCTTTGTTCGTAAATTGTCGCAGTCAATTTTCAGCAGCTCTGGCTGTGTTCTGGGCTGCAGCTGATTTATTTTTTTCTTTCTCTTTGTTGCTGTCTTTCGTGATACATGCGCCTGTCTAATGAATATGATTTATGGTTTCTCTTTTTAAGCTAAAATGGCTGGAGGAAGGGTACAGCACTCACTCCTGAAGGAAGATCAGTTACTAACTCACCTGAGGAAAGTTTGTCCTAGGCACTTAGTGATTAGCTCTTGTACTTAGAACTTGAAGGTATATATTTCTCAGATAATTATGTCTTAAGAAGTACACTGTGATATATTTCAACTGTGAGAATCAACATCGGTGGCTTTTACAATTTTCAAGTCTCTTGTTTTGGGAATACTTGTCAGTGAATTTCACAGGTTAATTACCTATTGTTTAACAAAAATGCCAGTTTTTGTTGTCTTCTCAAACTGTGGTCATTTTCATAGTGTCTTGTTGTGAGGTAGACATTTATTACATCATCCTTGTTTTCAGCTCTCAAAGCTCTCTTTTTTGCTTCTCAAAAAAGCATAATTTCCATATCTTCTATATGGAAATCTTCCAGTTCCTGTAAGGATTACTCCTTTTTCCTAAGTTTTTTTTCTTGTTTGTTTGCTCCTGCTTATGGAAATACTTTACGTGTGGCAACTAAAGCTACTTAGGCATCTCAGTGTGAAGCTAGGTATTAATGCAGGGATTGCCCCTATAAAAACTGCCCAGTTTTTGTCTAGCTCAGCTTTCTGTCTCTGATAGATGCCACTGGTAAGCGTTTCAAAGGAGGGTGTGACAGCTTTCAGTAAGGAAATAATGACTGTAACACAGAAGGTTTTCTACTATCCATCTTTTAAGTTGTGCCATGAAAAATGAGAATCTGTATGTTATTTTTACCCAGTCTAAAGCAGCTGTTGGGGTTTTTGTGTAAGTAGAAATACCTAATCCTTTCTGATACCCTGCTATTCTCATAGTCTGAATGATGTCTTGTAACAATGAGTTTCACCTCAGGTTAATCAAGTACTTTAGGAAAAAATGTTTGCCTTTATCAATTTTATGTGTGTTGTCTTTTCGGTTTCACCTAATGTCCAGGAATGTGGCTTTATTTCCCTTTTTCTACCATTCATTATTTTCTAAGCCTCTGTAATGTCTTCCCTTATTCATCTCCTGTCTAAAGCAAACAGTTCCGAATGTCTCAGTCACTTCTACTTGATTTGTATGCTTTTAAGTATTTTTATTTCATTTTTGCACCCATCCTGATTTTTTTAATGTACTTTTTAAAGATGGGGATTCCAGGCATAATCCTGATCTGTAGGTTGGCAATAGGATGTTACTTGTATAATTCTGATTCTTTTGACTATTTTTGCATTTTTTTCATTTCATTTTCTCTGGTGATCCCACGTGTACTGGAAGATTTCAGGGGGGTGCTCTCACAACTCCCACAAATACCTCTTCACTTACCCAAGCATCCTAGAATGCTTGTTAGCTATTTGTCACTGTGCTTTCTTTGTTATGTTCCAATAAAGGGCAAACTGTGTGTTTTGAAAGCATTTTAGTGGGGTTTATTTCTGTTTTTTAAACGATCACATGCGTATACTTGTCAAATACAGGTGAAGAACAGACATTTAGAGTGGAGTGTGGTTAATTCAGTAGTGATCTGCCCCTTTTGAAACTAAATTGTCTGAAATAAAGCCCATGTTTCTTCCTACAAAGAGCTTTAAATTACGTCAGTCGCTATACAGTTTAAGCTATTAAATAATAATCTTTTGAGGAGTTGATCTTGAGATGCTTCAGTACTGAAGTTTAGCCTCTGCATTTTAGGACACTTCTAAGTCTCTTTTTCCAGAGCGCTGCCCAAACCTGACTTTATCTAGTTGTGGCTGATTGTGGGCTACGAAAAGGCAGTTTGTTACAAGGTGTACTGGAAAACAGGTGACCTCCCAAGTCAGAGGCTGCTTCCGTAACTGGTGGCTTTTCATCATTCAGAGAAACTATATCAAACTTTTCCTCACATTTAAGACCTTTGTAAATGAGGATGTAGAAAAAGCATGATGATCACTAGAAAAATCTAGGCTCTGCTTAGTTTTTACTTGTGATGAAACAACTTTTTTACATTGAATTAAAGCTTAAAAAAATAGGAGTCCAGATTGCTAATCTCTTTTCTTTCTTTTTTTTGGGGGGGTCCCCAGATCTAAACGTCCAGTGCCAGTTTCAACTACAGCACCCAGAATTGACTCTCCCAGGGCTGTAATTCCCCACCAGAAGGTATGTGATAAATTTCTCCTCAGCCAAAGTTAATTTTTATTTACCGCAGTGAAGGTAAATACCTACTATAGGAAATAGCTTTTGCCCACCCCAAGTGAGTGAACATCAAATGAATGCACAGGCAGCAAAACTGCCAAATGCAGTGTATTACTGCTCTGTATGTTGCTAGTTTCTGATTAGCAGAACCAAAGCATCCAGCATTCCTCTGATGTGATCTGGTCTAACCCATTCCGAGCAGCTTGTTTTGATCCAGGCTGCAAGAGGCTACCAAAGCTTCTCAAAATACACGTTTGTTTTTGTAGATTCTTGGGGAAAACCATTAGACTGTGCCTTGGCATATCCAAATCCTGACTACAACTGAAAAGACACTAATTTGGAAAGAGGACATTAGGGCATTTGAAAGCTTGCATCATATTGTATTCTTGTCACATTGTTCAAAAGACATGAAAATAAAGAATACAGAGGGTAAGTCAATTTAATGAATAACAGCAAGTGGCAGAGGAAATGGATGGCTTGGTTTCTGTTGTCAAAGCTTGTCATCTTCCATAAAACAAATGTTCCTATTAGAATAAACAGCGTTCATTGACTGTACCTGGCAACTCATCATTGGTATCTTTGGAGGCACTGAGGAGCAAGGATACCTCGAAGATGGTATATATCCTTAGGCTGTAACACTGGGTAGTGCATTTGTATTGCTGATGCATTTAATTAGATAAATGGAGAGGAGGTAAAATCTCCATTGCTGCAATTTTACCCCTTCTGTGAGTGTCAATTTCATCCCTAGCATGTAGTATAAAGAAGAAACACTGAAGACCAAAATACACGGGGAATAAAGTCATGTTCTGCTGGTTTTGACAGTTCTGACTTCCAGAGATCAATTCTAAGTAATTTCTATAAACACCATGCTTTCCAAATTCAGAGCTCAGAAGGTGACATCATCCCTGTAACCGCTGCAAATATGTTCAAACTAACAGAAGAGTATGCATTTGGAGAGAATAATTTGATTCAATTATATTTTGTCAAATTTAAAATTAACCTGTCTGGCCATTTATTGAGACAGAAGTAATGTTATTTCACTCCGGATCTTGTAAACTTTTTGGCAAGGGAAGATGAAATTAAGAATTTCTCTTGCTCAGAGTTGTTTCTGCTTATATAATGATTTTATAAAAGTTGTCTTAGAGAAATCTGTTGGAAGAATAACTAAACAGTACTGTGACATTCCTAGAACAGAAATGATGGATCATTCCTCTAGTTACACTGGTGTTTGCCTGCACCAGCAAAGTAATAGGGACAGGAAGGAGGAGAGAATACTTACTTTCCCTCAAGAACTACACAGAATGCTGTTAGTTTTCAAGGCAGCAAGTTGACGTGTCTCTTCAGAGTTATTCACCAACACATGCCTGACAACTCTCTTTTGGGACTCTCATTATCACCTGTGTGGGTATGATGAATTTGCCTACTTCCACCACTTAAAAGCTTTTACACATCAGATTTTCACAGTTTTGTATTAGGTGCATTTCTTCCATAGCAAATGTCAATTTCTAATTACTGCCATAGGTATTCAAAGCTGTTTACCACATGAAATATTTTTTTTCCCCATAACCTACTACGCTGTAGCAAAGTTAACTCCACGCACTGTAGCATTTTTTTTTTTAAAGGTCCCAAAAGTGCCCTTAGCATGAAAGCTATGAAGTCCCTTTACATTTCCTATATTAACCCTTCAGAGAGAGATGGGGATCAAGGGACTCAATCCTTTTTCAGGAGCTTGTCGTCTCACACTTAAGCACTCTGTGCGTCAGCGCTTAGGAAAAGTTTATAGGAGCTGTTGGAGGCAACCTATTCTGAACGGCCTACGGGCAGTGCTTGCAGCTGGAAAAGAGATTTACTGGAGCCTTTCTGGAGGAAAAGGGTGGCAAACTAGGAGAAGGTATGGTGGGAAACAGGGCATCTTGCAGACTTCAGAAAAGTTTTCTTAGATGTAGGGGTTTTGGCCCAGAGGTAAGAGGTAGCAGTAGAGTGCTGAAGTGGGGGGCCCTTTGCAGGTCAAGAGGAGTGACGTTTGTATCACTAGTGTGCACTAGTAGACAACAGTAATTTTTAACTGGAGAAAAATTCTTCTCTGATGGTGGTTTGGAAGGGAATGAAGGTATCGAACCATTGGAGAAGTCTCAAAATGCAGAATAAAATGTCTTTGCAAACAATGGTAAGGGGATCTTGCAATAAGGTATGTTACAGTAAGCATACTTTAAAAATCAAGGTTTCTTTGCTTGTCCCTTTATTACTTCTAGTAACAGTATCACTGTAGAAATTAATTCCGTGACACATAGACAGAAGCTGTCACCTCCACATCACTGCTTGACAGTGTTTAGACTCTGATGGTTCACATGAAATTAATTCGATCACATTCCAAAAAACATCAAAAAACTACCTTACAAGACAGTCAAGACAGTGTTGTGCTCAAACATGGAGAGTTTTTCTCACCTTACTGTGAGTCAAGGTTAAGGCATGGCAACTTTAGCTAAAAACCCTGCATGTGCAAGTTCAGCGTCTAGTTTAAGCCATAAATTCTCTTGTACCTTATTGCTGATCTCGTTGCAGCTTTCACTAATTTTCAAGCATGTATTTCTTATTTGACTGCTATGGTCATGGTTTTTGTGTTTTAGAAAAATAAGCATACATTGTTTTATGAAGATGTAAGGAAGGTTTAAAAACCCCAGAGTTGTTCATCATTATAGAAATTTTTCTGCATTCCACAAGTTACATAGATTTTCTCCTCACATTCTTGAGCTGATCAATGTTATGGATTATACAGGTTCTGTAACCTTAAGTATGGCATCAACTGAGCTATAGGGCTATTAAAAATTAAAGTTTGACTGATTTGCAGTTTCACTAGTTCCTTATCTGACGTTAATCTCAAACTTCAAAAAGTTTTCATTTAGTTTAGACAAACCTTTTTGATTTAGTCAAAAGATTTAGTCAAGTCTTTTGCACAGGTGTGGCATAGCTGGAGGAAAGGGCATAACTAATGCTGAAAACATTCAAATAACAAGAAGAGTAAGCATCAGTCCAAGGACTGAAACTAAGCCATCATCAGTCAGTGTGTTCCTGCAGCTTTTCAAGGGGGCACAACACAGGTGAAGCTTCAGCTCAGCGCAGTTCAAAATGTTCAAGCTGAAGCTTTAAGACTTTAACATTTGTCCCTTTGCATAAAGGTATGAAGACAGCCTGTTGTTTTAATAATACGAGTATATGTTGTCCTGTTTATGAAACAGTACTGAACACGCTTATTTCAGAGTCCCAGTGAGGATCTCGTAATGCTTATGATTTTTTTCCTGCCAAATTTGGGAACCTATGTGGCGAAGAGAAAATAGATGAAGAGATGATTGACTTTTTAAGTAAAGCATTGGATGGAAGAGCTGGCTGAGCCAAAAGCTATTTTGTGGATGCCTTTGAGCAGAGCCATTTAATGCCATGGTGCCTCCGTTTTCTTCTTTCTATAAAAAGTTTTAAGCAGCAGCTACTTCTTGGGCATGCTGGGAGGTCAAATTCATTGGTAGCACGTTAAAATTTTCTCCCAGAAGTGCAAAAAAGTGAATAAAGACCGTAGGTTCGTAGCGATAGAACATGGGCTGTCAAGGGAAGGGGACCTGAAAAATTGATGTCGTGTCTTCCAGTATAAATTTGTTTCTCACCTCTCTGATACATTAGAAGGAGCGTTTGCCTTTCACAGAAATTGAATATTTATAAAGAAAAGAATAATAACGTTTCAGAATGGAAATGGAGTTGATTTGCAGCTTCCTTCTATTCCCAAATATTCGAGACTCCTCTGCATTTTTCAGTTGTAAGCTCGTGCCCTGACATTACACGGGGAAAAGAAAGCGCAGTTTCCCCTCTCATAGGAGGAGATTGCTGCAGCATCACAGCACCTTTCTGGAGGGAAGGCGGCCATTCCTCAGTGTCAGAGCCTCCTCTTCTGGTGGGCAGCAGGGTAGCATCAGGCCTGCGGAGCTAGAAATTGCTGTTCGCTTCTTTTCCCAGCCACAGAGACCGGGACGCAGAATGGGATGAGAGAGATGGGGGGGAAACAGGGGAACGTTTGTTCCTGCTGGCTGCACTTCGTGTGGTGAAATGTGAAGAGGAGCCGTGCTGCTGCTCAGCTGTGGACCGCTGACCTTCACGTTCAGAAAGGGTTTCAGAAATGCTGCATTGGTCTGGTTGTGCCACTGAACTGGAGAAAAAAAACGAAACTAAAATTCCCGACTGGGAATAAACTGAATGAGAGATTCCTTGTCAATCACAAAAGGAAAGCACTAAGATGATTGCTGGGCAGTAATTCTTTAGAAGTTCTGCAGCTGCTTTCTGTACACTTCCTATTTCATCCCTTCCCCCGTGAACACAGGGAAAACACCTACCTTAAAACTGCCGGGAATATTTAAATGGAGAATGCTAACTGGCACTGCTGGCTTCCTGGGGATTCTAGTGCTGACTTACCAGCACGCTGGTATTCCAGCCAGATATTTTTTGAGGATTGAAACCAAAGCTCCATTCGTGTCATAAAGGTGCGCAAAATCATCAACCATCATTTTTTATGGCGGTCCTGTGATTTTCCCTTTGCCTACTGTTAGTGTCCCGTAACACCAAAGCTATGAAAAAGCATTAAGATTAAGGAAGTATCTGGCATTTCTCTCACTCGCAGTTGAAGCTGATACTTTATAACCAGATCTCCTTGCATGTCCTTTTATTACGGGGTTCAGAATGGAAACCCACAGTTAACTTAAATGAAAGCCACAGAGTTTTCAGGGTAGCAAACAAATATAACTCTGGCATATTCTTTTTCTTCTGTATTGCCTCTGTATTTTTTTTTTAATTATCATTTTGTCCCTCTCTGCTAGCATGTAAAACTCATTTGCACAAGTGGTGACAATTTATCCACATGGCTCTGTGCATTTGTGCCTTTCTTGCAATACATTTTTAGAGAGAACCCCTGTTTTCTGTTTATGTAGTGGTACTTGGAAGCTTGCAGTAGGCCATTTAAAGGCTGGTTATTTGCTGTTTTCTATGTCGGGGTATGTTATGACTGAAGTATGTAATTCAGATGTATTTATTTAAAAAGGCCTAGTCTGAAAAATGCTTTTAGGATTATTTCTACAGCCTCAGGCAGCTATTAATGCCAGCTAAAATCACTTCCTGTTTATTACCAAGAAAAATGTTCTCAGTTCATTTTATCTGCCTTATATTTTTGATTCAAAACATCTTAAATATATTTAATGTTAGGATTAATTATGTCCTTAGACCTTTAGGGGGGGTTTTTTTGCAATTAATTTTAATTAATCAGGCCATATTATCTCAATTTTTCAAATGTAATCTCCCTAGACTTAAATATACAATGTAGAAAAAAAGAGGAGAACATAAAATATTTATCTTTCTAGTGAACCTTAGTGTCAAGATCAGTAAATTACATTCATGATAACCACTACTAGCAAAAGTAGAAAAATCCTAGGCCAAATTATTCTCAGGCCTATGTTGCACGCAGGGCTATGGGAGAGATGCATGTAAGATGTTAAAGATGGCAATTAAAGGAGTACCAGCCCAAATGAGGCAAAATGTCACTGCAGGCCACCACCTGCTCTTGTACTGGCTTTCATTGAGGGCAGACTGTGGGCTCCATCCCTCCTTCAGGATAATGTCCCCTGCCTGTCCCTGTCCCCAGACATCTGTACACTGGGGACGTGGTTAGTGGTGGTTTTGGCAGTCTTAGGTTAATGGTTGGGCTTGATCTTGAAGGTCCCTTCACACCTAGACGATTCTATGATTCTATGAAATTGCCAAGCATTCAAATAGTTTGTTGGGTACCTCGGCTATACGGTTTTTTTTTTTATCCAAAGCACATAATTACAGACAAAAATACCTGTAAACTTCACACAAAAGTGAAGTAAACACAAAGTTTACACTTTTGTGTAAACTTCACACAAAAGTGAAGTATAGAACAGGCTTTGAAACTATATAATTCATTATTGTGCTCTTGAGTTCCAGCACTCAGGATGCTAGATTCAAAAGGTGAACATTAAAGAGATGTTAAAAATAATCAGTATTAGAGTCTTGCTATTAGTGTTCCCATCACTGAACCTTTAGAAGTTAAAGAATAAGAAAACTGAGAGTAAAGGTACGAAATGCCCTCCTGAAAGTGAAGTTTGTATTCCTCTTTGATAAGATTGTCCAGACTGCTGGTGGGCAGAGTTCCAAAAAGTATAGAGCTGTAGTCACTACATGCTGCCAGTAGCTGGAAGGAAATGAGGCAATTTAACCCCGAGGGTGCTCTGTGCCTCCCGCAAAGCACTGAGTGCCCTCCAGTGCTAGGGATTTAGGTGGTGTTGCACCAGGATGAGCTTGAGGCAGTGGCAGGGGGCTTTAGGCAACATGAGTACAGAAGTTTTAGGCGAAACTTCCTCAGAACTCATGCAACAACTTATTTCCTGCATTGAGTTGCTGAAAAAGCAGCATTTTGGATATTATCATTTATTTTGGCTTCATTAAGCTGCATTAATAGCAAAAAAGTTATGAAACTGAAGCATAGTACTGCATTCTTCCAGGATGAGGTTTTGGTACAGTGTTTGTACTTTGAGCACCAGCACAGACTTCTCCAGGTATAGCTATTGTAGGAGAGATTCCTATGACTTGGGCTAAGGGAATACATCCTGCTGTTCTAGTTATGGACATGACGGGGACATGACTGTAGGATCGTACAACTATCATCTACATACTCACGCACACATTCCTTCTGGTAGAAATTATGCAGAAATGATCAGAATAGAAGCATCTTATCTGCTGAGCAGTACTTGTTCTCGAGTCCTCTCGGTCTATCTGCTAACCATGCTGCATGGCCTAATTAGCATGAACCAGAGCTTCTGAAAGCAATATAATGTGTGGGCTTCAATAACTTGAAGTGTACTCATGGAAAACAGAATGGTGTGGTTTAGAATCATTATGTTTTTATAATAATGGCCTTGGCTTTTATGTTTGTATATTACCTCAAATGATTCTGACCTCAAGACATTTTAAGATTTCTTTATTATCCTAGAAATTAATGGACACTGTTGTCTTTATGTAAAATTACTGCTATGAGGTTGACTAGTAGCAAATGCTCTTTTAATGTGAAGCTTTCTTTGTTGATTTCAACTAAAACCCAGTAAAGAAATGCCTGAGTATGTTTTGCTTCCCTTATTTTGAAACAATGCGTTTCTTTGTTGAAAATCTCCCCTGAAGGGTTGGCTGCTTTGGCCCCAGTCTATTTATTGCAAGTTTATCAATATGTTTAGAAAGCAGTAATTGCAGATACATTATTTTTGCATGTGTTCTATGATTGCTCTTTTCTTTTTTTCTTTTCTTGGCCTGCATGTTTGCTACTACAGGAACCTGCTTGGGAAATCAATGGCAGCAGAACAACCTTCAGCCCTCTAACTAACACGGCGACCGGGCCTATGGGTAGTGTTTTAGAAACCAATGGAACGTTTTCAGGCTACCTCAACAAGCAAGAGATCAGCTTTTCAAATAGCTCTTCCTACTTAAAGACTACCACAGTTAGATCTTCCATGTCCTGTCAGTCTGTGACTCCTGACATTTCACCTGCCAAGAGTAACCTAGGTTCAAAACTAAGCCCTGTCCTGACCGATGGCAATAGTCCTTTACAGCAGCTGAGCCCTGCGAGGCAGTATAACAACCCCATTGGCCTTTACTCAGCAGAGACTCTAAGGGAAATGGCTGAGATGCATAAATTAAGTCTCAACCGAAGGGCTTCGGAAGGCGGACTTCCTAGAGGGTAGGTAACGTGGTAAAATATTTAACCTTGCAATAAGTAATGAATTTGCTAAAAAAAAATGAATGTAATAGTACCTACCCCGTTGCGCGTTTGTCTGGTAATCGTGATTAAGGTCTGGAACAACCATTAAACTTTCCAGTACCCCCCAAAACATATACAAAGTACTATTCCAGAATAACTCTTGGTCTTTGGTATCTGAATAGCGATATGGGTGGGCAATAGTCATCAGAGCATGAGGAGGAACGCTATGACTTGAAGTAACTGTGATCATCTCAGGGTTGTGGCACTTAGCGATTTCAACTCACGCATGTAGGCTCAGAGAACCACGTCTCACTGCTGGCCATTACAGAAGCTGCTGTGTAACAGATCTGATCTTTGGTACTTGCCTAAAGAGAAATTGCTTTGACCGGCAAATCTGACATGCTAGACTACTGGAGTGTCTCGTTGTAATTCCTGCCTTAATGTGCTGCCTTTCCTATGCAAAATGAGTCAAAACTGCAATATTTTGAATCCTTTGGTTTCAGCATTGTCTGTCTCACATCCGTTAGCTTTGCACTTAACTTGTACGTAACAAAGAATGATTTCTAGATACTCCCCAGATAGTTTGAGCCCAGGCTGTCACAGTTTTCAGCGTCACTGTATTGCAGATCAGCTGCTTTTTTAGTAGGTCTGTGAAGTGAGGAGCTTGGACTACAATACATGAGAAAAAGCAATAAGAAACATATTTTCCTGATTTTTCTGCCTTCATGTATTCATTTTCAAACAAACCTCTAATTTCTTTATTTGTGTTTATTTAAAATGAAGATAAAGTTCGTATTATGAATATGGGAAAAAGCGTACTTTTGAGACTAGGGACATGGCTATATGAGAAAAAACAGAAAATTCAGACAATCCAGTTGAGGTCTGATAGCAAATGGTATTTTCAAGTACATTATATCCCATTGCAGAAGCTCTTTGCAAGAGTTAAGCCATGGGTTTTTAAGTTGTAGCAAAGTAAGGATATTTTTTCTTTATAAAAGGGCATGTATACATGTTCTAGATGATTCAGGCAGTTTAGATGATTCATTGTAATTCTCTTGAGCACTCGGCATTAACAATCCTAATTAACTTATCTGAAAAAATCCTATCCTCCCTCCTCATACTGGATAATTAAGGAAGGCAATTAGTGTTTAAAAGAAGATCATTTCAGTTAGCAGGCAAGATCAGCAAAATAAACCTCAGAGTGATTCTCTCTTAATTTACAGTTTTCTTGAGGAAAACTAATCCTTGTCTTAATTCAATATGCAGCATTTCCTGGGAGTATATCTCCTTATCTTTCTCCCACTATCTTCACAACCCTCCTTACCATCTGCAAGGGTGAGGGTGGTGAAGGGGCTGGTTTTGCGATGGCTCAGCATTCTGACTCTTTCTTTGTTATCGAAATGACAACACGGCCACGTCCGTCGCTCACCGAAGTCAATGTGAACTGTTCCATTGATTGCAGAGGGCATTGCACTATGGCCACGTGCAGAAAAGGTGTATCTGCAGAAAACGCTTCCCTGTCTTCACTCTGCTGCTTTGCCATGTTTTATGTCTCCTTTATAGTTACACATGCTAGTGCACGCCTGTGGCAGCGCACTGAATTACAAAGCAAGGTTCTACCTTCGAACAACCATCTGAGATTTTTTTTTTCAGTTTTAACAGAATTTTAGGGAAGTGCCATCCATCTACCTGTAGTATACGTAGCACGAACAAACAAGAAAATTTGTGATAAGTCATCTAAATGATCTGTTAAAAAATTTCAACCTTTATCCTGCAGCCCAGGAACAACCTGAAAAAGTGAAAGAGCCCAGAGCTACTAAGTACATGTGTCTTCTATGTACCTATTACATGTACCTAAGTACAGGTAGTTCCTCTGAGATTTAGGGAATTTTACATCTCTGTTTACATGCAGAGAAAATTCAGAGCTCAATAATCCTGTCATTGCCACTCCCACTGGAGTGTTACCCATGAAGCGAGAGGCAACTTTCCTACAGCCTATGAAGAGTAACACGGAACCCGTAACTACCTTGGGACTTGGTATCATCCGTGATAGTCTCGATCTCGGTGTGGATGTTACGTGAAAGAGTGCACAAGGAGAGCGCTGTGAACTCCACAAAATCAGCTCTGGGCTTTGTTGCGGCTGCTCTTATCGTACAGTACAACATGAGATGCTGCAGAAACATTGGCAGATCATGGTGCTCCAAAACTTTGAATTTACTATGCATTCAGGAATGTGCACTTAGCGGTATTGTAAAAGCTGTAAGAAAAGTCAGGCATGGGGGTTGATCTTAAGGTTTATTTCATATTTGGTGTCCTTTTTCACCAAATCCCTTAAACTTAATTGTGTGAATTGCTGTTAGAGGTTTAGCTAAACACTCTGGAAAATCCTGTCAGAAAGCTAAAATTAATTTTGAGATTATTTCCTTGATCTGTGAAGAATAACAAAGCATCTGTTTCTCTGATACGCTTTTACATTAAAGCTTTATCAGCCTAGCCCAGGGTGAAAAATAGAGGTGGTCTGTTAAGAGTGTGGAACTTCATGTGCTGAAATCTCTGGAAAGGGAAGTATTAATAAATATGAAGAGTGAGTCATAGCTTGCAACATGTGGTTCTTTTTCATTCCAGTGTAAGTTATTTTTCACATTGCAGGTCAAGGGCAGTAAATACCTGTCCCAGAAGTACGTGCCAGGTGGCTTGGGTTACTTGCTTCTTACTGTGTGACCTCTGTGGGCAGCAGCTTGGGTGTTTCATACATGCCCATATTTAAAATCAAGCTGAAGTAATGCATAGCTCTGAACTGGAGAGAATTTTCTCATCACATACTAAACGTAAGGAGGAGTAAAACTTTGCTCCTTTTTGAAGGAAGCTACAGTAGCCTCTTCACATCTAAAAAACCTTTACTGAGACGTGGCTGTTGAGCTGTTCTTAGTGTGTGCACATAATGATTTTTGTCTTAGAACTTATTTTTACATGCAAACAAAAGGTGCCTCTAATTAAGGTGTATTTTAGGGACGGTAGTTCTGCCTTTGAAATATTATTTTATGTGTAAGGCGCAGGCCTGGATTGGAAGATTAAAGCAGGCATCAGAGTCCACTTCAGAAAATGATACTATTACACCGTGTTTCGTTGTAAATGAGTGCCCAGCTGTCCTGCACATACCTAAAATGGATACAGGATCACTGATGTGCTTACAGGCTGCGGCTTGTTCCTAATATATCTCTACTGGTTCCTGTAACAGACTGATATATTTGGCTTAATGTAGGGTTTGTGAAGTTAGAATATTCTCGAATCCGACAGCCTGAAGAACAGTAACTACAGAAGGTGATCTGTGATTGCTGTCCCATGGAAATGCAGAAGGGCAAAGCCTTTACATGTGGCTTTGGCTGATCAGAGTGTTTTTGGTCATGATAAAGGCAGCTGGATGAGCCAATGCAAAAGGACTGTGTGTAAAAAGAAGCAGTAATATCAAAGGCAAAAGCAGGAGACAAATCCACTTTGAATGTCACTCTAACAGTGTAACGTTGCTGTCCTGTATTTTGTAGAAATGTTCCAGCAGCAAATTGGAAGGTTCAGTGCCCAGTTCTGCCAACAGCATTCTGTGCAGCTAAATAAGAAGAAATATTTTTTAACTGATCCTGGATTCTCTTCCTTTTTATTTTACACAAAACATGATGAATTACCCTTCACCCAAGAATATAAGATCAACATTGGGATATTCTAAGCTTTGAAAAAACTAAGTTAAAATAATTGTCATAGCTCATTAATGCTATTTATGCAACCAGCAGAGTTATCGGCAAATAATATAATATTGCAGTCTGAGCACACTATCTGTTCATCGCTCCCACCTTTGGCCCACATAAGGCTTACGTTGAGTTTTGTATTGTCTTTCTTCGGAATTACTCTGCAAGCCACCATCACTTCTTGTTTATGCAGCGAAGCAGGATGTAGTGTGAACATGCGTGTTTTCATACCGTGTACATACCAGATGGAATAAAATATCCTGATACGGATATCCAAAAACACACATAATGCACGGACTTGCTTCATTTCATATGGAATAAATTAGGAATGACTATTCTGAAATTAATTGGCTTACACCACTGCTGGCATAATGTAGGTACAGTCAGATGTGGGCCAACGGTTCGTTAAATGCAAAGGCATTTTCCTTAGTTTTACGTTCAAAACATCCACCAATATATTCCTTGGATATTCTCCAGCATGTAAAAGACAAAAAAATCAATCTTGCAATACCAACTCTGAGGGCAGCCTGAGGCAAGCAGACTTCATCCCTGAATACTTAGTATCCGAGAGAAGAATATAATCTCTACCACTCATTTGCTATTTTCTGATTAGAATATACTCTGCAAATGGTGCTTTCTTCCCTCCACTCCCTCCCCCCCTACACTTTGGTAATAGAACTTTTAGGGATGCACAGCAATAAAATCACATTCAGGGGTCAGCCAAAATGCCATGGTACCCTACTAAGTCCTAGTGGATCAACTGTAATCCCTACATTTTTTCCTTTCTTAATCATGTTGGGGTTTTCAGGCATATGTTTACTTTTTGTTCTTATTTGTAGATGGTCTGAAAAAAGCATTAGTAAGCCTTTGTAAATACCTTTTGCCCTCTGCACTCTGAAAGCTATTCACTTTTTATGTTTGGTTGGTTTTGATGTTGTTTGTTCTCTTTCTCTTCTTTTAGGTCATAACCAACACTGCTGCCAAGTTAGTATCACTTCTATAGAGTGCCAACTATTTGTGTTACGCTGTATGTGTGGAGATTTGTTTTCGGGGGTAGCATGACCCCTTGTGCTCCTGCTGTGTCTGCTTGCAAGTGGAAGTATTTTTTAAAAAATGTTATTGGTATGGCAAGAGTCATGCGCTGCTGCTGGTGCCCAGTGGTGCTGCTCCCACCCTGTGTTTGGCATTTCTTGGTGATGTTCTGATGCTGCAAATGGAGTTAGCATCTCAGCCTGCTCAGGTCTTGCAAATGCTTTCAGATTTTTTGGTCTCCACAGTCTGGGTTTAATTCCTCCTAACTCTTTAAGTAGTCTTCATGCCTTCAGGATTTGGGGAACCTTATTTGAGCCTTTTTTGGTGTATTATTAGTGATGTATTTTTAGCCTTTAACCTTTTAGCCTTTAAATTAATTTCTGAAGTCACACTCTACTAAAATTCATATTGGTATGAGATTTTGATATAGAAAAGATCTAAAAAGTAAACATATTGCCCAAACAACAAGCAACTATTGATTTGAAAGTGTGATTGGTCTGCTTTAGTTCTGAAAGTTCAGAGAGTCCTCAGCTTTGATCTGTAGTTTTCTAAGGGCAGAGGATTGTCTCTGAATTCCCACTTTCCTGTCTCTGAACTGAGTGTTGCCCAGAAATTGCTGGAGACTGGGTTAAATTCAGCAAAAAATAAATAATTATGTTAGTTAAATGTCAAATTTAAACTGACAAGAGAAGGTTAGAAGTAGTAGAATACATAGAGTTGAAATAATATTCAGTGCATACAGTTTACACTGATCTGGCATTCTCTGCTGATTTGAATGAGGTGTGGGTGTGATGTCATGCAAATGATGTAACTCCTTTGGAGTGATGAAACTCTAGCCAATTTACATGGATAATTATTCTGTTACAATTGTCTTAGAAAGCAGAAGTCACATTATAGGGATGTTTTTTAATCTTACTTGCTTTGGGATTTATTTTCTCTGATCCTTTCCCAGCTTCATAGAAAAATCCCATTCATTTTGCAGAGGTGCTTTGGCTGTCTCTAGGGTCCTACCTCTGCCACTTTGTCCCAGAGCACAGCATGCCTTACGAGCACTAGTATCTTCACTCTACTTCCAGAGTTATAAAGAAAACTCTGCAGCTGAAAATCTGTAGCCTTTCCTCTTTGCTTTGGTGTGTGTAATGTGACCAAAAACTCTTTAAAGACATCACTGAAACCGTTTAAATACTGTAAGTGAAAGCCTTAATCACTACTGCTGCTACTGTTAGAGAAGTTTAGGCTGTTCTAAAATTACTAGCTTTTATTTTTGTAATTGATCATGGAAACTGGAAACCAATTGCTTTGAACTTTTTTTTGTTTTTTAAAAGGGCGTATTTAACCTCTGCCTTTTCATTCACACAGTCTTCTCAGATCTTGGGTTTAGAACCCCTTCAATACTTCTAACAGCGTGAAGGAAAGAGAATGCTAAATTCAAGATCTCGAGGACCTGTGCATTAGTAGCCATTGTGTGGTCGTTTAGGGTGTCGCAAGGAAAAGAGATACCATTGTTAAAATAAGGCACGTGCATGCTGAAAAGTCAAGAGTGTAACAACCTACAACTCTCTGCACATCACCCTTCAACAGATGATGTCAGTGTCATAAGAATATTGTCATAGTGGGTGAATAGTTAATGGAAAGATGTTTTAAATGTGAAAATGTCTTTGTAAAAAGATTATTTTCACTTTCTGAATGCATGATGCGGCTTCCCGGTTCCCTCCCTTAAAGCGTTGATGTGTGTCACTAAAGGTGTGGCTGTAAAACAGCATGTGCACATTTATGTCTCTGTTCCTTGCGCATGTGGCTGTTAACGTTCCGTCAGGTATTTTGAGTGACATGTGAGTGTGTCTCTCTTACTGTCCTTCTTCACTCAGGGCATCTACCAAACAAAAGGCTGAAAGCATAGTGGAATTCCCTGCTGCCGTCAGAGGTGGCACGTCACCTTTGATAAGAGATTATCAGAGATGGAAGACTAAGGCAGATGGCTGCCAGCTTTACTGGATTTTCCTTTTTTCCTTCATGTGGGGCTGAGGGTCCGGGTTCAACGCTCACCCTCTGGGGCTGACCCACACCAGACAGACACACTATTCTTCCCTTGCCCACCAGAGAAGCTGCTGTTGGTCACAAGAAAAAATACTGTGAAAGACTTTAATATTAGCTGATAACCTTAATGGTGTAATGGTTTTAAACTGAAAAGGAAGATTGTTCCAGTCAAACGGGAGTACGTTTTTCAGAATTTCTTTCTGGGGGGAGATACATCCATTTCCAGCTTTTGGGCTCGTTTCAAAATGAAACCTTTGTGAAATACCCATTATTTCACAAATGGCAGAATCCTCAGTTTTACCCAGTTTGGTGAGCATACAGAATCTATACTGCTGGCATCCTCCTGCTGCTGGCAGGACAGGAACAGCAGACCAGAGATTCATCTGATCTCCCATAGGTTAGAGAAGACCAGCTACTTCGGTGCCTGATGGCTGAGGTTCAGCTTGCTCGATCCCAGCTGTAGGACTAGAACAATGTACAAGTAGGCACGACAAGGAAACCAGGTGCTCTTTAGCTGGAGTCTGACATTAAACTGACTCGTTCCGCTGCAGTGGGAGCTTCAGCTGACTTGCTCATGGCTCAATTTCTCAAATAAAAATCCTTCCTCATAAATGGAGCCACTGGAAATTATGGCAGCTACTCTTCCAACTGCAGTTGTCCCATTGATTGCAAGGTAGGCTATTTTGATCTGAGACTGAGAATTTATCAGGCAGTAGCAACACTTACGGCTGGCTGTACAGAGATTTTGGGAAGATTAATTTAGTCTTTGTGAGGAAAAGCTTTGAAGATTAACAGGCGCAAGTATTAAATTTCACTATGATTAATAATCCAGACAAAGTGCTGGAACCTTCTAAATAATGGAGGACCTGACATCTGTTCACCCCATTGCACTTTCTAGCACTTTGTAAGACCCTTCTGAAAGAATGAATGGATGCAGTGAATAAACTGGGAATTCGCTGCAGTGTGTATGTACGTCCATGGACACGCATATAGACGTGTGTGTGTATTTGTTTGTATACGCTTATATGTATATATGCATGTAAGAATAGAATTTTAATATGTGTAAGTATCGCATAAATACTTAGGGATTTATCATGATTTTTTTATAGTGACAACTCTTTCACCTTTTTTTCTGTATACATCTGTGAGCCAACACAAAAATGTCACCCATGAACACAGCCAGCTTTTAACTGTTACTTATGTTGTCTTGTATCCTCTGACCAGAAGCTTTTGTGGTGAGATGCCATGAACTCTGCACACTCCTCTGTCGGTGCTTTTTCTCTCACTGAGCTGTCACCCCTTTCTCCTCTCTTCCCTTCCCTTCCCCGTCGAACCTCACTCTTGCATAACCCAGCACGGAGTTCACGGAGCGTTTCAACCCCAATGTCCTGAAGGACTCTGCCCTGTCTACGCACAAACCCATTGAGGTGAAAGGCCTAGGCGGCAAGGCTACTATAATTCACGCCCAGTATAACACCCCGATCAGCATGTATTCCCAAGATGCTATCATGGATGCGATTGCAGGCCAGGCACAAGCCCAGGGTGGAGAATTTGCTGGGTAAGGTTACTTCTCTGTGTGGAATGCTCTTTCTCTGCACGGTACATCTAACAGTCCCTACATGCATGACACGGCAGCTCTTCCTGGACTCTTTTTTCCAGAGTATCTTACACGTGAAAGATACAAATCAATCCTAGATAGTGTTTGACAGCACTTCATTGTTTTGAGGTTAAAAGGACGGAGAGTTAGATAATGTAACATTTCCTTTTTGGTGTTCTTCCTAGAACTAGTAAACCCTCAAAAATATATCTAGTGCTCTGTATATAACATTGGATGGCTTTTCATTTATGACACCGCGCCTTGTAATAACCACTGTATTATATGTGTAACTCAGAAAGAATGGGAAAGAGGGTGGAATTTTTTTGATACGTGAAGAATGCAACCTGTTAATTTAGTGCTGGCTACTGGTTTATTCTTCGGAGTGGAGTGTATTGTATTATCCCTATCCCTAGTTTACATACTGTACTTGGGTTTTACACATATCCTTTGGACTATGGCAAAATCCATGGATCTTTAATAATTCTGCTTTTCCAATGCATGTTTCTGATAATCTGATAAATTTAAACACAATTGTTATGGCTTAACTGAAATTACATGTGCAGTGAACGTAGCCAGGTTTCTCTCTTATTGGTATCTTTCTACCCAAAATAGAACTTAGCTTCTTTTCACGTGAAACCAAAATATAGGTATAGCAACACACTTTAACACAGTTTCTTTTCAATATGTTAGCCGCGGGCTTATTCAAAATGTAGGTAGTTTATATATTTGTGCTCCCTTTTCCTGGCCATTTTTTTTCCTCTTTTTTTTTTTTTAAATTCTTTTTTTTCCCTCCCTAATTTTTTGCAACAATATTATTCTGTTGCTCGTCATGACTCTCCCTAATGATGGATCCCAAGCAATACTTTTAGTTGGTTTTGACCATGACTCGGTGACTCTCCGTAGGTGTAAGTAGACTCATATTTCCAATGAGCAAAGTACAATAGAAGAAGTTCATTCCATCTGTGTTCTTTATAGTGGTTCAAATCTTTCATAAGCATGGATTATATGAGACATTTTATGATATCTTGGCTTTTTCTACTAAATGCTCTGATATTATATAACGCAGATAATAATGTTTAAAATTTTTACCTATTTAAATCATCAGATGATTATTAGGTTTCACTGCTGAGCACGTGGATCCTTTTCATTTTATAAACAGCACATTAAAAGAATCTCTGAAATGCAGTTCCAATCACAGGAGTGGCTCCACTGGACTGGAAAACACCATCATCTTTTCCCCCCTGTGGAAGAGATGAAAACACACTGTGTTGTGGGGAGAGGAAATCCCAGATAGGCTGAGAAAAGTCTGAAGAGTGCAGCGAGAACTGCAAGATCAGCACACTTTCCAGGGGAGCTAGGGATTTGTCTTTACATGTAGAATTGTCAAGTAAAGAATCTGAATAATTAGAGAGGCTTGAACCATAAATCATAACGTGGCAATGAATTCTATTTGTATATACATATGTCTTGAAAACAGACAAATGAGTGGATACATAGATAAAAAATAGGTTTTCTTGGACTGTTGAGTTGTTGCACCAGTAGCAGCAAAAGCTGTGTTAAACTGCCATTAGCAAAAGCTCTATTCTAACTTTTTTTCTCATTTGGAGCATTTTAATCCACCTGTCTCATGGGTGTTTTTGAAATGAGATTATTTATTTCCATTAATCCTTTTTTATCAGACAGTTCTAGTGGAACATTATTCTTTGCAGACAAATCCATGACTATGTTCTCCCCCTTAATGTTGCAAAAACAGTTCTGCAAGATCCGCTATGTAAACCACTGTTAAAGCTTTTCCTTCCTTTTGGGATGTGACTCCTAAGCCTAACATTCACCTGGCCCCAGAAGAAACTTAATGTTTCTATTCCTATGTGCAGCCAGGCGCAGGGGACTTTCTAAATCTACTATGCTGTGAGCTACAGCTGGTTCGTAACTTTTTTTTTTTTTAAGCTTGTAACACTTAGTGACTAAACCATTTTCTCAGTAGATTGTTTTATTGTTGTTATAATAATAAACAATTATTATTAATTGTTTTATTACAATTAACACAGCATTTTTAGCCTAGATATAAAGGCAGGGTTTGTGCAGGTATAACAATGGCCTGCCTGTTGACTGATATTCATTCAATTAAACCTGTACCTCAGTTCCTTAAGGTGTTGATTTCACCTCTGTGATATTCTGAACTTTGATATGCAGTTGAAACTGAGGAGGTTCTTTAGTTTGCTGAGTTGATCAAGATTATGCTTAATGCAGAAATATTTGAATGAGAAGTTTATCATATAAAAGCAGACCAAATAGTGCACTGATTCATTTTCTCTCAATTCTCTGCCTATAATTTCGTCTCAGCGCTTAATTACTCTTCTTTGGGCTTTTCATTTTGTTAGAGATAAGCCCTGAAGCCACAAGGTGTATGAGAGATGGTAAGCACACACAGACTGCAGATCTAAAGGGCTTCTGTTCGTTTTGGCAGACAATAGCTGGAAACACTGCTTACTTCTTCTATCAGAATAAACAGGCTTGAGATAAGAATTCATTTTCTAGTTTGACCGTTTGAAATCAGTGATTAACTTAAAGTTCAGTAAAACTGAAATCGGTTTTAACTTAAGTCAGTGAGATCAGAATCAGACTCGTGTCACAGAAAACAACCCACACGAAGCAAATCACCGTGGAAAACACAAAGGAAAGCATATAACTTATTTAGACTATACTTAGTCAAACCTCATGCGAACTTAAAGGAACTACTAAAGGCAGAAAAATTTGAATGCCCTGGCTTTATATATTTTCTCACTCTGTGTTTTTTGTTTTAATTCATTTTTATATACCAAGAACCAAGAGTTGGTTGCAGTAAAACCATGTGGTTAGTACATTTCAAGTACATTTCTGTCAAACCTCTTCTAAATTCCATTATGCAGCTTTAGCCAAATTCACAGGTCATGTAAGTAGACATAAATCCAAGAACTTTATCAGAGGATAAAGTTTATCTTAGGATTAAGATCTAACAGTTCTAGTGGCAGAATCAATAATGTGTTTGTACAAACTAAAGTCTCGTGTATCCTGTACAATAAGTCAACTTGTCTGGATAATTTACCAGTCTGCATGAACTGTTTGTTTGTTGGGTTGGTATTTTTCTTTTACCTCTTAGAGCTTTCTTTTGATAGTTAGAATCAGTCTAATATCCAAAGTCACAATATGTCATTTTATGTCTGCATTAGGAGTAGAATACTGCAGTATTCCTAAGTTTTTACTTATTGTCTACTTAAATTAAATCTGAATAATGACTCCAGGGAGTGATTCACATGGTAAACCATAGTTTTTAATGAACTCCAAGAAAAAAATCATATTGCTACTTATTCAAGAGGTTTGACTGTCTTTAAAGCTTGTTTTAATGTTAATAATGTGTGACTTGTGTGATGATGTGAAAAGGGGGGAAAATTTTTTTATTGAATCCTGCTAAAATACCTTAGGGTCTAATATTAAAAAACCCCGCAAAAGCTCTAATCCATTTGGGAGGAATCTTTTTCAGTAACATCAATTTAAAGTAATATGCTTAAAGATGCATGATATTTCTGCACATACACACCCAGATGGAAAAAAATTAAATTAAGAAGAGGTATAACAGAGGTATTAACCTGGTTATGTGCATCTTTAGGCTGTCTGTAAGAATCAACTGTCACATTTAGGTTTATGAAATGCTCATAATCAGCTATGCGCTCTAGTTTACACTTCCATGCTGAGTGGCTTATATGTCATAGTTATTCATCTACAATATAATTATGATTTTAAAAAAAAGAAAAAGGCCTGTTGCATTAAAGACAGAGTTGGAAATATTCCAATGCATTGCATTAATTTAGTTCGATTTGTATGAGCGTGTTTCACTGTGCTAGGGAAGGTTAATTCACCAAGCTCCATTTCCTGCCTTAATCATCTACCATAAGGATATTAATATGTTATATTAATGCCACACATTGCTACTGTGAAATTTGTGGTCCAGCCTCTAGTGTTTTTTTCATCTACCTTTGAGCTAATGGCATATCTATACCTACACTTTTAAACTGATTTTTTGTATATTGGTCATAATATAAGAACAGAGCATTTCAGCTAGAGGATTTAAACAACAGAATTGGGACTGTCCGTGCCTTGCACACTGCTGTTGCCACAGCAGCCCGTGGTTGAAATCAGGAGCGCTAGCTATCCACTGGTTTGTTATCTGCTCTACCACAGTCTGCAGCTGTGACGTTTGCTGTCACATACGGCAGTTTTTTAAGCTTCAGCAGGATGAACAAGTAAGCCTGGAGACACAAAGTTAACTGTTGGCCAAAACCAGGCAGTCACCTGTGACAGTAGTACAGGGCAAGGTACGGTGTGCTTAGCCAGTGCTAAGACACAGGCCTGACGTGCCCCTGGGAACTTGAAAAGTGGGTCACCTTTTGGGGACTTTACCTGGACCCTTTACAGTGGCACAACTTTTCAGCATAGCCGAGAGAGAGAGGTGGCAGCGGAACAGTCACGAGGGGGTTGCTGACTTGCTTTTGGTATCTCTTTTCCACATAAAGAGTATTTCTGCATGAAGTTGGCAGGAGTCATAACTCCCTACTGCGCTTACTTCCCTGCCTCAGCCAGCCCTTCTGCCGCGCACGCGGGGCCAGAAGAGGAAGACTACTGCTCTCTCTTCCATCTGAAGAAGGATCAGGCACTAATTTGTCCATCGGTGCACACGGGAGCAACAGCGGTGGAAGCCACCAGTGGCACACCCGTCCCAAAATAAACAAGTCCACATTAGGCCTTCCATACCTGCTAATGTTTGCATATTGTACAGGCAGTCGTCTAGGAAACATGAGCTGAAAAAGGAGCTGGAAAATGCTGCCTCCTCCTACAGGGCATCTTCCACGCCAAGAGACTCTTTTACCTAACTTTAATGTTTTGTGGCAGAGCTTAAACTGAAGAGTCAGGTTTTTTCTAAGCTATGCTCCACCATGTAGGTGATTGTGCTGAAACATATAAAAGAAAAATATTCGTACCTTATTGGGTCCTCAAGAAAGTGAGAAGTTTGCATATACTGGGGGTTATGAGGAATAAATACTCCTCTAATTAAAAAAAAAAAAAATCCTGAAGAGGTGCTTTTGGGTCCATGACATGTATAAACACACATCATGTTTCCGAGCCCCTTGCAGTTTTACTTGAAGAACCCATCCATGCTATTGTTAGGTTCAAATCCATTAAACCGGCAGTGCTGAAGCTGGAGAATACTGACATTTAAGGCACTACCTGGTAGTATTTTTCATGACAGTGTAGGTATGTAGGATATCAGAGATACTTCTTGGCTCTTTCATGATTCCTCTCAGGTTTTCAAATCACAAACCCAACTTCTCTGTAGATTTTCTCTGCACAACAGTATCTTAGAGAGCGCTAACTTGGAGCCTGAACCAAGGAGGCAACTTTTCTAGCAGGTGACTGCTCCCAGAATTTTGTAGTAGTGACTTAGTTGGACCAAGTGGCCCTTAACTTTTAACAGAGCCATTTCTCAATTTTCATGAAGTTGAGCGTGCTGCTTGCAAAGCTCTATATGGAATAGCGTGTTAAAGCTGTTACAATAAATCACTTGCTTCAAAAATAGACCTTGTATTTAGAGAAGTCATGGAGCTAAGCTACTCCAAGCACACATTGTCCCCTCAGTGTGTATTTCTGCAGCTCTGTTAATATTTAATTTTAACTGTATGCTGTGCAGAAGTTATTTTTGCGGGGGGGG
>VZSF01011124.1:417663-478480 GCA_013398295.1 Chionis minor | reverse complement strand
TGGGGGGGGGGGGGGAAGCTATTAAGTTACTATGTCTGTGTCTAGCTTACATCATAAATCAGAGAGGTTACCTCACTTGTGCTACAAAGCTTCATAGCTTTGACTGCAGGTGTCCAAAATTGGAATTTTCTTCTGGATATATCACTTTGCAAGGCAATTAGAGATCTTGTAAGACTGTGAGGGACATTCTGCTGTTAATGATTTCAGATACAAAATACATATGCAAGTCTTGAGTACAAGTCTGGACTTTGTAGGCTTCATATGTGCAGATTTGAACGATAACAGGCCATTTCAAAGACAGAATGAGCCTTAAAATTCTTAATTCACATCAAATTGTTCTAAGTCTTTTTTTTTTTTTTTTTTTAAAGTGATATTTTCAAAGCCATGTTTTGGGTTGCCGTTATTGTGGATGAGAAGGTGTAAGACCAGAGAGAGGCTGGGATGAAAGGTGCCATGTGCTGTTTCACAATGTTTCGCTTTCTGAATTGCAGTACCCTTCCTATTAAAGATCCTCACGTAGACAGTGCCTCTCCGGTGTATCAGGCTGTGCTTAAAACTCAGAACAAGCCTGAAGATGAAAGCGAAGACTGGAGTCGCCGTTCTGCCAATTTGCAGTCTAGGTCTTTCCGCATCCTTGCCCAGATGACCGGAACAGAGTACAGTAAGTCAAATAACAAAACATCCCCCTCATCCTGATTTTAGATTCACGTAATTATTTTCCTACCTCAGTAGTAGCAACTGACACTCAAGGAAGATTCGCGTCCCCCTTGTAGTCGTTGTCAGCGAGGGCTAAGATCAGGGGACCCTGGATGTAACTTGAGGGAACTAGGAAATCAAAGTGTTCAATCTCACCTTATGCTTTATGAAGACAATTCTTCTATCTGCCAGGGGTCTCGCCATAAAAGTATAACAGACAATACAATAAAAGAGCATTGGGCGCCCCATCGTTCTTCTTACGTCCCAATCAAATCGCTGCAGTGTAAGCTTTCATTTTCCAGCAGCCTAGACATACAAAGCTGTCCATTTATTAAAAAAAAAAAAAAAATCAACAACTTATGTCTCTTGTAGCAGTCTTTCGTAGACGTGACTTCTGGAGGTAAAACCAAAATTACGGATCACCATTTGTCCCGAACCTATGGTTCTATCAGCCCTATTATCTAAACCCAGATTGCCTAGGAATGACATAGGAGCTTGAATTTTGTTGCTTGTTGCCTATGAAAGTGTTTTTCTGACCACCTGGTAGTAACCTCAGAGCTTGTTTCTGATCTGGAGAGAAGGAAGGTCAGAGACCTTTCCCACATCAGGGAGAAATACTTCTTATTGCCTCCTCATATGAATCTGCTGTGGCCTCTCGTGCTTTTCTGCAAACCAGCAGGCCCTCTCTGTAGAATCATTGCCTACAGCTGTGACACGTTCCTAATAAATGAACGAGAAAGGAGTTGTAATAGCTGCTTTCTGACTAACTTCCTTCTTCCTAGCTCTAGGGAACTGCTCCTCTTCATGCTGTTCTTACAAAATCCACTGCTGCAAAGTCAGCGTGAATGCACCTTTAGATAGGCCTTTGATACATTTCTAAAGAACTTATAATTTCATCATAAAGTCAATTACTTCCTTCCTTCCTTTCTTTCTCTCTTTTTTTAACCAAAACATTTTTTTGCCTGCAGTGCAAGATCCGGATGAAGAAGCCCTGAGGAGGTCAAGGTAGGCAACTCCCTGTGAAAAATACGGCTTTCTCCTTACTGATAACCAAATAATGTTTTAAAACAGCATTAATGTGATTGTACGTTATTTTTGTTGTCTTAAAATATTCTAATACACTTACTTAAAAATCACTAAAATGAAAATGCTGTCAGTGAGAGGCATTTGAATTAAAAGGATAACAAATTAGCATGTTTTTAGGACAGACAGTGCAAAATTCCTGAAGCGTGTGTTCAAATCTGAAAGCTCTCTCTGCACATGCGATTTTTGTGTACTTTACTGGGTGTGTGAATGCAGTGAGTTCCTAAGACCAAGCCCTGTGTAACTACTTGATCGTGTAACTGGATGAAAATACATGAAGTTGTGGTGGCACTGAAATTCGTGAGCAATTTATTTGGATGACCCTGTGATTGACACTTTCCTGAAATGATACAGTAAAGGAGTTGTTTCCATCCATGTCCACAATCCAAAAAACATTTGTTTATGTCTTTTATTTGGAAAAAATACAACCCAAATTTGTAGAATACGGAAGCACAGGACTGCTTTTGCTAGTGGATAAATGTATTTGTTTCGTACGATCTACCAAAAACACTGAAAAAGTGAGTATGTTCAGGGATATAAAGAATTAAAGACTTATCATCACCTCACACTGTCCTGTACAGCTATTAGAGATTCTTATGCTGAGCTTAAAAACTGCAGTTGAATCAGAGGATCCTGCATGCAAGCCCGATTTTCTGTTTGCATACTTCAAATCTCTGTATCACTTTAGCTACTCTAAGCTGCTGGCTGGGTTTGTGATGTGTGCGATACTCAATCCATGTTTTCTTCTTTTTGTATTTTTTTTTTTTTTTTATTACTGCCATGTGGCTTCTATAAAGGTTCTGAGCTTTTGGTCACAGTGCAAGTTACAGATGTTGAATCAGTGAGAAAGACGTCTGTCACCTTCCCAGTGGAAATACCAGTATACTTTCAGTTTGTTTGCTATAAACCTTCCATTGCAGTTCACCAAAGTTCATGGCCAGGTGCCTGAGCATCAGGCTTGACATTACGTCCCTCAGGGATTTATTTCTTCCTTCATATGTGAAAGCCTAATTCATATTTAATGTATTGTACGTTATCTGTTTCGATGTAATAGCACACATCCAAACCCTTGTTACGATGCAATTTAAAGCATTGTGCTGAACTTAATAGTCCCCCGTACACATCTGAGAGTAACATGTTGTTTTAAAGAAATAGTCTTTCTAGCCATAGTCTGTGGCTTTGGGAAATACTAGATATTTGAGACTTGATATGGTATCAGCTATGTTGAAAATTATTGTGTAGTAACACATCAACATGTGTAAATTGCACATTTTATTCAGTGTAAGTTAAAGTACAAGACTATGCCCACTGTGCCTTGCACGTTTTCTGTGGTTTTGAGGCATCACTGTGTTACCCTTTTTTTTCCATGAGGACAGTTTTAATTAGGAGCATATTTAAGCGAAGCTGCATTACCTGAAGAGGCTTAAGGGCATTCATTGCAGAGAGGCAAAAGGGAATATCTGCTCGGTAGTTCTACGGGTGCAGTGCAACTGGCATGAAACGGGGTCTCCTTCCTCCCTAACGGACAGCGCGTGCCCCATCTCGGCGGCTTGGTACCTGCCGCAGACATTGCACGTGCTGCACCGCACATCTGGTAGCACAAGCCCTGGTGATGCGCGCATCCATCGTGCACTGCTCTTCTGGGCCTCTCGGACCCTTCCGTTTAATCTTTTGGCCACTTTTGATTTTGTAAAGGATGGCGGGACCCATGTCAGTTGCATGGAATCCGTACTTTACCACCACTTTTCTAGCACAACAATGGGGTAGAAACTCTACTACAGACAGCCTGTACAACCACACCTTTCTCCATGCCCACAGTTTGGGATCACCTGGAGAACACCCTAGGGTCCCGAAAGCAAAAAGTTTCCATGGAACTGTGGAACCTGAGTCTTGCCAGAGTCAGTGCTGCATTAATCCCACGCTGGGCTGGCATTCTGGAAAAATCCTTCCTGTTCCAAAACTTAAGCTGCCAGAGATTTTACAGTGTGGGGAATTCTGGTTGCAGGACGTGCTGTGAGTGATCTCTCTCTGGTGCCTTCTCTTGTCTCTTTGTGTCAGCTCTTCAGTGTAGTCAGCAAGAACTGCGTGAAATGGTGATCACGTTTCTTCCAAACGCTTGCTGGAGGGGGAGAGAAAAATACATGGAGCTTATTTTTGGCAGAACTGTTTTACAAAAAAATAGTCACTTCTAGATTGCTGCTTCTGACTTCATGATACATGCTCTGAAGAGAACCCATAAATTTTCAGGGTTTTTCTGGGAATTTTCAGGTGACAGATTATTTCTGTCAGTTTATATTAATAAGCACATTGCATGACTGTCCTTTGCTCATGCTACTGCTATTTTGAAGGCACACATATCTTGCTATGAAAACTTTCCATTGCTGCTGTGATGATTGTTACGGAATATTTTCCAGAAAGATGGTATCCATTTCAAGCCAAACAGATGTTTCTTAATACCTTTTCCTTGAATGGAGGGGTATATCTTTAAAGCAGTCAGGAAATTCGTATAAGACCCGCTGTATGCTCCACTAGAGCTAGTATGCTCCTGTGTAACTTGAAAAAATGCCATCTCCAAGTGTCAGCATTTCAGTTAGGAATACTTTATATCTTTTAATTACTTAAAAGCATTAAAGGTAGTTTGAGAAGTCGCATGTCAAGACTTCTTTAGGAGCGTTACTTGCATGACACTTATTAGGAACAGAAGATTTAGAAATAACAGTGATTTTGTTGGCATTCACTCCGTTTATTGTTTTGTGCTTTCTTCAGCTGGAGGAGTAAAACCAATCCAGTCTGTTTGTTTCTGTTTGGCTGGTTTCACTCTCAAGTTCCGCTGCATTAACACAATTGTCTTGCATTTTGGGTGTAAATAATAAGGGGAAAATTACCTTGTTTGCAATGAATCAAATACGCTTTGCAAATGAGAACATCTTATTTTCCATTCTGTTTGATACACTTCTTGACTGTGCTCTCACCCCACATCCTCCTCCTTCCCCTTTTTAATTACAAAGCCTGAATTTAAACTATAGAACATCTAGAAAAAATGAAATCCTGAGTGGTGCTGAACACTGCTTACAGCTTGCTCAAGCACCCCGGTCTGCAGCCAAAGGAAGCTAGGGGTGTTCACAGGAGGTGGCCAGTACTTCAGAGGACTGTGCTTTGAAAATCTCATGTTATTCTGCTTTTTGACACAAATGACCAGAAATGTTTATGCAAATGTCAACACTCGTACTCAGTTATGCCAAGAAAAGCTATAGGAAAGTCCTGCTGAAACCTGTGGCTGATGGTCCTTACAGGAAGGACAGCAGGAGATAAATATATAGCCTGACCTAGGTATTACAGAATGGAAAATGTTTGCATTAATTTTGCTCTTGTATGGAGTTAACGTTCACTCACTGCTCGGTGAGGGGGGAGGGAGGGAAAAGCCGAGAGAATCTGCTGGCAGGAAAACAATGGGATTACACTGCATTTCTAGCAAAAGCAGCCCTGGAACCAAGCACAAGTCAAAGAATATGAAGCTATATCAAGTTTCTTCTCAGAATTAACAACTGCAAAACCTTTCCTACATGGTTCAAAAAGGATCACTCAGCCTTCTTTGCACTGATTTGAAAGCCGAGGGGAAAAAATCCAAATAAATTGCCATTGCCCTAGTTATAAGGCAGGGGGGTGGTAGCCATGGTCCCTAACCCCTTTCTTTCTTCCTCCTTTCTTTCTTCTCTGTGTGTGTCTCTCTCTCTGTCTCTGTCTTTCTCTCTCTTTCTTCATGCCACAGGGAAAGGTTTGAAACGGAACGTAACAGCCCACGCTTTGCCAAATTGCGCAACTGGCATCACGGCCTGTCAGCGCAAATCCTTAATGTTAAAAGTTAAAAGCCCCCATTTTAGCAGGCAGATAACACGAGACAGAGAATTAAAGTAAAAAAAAAAAAAAAAAATTAACCTCTGTCCTGAGATAGAGCCTAAGAGCGTGACACACAGAGGAGGGCTGACTGCTAGGGCCTGGCTGAGTGCCTGTCTTCTGTAGATGTCTCTTGTTAGCCTGGTGGCCGTCTGCTGTCACCAGGAGGAACCATAATGGTACAACCTGGTTCATGTTCTTCACTATAAAGTAGATTAGCTTTTGTCCTTTACTATATCAAATGTAACGTCAGTATACAGGAAAACATCGCTATTGCACCCTCTTGACTTTAATTCTAGAAGAAAATGAGAGGGAAGTTATTGACAGTGTTTCTTTAGGAGGAAGAAGAATGAGACTTTTGCTGAGTTTCGCTGCTGTAAAGATAATTAAGTAGGAGAAAGAGATGAAAAGGGAAACTGACTGAGCCTGGCCTAGACTTTGCTAAATGTACACCATACTTAGTTTGCATAGTTGAATGATGCTGTTTGAAATACGATATTAGCGATGTGAAGTTCTATTTCTTCAATATATTATACTGGTAGAAGTCATTTGCTGAAACCATTGCTGTAAGTTTTCTGTTGGAAACCTGAATTTGTCATTATATGAAAGCTAGAGATAGCTGTGGTTGTGCAGGATCTGTGAGGAAATGACATTTTGCTAGAGGTGATTTAGGAGTGAGAAGAATATATAGTACTGCTGCTGCACTGAAGTTTTTAAAAGCATCTTGTAAGTTTTAAGGAATATGTTGCCCCTTCTGTATTGCTCTTGTGCTGACCCACGTTTTCTTCTGTATATAGCAGCATGCTTTATCTGAAATAAAAGGTTTTAAAACTAAAATAATTATGTGCCTGTTTTACACAGTACTTCATTCTGTTTTAAAACAATAATTGCTTCAACTGATTATTGAAAGGATAACTTTTCTTTCCACAATAGAAAATTTGGTCAAAAAGCTTTACCCCATTACCTATAATTCTTACTGACCCTAAAGTTACCTGAATTAAAATAAACCTGGTAAAGCAGTTGAAAGGACAACAACAGAAATGAAAAAAATATTGTACTAGATATGAATGAAAACAAAGCATAATTAATAGCTGTTAGATGAAAACCTATTGATAATATTGTTCAGCATTTCCATTTGAATAATATGCATTCTCTGGCAATAATGTATTAATTCCTGCCCATGGTGAAGGCACTTGAGATATTGCTGGTGCTTACAACGGGATCTTTTTTTATTTCAACATTACAGCAATGCTTTGTTTGGGAGCTGTGTCAGTCAAGATATGGCAATCCTATACAAAAGGCCCCCAAATATTTCCCTTCTCTGTTTGAAGTACACCAAGAGCAATGTCACTTCCCTCTCTAATGAAGCAGAAAATGCAGCTAAATTAAAGTGTCCGTGGCTTCCATAGAAACAGTTGATATTAGCCCTCGACAATCTGCGCTAGGAGTCCTTAGCGTTGATGGAAGGAAAAGTTCCTGGTGGTAAAACACTGGTCTCTGCAATGGAAGGTTGGCTCCGTTGCAGCCCTGCCTACAGCCCTCAAATGATTTTATTTTTTTTCTCTTTCACTTCTGTGAATTGCAAATTAGGTACCTTTATCTGGTAGAAGTAATTCTGATCAAAGAGATTAGTGCATGAGATTAGATTGAAACTCTTACACTTTTTGCTGCTCCCAAACATCTGGAATTTATATCAGCAGTCCATACAAGAACAAAGTTCATTCAAACTCGTATTGGTTTTATGCGTTCTAGAAAGAAGGAAAAGCTAATATTCATGGAGGATTTTGCATGAATCATCCAAATACTGGAGTGTTTAAAGGAAAAAAAGGTTTAGTTATTATCCTTAAAAAAAAGGTAAATTTTGAGTATTATTTAAGAGTACATGAACACTAGTGCCTTTTAAAATGCATTTAATTTTTCCTAGATAAGTACCATAACAATTCAGTAAGCATGCCATTTCGTACACAACATTCATTTATATTTTCCTTATGGGAACATAAATAGATTCTGATTGTACCATTTATTAGTGCCTGTGGAAAAACAGCATAACTGCATGAAACAAGAGCAACATTTTAACTTTTCCTGAATGTTGCTAAGATCAAACTTTCAGAGTGGGTGGATTTTATTTATACATGGGAAATTTTGATAGAATTTAAGCTATCAATAGGCAAACAGCTTTTTTCATAAACATCAATGTACCTAAGTAAATATCTCCCAGTTTTAATTTTCAACCAAATTAAGTGGTTTTCTGAATAAGTAATAATACAGTGTTTTCGCTTAAATAGGAATTGTTATCCTTAATGTTTTAGGCATGTAACAATATAGATACTTTTTTTCTTTTTCCAAATAGTCCTAGTGCATGTACTATAATAGAAAAGAAAATGCTTAGGTTCTATCTTGATGTTTACACATAATGTTATTTTTAAAAGTATTTTTAATAATCAGAAAAGCATAGTTTGATCAGATATGAAATTAATGCAGATATAATTAAGGAACCCTTTCCCCTTAGATCTGCTTCAGTGGATCTAATGATAAAAATTCAGTGCATATAAACCATGTAATCAGATAGAGAAATCGTTGTAATCCTTTTTCTTGGAGGATACAAAATGGAATCTAAACACTCTCCAAGTTTGTAGAATTTCCATTCTTTATGAAATTGCAGAAAAAAAGTAATAGGAAAAGATCTTCAATAGTTAGGAACTTTTGGAACTTTTGCAATGACAAAGACTTTTTGTGAAGGTGCTGTCATTAATCCATAAAGGAAGATTGTTTACTACAGCATGTTCCTACTTCTTGGTCAAGTCCCTCAAAAAATCTCCCAAATGATGGGCTTTGGTAATTAAACCTGCAGTCACATTTTTCTATCCAGTTTCTCATTTATATTTAGACTAGTAATTCCTTAACTCTTACTCCTCAAAAATCTGCCTTTATGTCGTCATGGTGATCTTCAAGCCCAGAAAATGAATGTTACAGATCTTTATATAACTATTAAGAGGCCTCGTTCTTCCCTCCTGAGTAGGAGGCAGATTTTTTTCTGTAAGGTGGAGAAATCGGGCTGGATTTGTCATTCTCTTCTGATTGACCGACCCCATCTTGCAGCGTTTCTTGACCGTTTGCAGAAGTCTGCAGTTCTGCCTAGGTTAGTCTCAGTTCACGGCAGCGAGGCTTAAAATAGGTTCCCGATTGAAGTCTCGATGAGTCATGTAATTCTTTAAAATAGCACTGATGATAGGCAGGTGTATCTGTCCTACGCTGAATATATTTTGGACTGTGACTGTTCTGCCGAGCAGAGGACAATGGTTGGTGACAATACTGTCTTCTAAGTAGTCTCCGTGCCAAAAATAAGCAAAATGCAGGATGTGGATAGTGATATTGACCCCCCTGCCCTTCCCAATATTGCCAGAAAAGCATAGTGTTATAAGCATTTAATGAAGATACAGCAAAGCTGATGCCAGTAGGAAATCAAACCCAAAAGGCCTTCCAGGTAAATCTGCTTGTCTGGTTATGACACAGGGAAATGCTCATTTTCTGCTGTGGTATAAGACCGTTTGATCTACACTAACCCGTTTCCTGAATACTGCTGCCATGCCTTCTGCTCCAGCGGGCTCCTCCTCACCTCCCGCAGAGCTTAGTTTGCAGCAGGAATACTGACTGCATGCAGCGTGCGCTGACGGGACGTGGCTAGAGTGTGACTAGGAAAGCAGGCATGAGAACTTGACCTCTCTTCCTTTTGTGCATGAAAAAATTACAAAAGGAGAAAGGTTCTGTGGCTCCTGCTCCTGCCTCCCTCCTTTCACGCCTGCCTGCATGGGAAGGAGAGTAAGTTTTTGCTATGTCGTAAATACAGAGGTCGCTTTCTTGTCGCTGCGGTTTCTCTCCTTAGGCACAACTGTGTGGAGTATATCTTCAGTAGCAAGGAACAAGTATTTTAGGGCCTATTTTATCACTTTTGAAAAGTCTAACTCTTGTGTATCATGGAGCTGCCTGAAGCCTCTTCAGGGGCGGAAGAGGCAACGCCAATTTTTCATTTGTGCGCTCAGGTTCCCACAGGGACTAAGTGGATTTTGTGGCTTCCTAGCGGTGTCTACCATGAGTTTCAGTGTCTGGGACTACCATTACGCCTATCAGAAAAGACATGGATACTTGCACAACTTTTAGTTTGCAGAGTCAAAAAGCTAGAATTTTGGAGTGGTACGTGGTAGTACCAGATAATGACTTTCTTTAATTGGTTAGCCTTTAAGCAACAGCTTTCTGCAGCATACACAAAAATGAAATGACTAAAATTTGCTCTCAAGCACAACAACATTCTTTGTTCTACTGCTGCTTATCAAAGCTGTCTGACACCACCAAGACAAACTAAGGCACCTCGATCCCCTTCCTTCGTTTGCCGGAATTTCCGATGATGAGCATTGCTGACCTGCCAAATTGCCAGAAGCTTCCAATCTATACGCTAATTGGATGACCAAAATCCATTTGAAAGATTATACCTTACTTGTCCACAACAGCCCGTGAAATAAAGCAGACTTCTATAGGTAGCTTTCTCATTTAAAGAACATAACTGCCATAAATAATAATAAGCACATCATTTTAATATATTCTCATCCCCAGTTACCTTTTCGCACCTTAAGAGTGACAAAAACGTAGGAATAGTGAAATAATTCAATTGTGTCTATAGAATTCTGAGTGAAACCAGAAGGGAAAATTGATCAAATAGAATGTCTTTGTTCCCCAAAATACCCCTGGAAGTTCTGTGGGAAAAATTAATTTAAAGATCATCAGTTCCTTGTTTTCAAACCAGTTCTGTGTAGAAGCAATTGATCAAGGATGCTATGGTGTATCCACTTGACTGTACTCACTTCAAATTGAAAGAGTGAGGCCTCCCAATGAAATCAGCAAATACCATGAAGCTTTTCTCAAAATAGTTCATAGAGAAAATAATGCAGAAGCTAACAGAGCTTGTTAAAGCTCAANGGGGGGGGGGGTGTGTGTGTGTACTGACCTATGTTTAACATCTCCTCTTTACCATCTCTGTCTTCTGCATGTTGCTGCCCAGCACTAAACTTTTGCAGGGGCAGAAATTAAGACCGCTTTCATTCCTCCTGTGCAACCCTTAAGACTCTGATGCGAACCCTTCTGCTGATGCAGGTGGCTAACCAAGATAACCAGTGCACGGTGCCGCCTTTCCGACTGCTCCCTGGTGCTGCCCTAAGGAAGAAGCAGTTCTTGCATGTAGCAGGCTTCCCAACGAGCACGTATAACCTAGAGGTGCTCAGCTGGGGTCTGGGGATCATCAGGCTGGCTCACAGAGCTTTGTTTAGGGGGAGCTGGAGAACTGGCTGATAGCATAGCCCTGGCACTGCTTCCTTTTATTCTGCTTCTAAATTGCATTAATGTCAGCAAAATTACCCTAAGTACTAATAACTTCCTAATAGTTCATTTCCACGTAAGCATTTGTTGTAGTTGACCCAGAATGTTATATAGTTACAAATGACAGAGAGGGAAGGTAAGAAAATCCTTAAGCGAATTTATGAAAGAAAATGTAATCTGTGTTCTGAAAGAATGACAACTGCTCGAATTCATACCGCTTACTTATTTGGTTCAGGAACTGAATAGAGAAGACACAGTAGCGTATTTCAGATGCAGCTTCGAACTTAGGATAATACCATGTAGAGAAAGCATGAATTTTCTTAGCATTGACGTGCGCAAATTAAAAAGTAGCACTAAAAATGTCCCAGCTGAAATTGAGATCGATGGGTTCTTGTTTTTCTTTCAGCTTCCCTGGAGAAAAGCGAAGTTGTGATGAGAAAGAACGCTTTAGTGAAAGGGGAATAATTTCCTGGTGTGCAGTGCCTCCGCTTGTTGTGCGTTGGTTTTGTCTAGAATGGTCCCAAACACAAACTGCAAGTCCCGATCCTGTGTGCGGGTGCCCGGTGGCAGGTACCTGCCCTTTACCAGTGGGGCTATAAAAAAAGTTAGAGGGAGCCATTTGGATAAATCCAATTGCACGCTTAAGGCCAAGACAGGGAATTATTATCTGAAATCCCAGCCCAAATTGCTCCACATACTGAGAATGTTGTGGTCTTTGTTCTTACTAAAGCCATGTGTTTACCAATAAGATAAACTGGAGTACATATGCTTGCATGCCAGATACCACTATGTAAATCTCAGAAGAGTTATCCTAACTTTCACCAATACTGATGCTGCTGTATTTCCAGCTGCATTTGTTATTTGACCGTTACGTATAACAGCGTACCAGTAGATGCCACTCGAATGCCTCCAGAGGAGGTATTTGCTTTGACTCCAGTGAGCCGCTTTGATTGAGTTCCATCCTACTTGTGGAGAACGGGTCGCTGGTTGTTTTTTCCTCCACGGAATATATGATAATGCTGTTCCTATTCTGTGGCACTGTCTGCACAAACCGGGATACCTGCTGGGAGAAATGTATGTCTGCTTTCCGAAACAGGGAAATACTAGTAGGATATATTGCAATTGTTGTGGCGTGGGCTGCTCACATTCTTAACTTGTGGCTGTAAAAGAGAGACTAGCTCTTCTACCCCTTTTGTCTGATCCTAAGCTAAAGTTTTAACTAAACCAGCATGATAGTTGTCTTCTGTCCTCTCCAGTTAACTGCCTATGACTTCTTTACGTGTCTTACGCTATCTTTGTTAAGATAACAAAAATATAGCTTAGGGGAGGGGGAGGAGGGGAAGGGGAACCGATCTCAGTAGTTTTATATTCATCTGTCCGTGGAAAAATTCTCAGCTGCAAAGAGGGAAAGGTACAAATAGCCTTATTGGATCAGAACAGCAGTTAACCTAGCTCAGTCTCCACTTTCCAACAGTGTCAGTGTCTCACACCTTTGAGACAAAAATGTTTGGAAGGCAATTAGGAAATAGCTTTCATACAACTTTACTCCCAACATCCTACAAGAAATTCTTTTTAAAAAATTTTGTGACTTCTACTTGAAAGGGAATTTTATTTGTAGGCAAATATGTTTATGTAAATATGAGTGCATTTTAGGATGAAAGCTATTTTAAGTCTAATTAGGACAAGTCCTGCAAATCCACAATGTATTACTAGAAAAAAGGATTTTTTTAATTTCAGTAAATATAGACCCTAATGATCTGTAAGCATTATTTCCTCTCTGAGAAAAGGCCAGTATATATCTGTCAGGTTCTATAGAAGACTATTGGATGGTGAATACAGGAAAATACTGATAAACTGAATAGTTTTTATTAAAAACCCCATCATCTCTTATTAAAGAGGGTGAGCTGATATTTTAAATATACAGTTGGGATTCAGGAGAGCTTATTTCAGTTCTTTTCCCTGCTGTGGACCTTCTATTTGACCATGAGCAATTCTATTAAGTTTTTGTTCCTCATTTGTAAAATTAGAAAAATAGTCTTGCTCCGTGAGAATGTGGAGAAAAAGAATCAATTATAGTATTCACTTACTGCTTCAGTACGGAAAGACAGAGAAGAGCTGAAGGACCATATGGTCTCTCGGAATGCCTAATGTTCCCTATGTCATCAGATCTGCACTACAGATTAAATGATTCTGTCGCTACAACATTTTAATGGAACAGAGAAGAGCTATTCGAGAGAGAGAGTCTAGATCCGTTATTTTCTAAGGAGAAGGTAGATGGAAGGTGCACAAGCTCCACATCTCGGGTCACCCGTTACACGTACATGTTTGGTTTGGAATCTTTTATATTTGCTTTTCAAAAATAAGAACGGGAAAGTATTCCAACGTCCAGTACATACAGATTGGATTCAACAGAATAATTTATCGGAAACCCTCTGAAGTTCCTTCAGGCTCTTTTTAGGATGCAATAGCACACACAAGCTTGGCTTGCAAATGAATTTTACGTTTCGTTACTCAAGCTATTATAATTCTTGCTAGTGTGTGGGAGGGGAAGACTATTTCTATCACTTCGATCACTCTGTCTTTATGACCATATCATCTAGCACTTTTCATGAGGAGGACCCATTTCATAATTCCCACTGTGTAATATACTGTATAATTGGGAAGACAGTATATTGCGTAAACCTACTTTGAGATGTGTGTCCAATATTTAATAAAATCTGTGGGAGTTGCACCGTTCTCTCAGAATAGTCATTGACCAAGGCCCTTCTATCAAAAGCCATTTCAGCTGGGCTGCAGACAAAAAAGTTGTTAATATTAAATCTCTCCCAGATAGCTCAAAACTGCTATCCACTACTGTCAGCTGAGCCGCCTGTGCAGCCGCAGAGATACAAACTGCTCATAGTATTCTGAGCCAAATTCTTTCGTGTTGTGAAGGTATCGACTTCACTTAGCCTGCCCCAGGGATGTATTTGACTCAAAAGTAAAATTAATTCTGCATTTAGTTAGCAAAAAATATTTGATTATAAAGGCTGGAAATCCAATAGTCTGTTCCTCAAAGTGCAAGTATTGCCAATAAGAGACACATCTGATCTTGAGGCTTTCTTAGTGTTACCCAGATGGGAATTACTTCTGTTCACGGGGAAAAGAAATAGCTCCTGGAAGCAAAACCATGAAGAAGTGTTGTGTGCCTTTGAGCTCATCTTTCCCTTTACTCTCTGCCTTTTCCTTTGCTTTATTCTGTGGAAGTACGTTTAGTATACTTCTCTCTCTGTCTTTTTAACCTTCACAACTCCCCTGCCATCGTCCCTCAGCGTCACCCTATACTCGTATGCTCATGGAAAAAGCTTTCACGAAATCCCGACCTCAAAGTCAAGTGACGTTTTCCTGCATTTTTCAGTATAGGCACAGCTAGCAGAGCAGAAAAGTTTGGATCAGATTAACAGTAACACCAGAAGCCTAACGCTGCTTCTGCCTGGCCCCAATGCCTGCCTTTTGGTCTTGACTGTTATTTCTCATAGAACATTTGGTAACGCTGGAAATAAATAATGCTTTGTTCTTTTCAGGCTGCGACTGTGTTTTTTTAACGTTCCCGCATGATTACGGCGCTTGATACACTAACGCTTCCCCCACCCCACCCCTGCACAGTTTCTAATCCATCCTCCTCTACCTCATTTCATCCTGCCTTTCCTATACCTGATGTTCCAGTAAACTCACGGCTTGGTTTACCGTAAAGATCGTGTTTGGTTTCTCATTGCTTCAGAGTGGTGAACCAATTGATCTCACTGGGGTACTTACTCTCAAGACGGGGTCTTCCATTCTGACCATAATGACCTTCTCTGTCAGACAGCCACACCTGAGGATCATTTCAGAGGGTTTGAAAATCTGGCTTTAATTCATACATTTTAGGGGTTACACTTTAGTTAGAGGTTTTAAAACTCGGTACAGAACACGTATGCCCAAACCTTTGCTGATGTAAACTGGACTGTTTTTTATAACTTTATTGGCGCCAAACTAGGGAAAGAGTATGTGACTGTACATATACGTGTTCCTGTATAGAACCCAAACACATATATGAAATACTACTAATAATGTGGAAAATATTATGAATAGCTTTCCAAACATAATGTAAGACAATGATTGGAGCCCAAAAAATCCACATAAATAAATACATGTTTCCTTTTTTTATTTTTATTGAAGGACTTTTCAGAATGAAGGTTCAGTTGGGTAAATGAGGACATTTTGCAGTTTTTTTGTAACTTTAGATCCCAGTTAAGAAAAATGTTCTCATGTGGCATATTTCAACTTTAAACATGTTGAAATTCCAGCACAGTTGCTTAAATAGGAAAGGACACAACCACCCACTAAATAGCAAAATATTGGAATTATCTCAATTACTTAATTGGATTTCAAATTTGAGTCTAAGGCTAAAGGATTCTATTCTTTATGAAAATATCCATGTTGTAACTTTGTACATAAACACACAATTGCTTGAATTTAAACTGATCAGTTATTTTTGTAAGCATGTATGTGTGTTTACAGAATAATAGCCTAATTTTCTGCCACTGAAATTGAGACTGACTTACTCCCTACCTCGTGAAGGAATGATTTTACTTGTTTCTACTCCGAGACTGAGAAAACTAGTACTTAGTTGGGTAGGACGGAAAATTTTTAAGTGATGCCAGACATATATAATCCATCTTGTACGAGTCTTTGTTCACCATTTAACTGCTTCTCACTTCAAAATATTGGATCCTTGAGGACTGCCCACGTCTAATTATTTGTACCAGCTGGAGTCGGCATCAGAATATGTTCTGCTGGAATATTCTTGAAATTTTCTTTTGAGAGTCAAAACTTATGCCTGAAATACACATACATATGTCTAATTTGTAGCTGTTAATTTTCATTTTACTTTAATATTGAAACAAAGGTGTTTGCAACTGAGAAGAAGCATACAGTAAACTTGCATATTTGTTGGGTTTCACTTGGAGAGCTGAAGAGGATTCTCACGACTGTATTTCTGAGCAACCACTCTAGGATGCTTTTTGCAACCAAACATTTCACCTCAACCCATCTTCTTCTCCTCTCTCTCTCTTTTTTTTTTTTTTTTTTTTTTTTGCCACCACCGGCAATTGCATTCACTTTATTCATACTGTATCCCCTCCTTTCACAGAGACAAGGAAAATGTTGCAGCAGCATCAGAAAACAGGTAATATGTGCTTGTGTGTTTGGCTTCCCTCCTATTCAGAGTTTACCTCCACTTTTCTCATATTGTTCTTACCTCAGAAACATGAAATTTCTACACTGTTTGAGCAGGTGATGAGTGTAGAGGTTTCAACTAAACGGGTTTTTTAGGTATTTCTTTCTAATGTAGACTTTAAAAAGCCCTGTGAGGTGGGGCAGGCAGGGATCATGTTTCTCCGAACTTGTAAACCTGAAAATAAGCAGCTTTTATCAAATGTTCTTGAAATGGAGTATTGTCAGTTTGTGATGGAGTTTTAAAAACAATTTCCATTTTAAACTTTGTCTAGATTGTTCAAGATGTTTTTAAAATTTAAATAAGATTATGTTCTTGGTATTTTAAGAACATTTATAGATCAGATTTTTGTGTATCTTGATTGATCCTTGATGGGTTATGAGGTTCAAAACATCGTACCTCTGTAAGTAAGTTCTTTCATTTCAAAAGTTGTTTTGTCCCAAAGAATTTTGGTGCATTTTGCAGTTACATATAACAATGTATTGTTTTATATTAGTTCATATATTAAAACACACAAGTGCTGCAACACAGGTACTTCTGTCCAGTTGTATAATGGAGCAAAGAAATGCTTCTAGTTAGTTTGTCATGAAAAGAATTCTGTCTCACTGCTTTCCTCTGTCTTGTTGATTCCTGCCTAAACAATGTGCAACCACTTTTTATTTTTGGTTTTTATAAGACCGTTCACATTTAAACAAAGGTTGCATAGAGTTACAATCCAAGTGCAAGCATTATCATTATTAATGACACAAGCAATGGCGACTGGCACTTGGAACAGTAGGGAAAATGATTTTTATTTTTAAATTGATTATGTCAAAAGAATGAAATAAACCCCCTAATTCCTGTATAACAACTGTATGTAAATTAAATTGAAAAAACAAATAACATGTGTTAGCATTTCACTAGTGGTTTCATTTGTGTAAAATCATCTAAAGGACTATGCAGCTGCTACACTGAAATCTCTTTTTAAAGTTTATTTATTATTTTATTTTATTTTACTTTACCAGGAACAATTTCTGATGTATGACTGGTGTTAGTGTCATACTACATTGCCTTAATCTTGCATGGTTTGTCATACCATAGCTCTTCTCCATCTCCATCATCATCACAGCTCTGCTATGTGTCTTATTTTGGTATTTGATTTACAGATTTAACACAAGGTACCTTTTTTAATTCTTAAAGCCTTTCCTGGTCTTAAAGCGGTAATAAACTAATAAACTGTCAAGATTTGTCACGACTTCAACTGCAATGTCATGACGATCTCCTATGGCATAAGGAATTTGGGGATATAGGTAGAGGACACTGGATATTTACAGATACAAATCTTCTTCCAGGAAAAGGAAATGAGAGAAAAGATAAAGCCTTCATTATTAAACCTAGACTTAACTTAATTTTTCAGTTATGAGGTTCAGCGGTTTTGGTTTTTTGGTAATCTTTTCTGAAGGCTTTACTGTATATAAATAACAGCTGGTGTCTTAAAGGGACAGGTATTAGCATTCTAAAATGTTGCTTTATTTGGCATGGTAGACAGTAAGCATACGTGTCTCTGAAAACTAAAATACTGAACAAACCTTTTTCTGTTAAACCATCAGCTGCTTCTGCGGCTGGAGTTCTCCCTCACCCTCAAATACCTGCTATTACCTAGGAAATTGGTGACATGGTAATAAATGTGTCATTTACAAATGCCCTTGTAATCTTTGTTACCCAGGCCTGCAGCTACCGCACATGAGCCACAGTATGTGACCTCAAGTATTTGGCATCCTCCTAAATCACTCAGCACGGATGCCAACACTGACAGTGCTAAGCCAGTGGCCTCCAGGGGCTCTGTGAGGCTCGGAGCGGGTACGAGCCAGAGGGAGGCCAGTTTCCTCACTACTGGCCAGAAAACCCCTCTTACCTCCTCCAGTAACCAAAGGTACACTGTGACGTGTCACTGCATCACTGACCTGGTTTGGAGCTTTGGAATGGTTTGGTAATAACAGCCTCTAACTGCGTCAGGCAGAAGTGCCCCTTGCCTAAAAGGCAGGTATCCAAGGTCTACAAATTCCAGCAGCTTCTAGTTCACGCGGGTTTTACGTTTGAAGTAGCGCTCTTAAGGGTCTCGCCTACAAATACAGAGACAACCCTCACTAAGCACCTTCTGCAGAGAAGCAGCAGCTGATATTATTCACTGTATTTCTACAAGCATTCCCGTATTCAAATGCAAAACTCTTCCATATTTATATCTTTCTCTAAAAACTTTCTCCAGCACTTTGCTACAAATGCTACAATAAGAGATAATTTTTGCCTGTTCAGTTTTAGTTTTGCTCCCTATGTTTTCAATTCTTTACAAGTGATCTGTTGAAGGATTTGAAACAAAAATAACCGTGCAATACATAAAGGAGACTAAGTACTGCTTTAATAATCCACTTGATTCTTATTTGGAGAGAAAGTCTCAGAACTTTGGACTTTACTGAAAAGCGTAATCTGCACTTATTTTTTTAAATGTTAGAGTGTGTGTGTTGCTGTGTTTTCTCATCTGGTTGTTAACCATTATTATCCTCTTAACCTCTACTGATCTGTGTTCATGAGTGAAAATCTGCTGAGAAGAGATACGTGTGTTTGTTATCATCCATGTAACTCACTCACATCGTGCATTTTATGTTTATTTGTTACCACAAATATGGAGATGTTTGAGAACATCCATTTCCTTTGAATTTCCTAAAAATGCAAAATACTGTAAAGATGAAAAGTATACAGAGTAACTGTATTAAAAACAAACAAAAAACCCCTCTGTATTGTCTGTAATAATGAAGCTGTTATAACAGATGATCTATTTTATAAAGCAGCACTCATAATTATCAGTTTTTAAGATTCTTCTGCACCTGAAGAACTAAAAAAACAGAGGAGACAATCTTGATGGGGGAAAAAAAAAGTTATTTTATTTGAATATCTAAATAAAATTATTTAAAATGTATACTGTTTAAATTAAAACCAGTCAAGTTAGTCTGAGTTCTTCCTGTAAAACTGAGTAGAGAATTAGTTACCAAATGCATATAATTTACGTAACCAGATCACCCTGATATTTAAGGTTATATTTACTTCATTTATATTTATTCCCATTCCTCCTTCTGTTAATTAATATATTCTGCTCTGAAGGAAGGTGATCAAGGCTTTAACATTTTAATTGCGTAAAAAGAACTATGACAAACAGCATGCAAGATAAAACTTGCTTGTATTTCTTCTAAATTTTATAAGGTATTCCAGTATATTTGCATTTATTTAATTTATATGTGTTTGTCCAGTTCAAATCTGTCTCCCCACAGGTCTATGTCCACACATATTCTTATGTTCTTTTTTTTCTTTCTTTTAAATATATATTACTGAATGTATATTTTGGTTAACATTTTGGAGATCGTTACAACAATTAACTTCACTGTGTTCCTTCTATTCAAGGTATGAAGTCTTGATTCTTTGGGAATCGGTAGCAAATTCCCTTTCACATAAGTGAAAGTAGACAAAATCGGTGAAATCCTAGTTCGCATTTGTTTTTAGGACATATATTAAGTTCCATTTTTACATGCGGTATACTTTCAGTCCTTTCCTGTTTGCCAACTCAAAGATGTGTAATAGTAAATTTTGACTCAACAGCTTTTAACGTGGTAACTCCAGTACCCACTGTTGCACAGGGTGGAAAAAATCCTGCGAGTATTAAAACTCAGTGACAGAGTATTATTAGAATTTATATCATACTGCAAATGCATCAAGATGGAAGAACTGACCTGAAATTCAAATGCATGTTATGCTGGACAAACTTTTGCGAAACTTGCAAAACTTTTGGTGTACTGATTTGAACCCCGGGATTGCAAACAGGATGAGTATTTTCAGGAGCTCACTTGTTACGTATATAATTGCAGGTGAAACTGGTAAGGGAGAAAATACTGATTTTCTGCTTTTGTGGTGGGTTGCGTTCAACTTTGAAACTGGTGGGCCTAATAATCACACTTCTGTTTCAGCTAATCAAACAGTAAAATACTCAGCTGAAATAAGACACCATCATTTAGACTGCTAAACTATAGAAGAAGGTGGAGAAGAGAGGAGGACAGGGGAAACGGGACAGTCCCTCAAAGAGCAACGGGTATCATGAATTCCAAAGTACCAAGCACTTGTTTTAGGTCCTGAGGAGTAGAACTTGTTAAATCAGTGCTTCTGAGAGAAGCAAAAGAAAGTATTAGAGAGAATGGCTGAAAGATAGAGAAAATATTTGCACAATGGCAAAATCGTATAGAAAAAAACAAGCTGAGAAGAATGTTTGAGGACTAAGGTTTGGCTGAAAAACAGTGGTGGAACTGTAAGCTTTCTTTTGTTATTTGATACTTTCTGTGCTCAGGAAAGAATGTTTTGGGCATTCTTTGTACATTCACAAGACAACCAACGAATTCCATCACCCTGATAGGAGTCATTTGTAAGAACCCAGAGATGTGGCAATATACTTATGAGTTAGGTCAAAAGAAGTAAAAATATATCCATTATGTTCTTATACCACTGCTCGTGGACAAGACAACTATGTCATGTACAGTAATGCCCTGATTATAAAAATAAATTAAAAATAGGTGTATTGGGATAACTGCTAAATAAAATGAAGCTACAGCACAATAATATGGCATCAAGAATAATGTCCCTTATGCCTAGGGGAATGTATGCTTACATTGTCACTGAAGTTTGTGCCTCCAAATAGTACAAGAATCTGAAAAATCAAATTGCAATTAGTTATTTTTCAGTGGCTTCCTTGTTCTGTGGATAATAATTAAAAAATCCACACTAAAATCTGCCTAAATGGAAAATAAAGCTTTTTTCTTGTTTCTTCTCTTCCTCCCCTCCTTCCCCCCCCCCCCTTTTATTTTATATGACCTAGTGATTTTTGTTAGGTTTATTGCCAAGTGAATAATGAATGTACGTACTATCATTGAAACAGTCAGCAAAGAACTTGAATATTGTAAGTCCATGTATTGGGATTTGGGTTTGTTTGGTGTTTTTTTTCTATTTGACATAAGAGCTAGTGGAAGACAATAAACTGAAGCTGCCAAACGATTAGTTCATTTCTTAGCAGTGGATGGCTTCGACTAAGCTGTCTTGCAAAGCTGTCTAATAGATAACTTTGCCCCATTTGTTTGTCTGTAAGAGGTGAGTAATACTTTCCAAATTTGAGGGAGGCTGCAAGGCTGAAATATGTTAATGAGCGCTGAGTGATCTGATAGCAGGTGATGTACTAGCAGTTCAGTAGGTTACTAAAATGCCCACAGGATACAAGACTAGATTTTTATTATTTTGATTCATTTCAATTAATCTATTTTGCAATCAAAAAAAGACAAAATGAATTAAACCTTAATATTTCTCTGCTCCATGTTATCTGTGACACAATAGCGCAAGAGGTTTGATGGGTTGGCTAGTGTAATGTAAGGTAAACTTAGGTCAGAGATGAATAGACTTCTTTTAAACATCTTTCTACTACCTTTATTGCACAAAACAGATTAAACCCAACACAAAACTGTGCTGACTGAATTTCTAGACTATCGGAACTTGCAGGAAACCTGCTGACACAAGACTATGATAATATCCTTTAAATTGCTTTTCTTCATCTAATTAAAAAGTTTGCTCCTAACATAAACTTCAGCTCCTGGAGTGAATAATGGGTGAAATTTATCCAGGCTCAAAGAGTTTGTAACGGACTCTTTGCAGCCATTTAAGTAGTGCGTGCCACTGGCTTCAGTGGGAGCAGGACTTAAGTGCTGTGTTAACACCTGGGATAAATTTCAGTCGAGCAGGACCAAAACTGCATTACAGTGTTAACCGCACATCCAAAAAGGCCTAACAAATGTCTTTTTTTCCTTGCATCATTGCGCTTTTCCCTCAGTAATGCAGCCTGCTACTATGTTTGCAGCTTCGGGTTCAAACATAGTAGGGTTTATGCTCTACATTTCGATACGCACCTTTTTAAGATGCTTCTTGTTTTATTTAATTTAACTCTAATTAGTACCCCTGTCGAGCATGCTCCGGTGTCTACCAGTTCTGCCTCTGCTCCTGCACCACATGCTTCAGCACATCAGCCTGCTACTGCTGCTCAAAATACAGCCAGCCTGATGACGCCACCAGCAACCTCCTCAGTAGTGCGAGAGTCTTTCTCATCCTCCTTCCAAAGGTAATGCTCCACCGCTTTGTCCTTTCCCAGATACACCCCTGGATGGCTCTGGAAACGCTGCATACACATTCTTAACTTAAGAATGTGGTATGTAAAAGCTGCAGCCTGTTTTATATGCTTTTATATATTTTTGGTGTGTCTTCTTATCCCGAGGTACGTTGTTCGCGTTTGCAAGGAATTTGCAAAATAAAACTGCCCTAAGGAAGGTGGCTTTAAGTCTGCAGTACAGCTTACACTTCCAGAAAGCAAGTCTAGGGTTAAAACCAGGAATGCTTTTTCACCGCTGGTGATAAAACCAAAACAAGCCCTTGTAATAGTTACAGTGGTTGAATGAAGGTTCTTTTCATAGTGTTTCTGCAATATGACATGAAATGGAAAATTAGAAAATGTCATTTACTCACGTGATTGAGCTTACCATATCATAGCAGATGTCAGTAAAACACAGTGGAGAACAAGCAATATGTCAATAAAACCACATGTTTGACAGTTGGCTTGCTCTGTAAGGTATTAAGTCAATTAATTTCTATTAGATTTATCTACTCCTTTTTCTCTACTGAGATTTAGCTATAGACCTCAAGCGAGTTTCAAGGAGGTATGCATTCATAACACTTGTAGTACAGTCGGAGTTACAGTTGCATATTACAAGTTGCCAATCTGTGAAGAAACATGGGTTTTATACTGCTGTCAGTTACATTATAGTAATTATGGATGTAGAGTGAATTCCTTTGGTGCATATTATTCTTTTCTCTTTGTTTTTTTGCTACATGAATATTCTGAAAAGATGTATATTTTAGCGTGCTTTAAAAATCCAAGGAAAACCACACATCCGGTAATGTAAACTACTTTAAATAATTCAGACCTAAGATGTAGTCTGTCATATCTTAAATTTGCGTAAAGGGAATTGGAAATGTTCTCTTGGCTCTGTTTCTGGTTTAATTTTTGTTAGTTGACTTAAGTTATTAATGTGTACCAACTGCTTAGTTTCTCACTTTAGTCACCTTTTACCTAACCATGATTTACCGGACTCCAGCGGTTTTATTCCAGTGCAAGAAAATCAACATCCAGCCAGCAAAGGAGGTTTGAATAAGGTATTATTCTGTAATTCAGAACTGTGCTGTAAGGCACTTTCAGATGAAATAATGACACGGTTTAAGTAATTTTTATCCCTCAGTTGAATCTGTAACATGAAGAAAATGGATTATCTAATATATGCTTCAAAAATAAATGCCGCTACTAAACTAATCACGCCAATGACTTGCCTCTTACATAGGAGAATCTTTTGTCTGGTACTGCTTGCATATTAAAAAGTTGAGCTTGAATTCAGACTCAAACATCTTCAGATCTTGCAGATAAAAACACGTACTGCTGACGAAAGTCCTGTCCTGAAATATTGTCTTTCTTAGTTAATGATAGACTCTGACTTTCACATAATATTTTTTTTTTACATAATGTGTGCATTTTGTCTTGTGTTCTGTAGGAATGTGCTTGGTTGTGCTATTCTGTAAGTCTGCAGATGTATGCTACAGAAAACCTGTTCCTGGTAACTATGCAGCCGTCCTCCTGTATCTGAACTCCGACAAAGCTTGATTCTGATGTCACTATTTTTGTCCCTGTTAAATTATTTTGTACATGCTTTCATGTGTCTTCTGCAGAGTGCTTGCAGCCCCCAGCTCTCTTTCGCAGCCTAAGCCTTTCCATGGGTCCAAGAACATGTCCTTAGCAGCTTCCACTATTTCATCTGCTATCTCATCTCAGTCTAGGTATATCTGTAAAGCTCTCTTCTTTTTAACTGAATTTGTTTTTATTCTATGTTACTCTCTCTGACTTAAGATTTTCAGCTTCTACAGAGTGTAGCTTGGCAGACACTCCTGAAAAGCATGATGTGTTTAAAGGAATAGCCTTCTTGCTTATCTTTCACATTAAAGCCAAGCTAGGAAACACCCAAGTTTTAGATTTAGCATATATGTGACCAAAAGATCCTTTTGGAACAAAGGTATTTCAGCTAGCTGGTTTGTACTGGTTTTGCCATCTTAAAATGAAAATATTTGTCTAGTGAGACTGGGTGAGAATGACACTCTTTTTTTTTCTTTTTTTCTTCTTGCTGAAAACGCGGGATCACACGAATCGCAGACCTTCTTTTATTACGCTCTTAATTGTGACTAATGAAATACCACTGATAGGGAAAGGTAGCATCTATCACTAGAAAGAGAGAATGCTGCTGTAGTGCCTCACTGCTAAGCCTTTTCATTGCTTTCATTAACACTTTATCAAGACTAACAGAGGAAAATGCAGTAGATTTTAAGATTCATTATTGAAACCCAATCTTCAGAAATAATGAAAACCTGAATCAGCGATACATTTGAGATTACAATTATCCACTGTCTCTTATCTTCATATAAAAAGGTAGTTAGGAATTACCCAACGGTGATGGTTGAAATGAACAAAGTGCACAAGATTGAAGGCTCCACCTTAAGAAGTATAATGATCTTTCTCAAGAGTATCACAGAAAACAACAGTTAAGTCCTATGCATTGGTACATACTTGAAAGCATTTTGGTTGGCTTCACATCAGTGAAATCAACGCAAAAATGAAATAGCTACAGAACAGAAGATCAGAAGGGTTCCGAATTTTAGGGCGTAAGCATGGCTGTTTACAGCTGTGGGAGTTACATAGGGGATATAATTCCCATATGGAACTGATAAAACATAAGAAATAGCAGTTAATTTTATTTATTTGAGTGGAAGTACACTAATCATAACTTTAGTTTCAATTAAATTATGAAGTTGATGTGTGTCACCGAAATGTCACCAAGAATAGAAGGTAAGAACAGATGCAAGGATGTTTACTGCCATCGAGATCTAGTTTTATGTATGAACTTTCAAAATTCCAAAGTGGTTATTTAGGGCATTCACTATTTGTGGTATCCATCATAAAATGCCTTAAGAGGACCTAGCATAGAATCATTTAAGTCGGAAAAGATCTTAAGATCATCGAGTCCAACCATAACCTAGCCCTGCCGAGTCCACCACTAAACCATGTTCCTCAGCGCTACATCTACACATCTTTTGAATACCTTCAGGGGTGGTGACTTCCCTGGGCAGCCTGTTCCAATGCTCGACAACCCTTTCAGGGAAGAAATTTTTCGGAATGTCCAATCTGAAGCTCCCCTAGTGCAAGTTGAGGCCATTTCCTCTTGTCCTATCGCTTGTTCCTTGGGAGAGTACTCGGTGCATTTCAGAAGTCACTCTTACCACAGAACTGAATGAAAAAGCAGTGTCTGATTAGGCTCTTAAATGTCACCACTACTATTTCACCCACTGTTTGTTTTACTAAAAAATCTCTTTTAGTCAGTTGGAATGATCATGTATCTCTGTGAGAAGAGGGTCCTATGTAGTTACTGTAGGAGACAGTTAAAAGCACCTTGTAAGCAGGGAAATCCCTTGCTTCCTAAGCAACAGTAACTGTGCATGGTTGAGCTTGATTAAACACTGGCACATAAAACCTATTTATTTCTTCTAAGCTACAGAAAAGACTCGGTTTTAGTGTTTCTCTCAGCTGAGGGCTGAAATGTATCTATCAGTCACAAGATGAAATCTCATATCTTAGGACCTGTGGGTCCATCTTGCTATGAGAGGTGTATTTGCACATACCTCCCAAAGAGATTTCTTTGGTATTCTACTCGTTTCAGTGAGAATTGTACATAATGGCTAATAACAGGTCTCTGAAGCCTGCCTGTAGTAGTAGTAACACTTTTTATTTCTGCATTATATGCGTATTTCATTGAGATTGCCACTGATGTCACAAAAGACCCTAGTTTTTCCCCTTCAAGAAAAACAATCAGATAATGAAAGAATTTAATTTAATGAACAATTTTGGAGGAATGCAGAAAGATAAAACCACAGATGCATTGCATGTATCACTTTTAGACTCCGTTGGAAAAATCTTAATCAGATGTATCTTATGGCCCATCCAAGATTAGAAAGGCATTTTTACGCTTGAGTGAAAAAAATTCTGCTCTTTGACAATTTCTTAGTATCTTGAACAGGAGGGTATAAGGGGAGGGCTAAAGAACACACTTTAAAAATGTAAAGCTACAAATTTTCCAGTTTTAAGAAATGGCTTTATTTCAGAAATAAAAATTCCTTTGGATTTTGTTTTTATTATTCTGTGAAGCTGTCTAAGTGCAAACAGACGTCGTTTTGAACATTGAGAACGCTGCTAGTCAGGGGGGCCATTCTAAAATTGGACTCCTGGGTTATACGACTGTACTCTGAGTCATCTAAAAACTTCAGAAGCCCTTATGAACATGTGAATCGTAGCATCGTGAGCTTGTAAATCAGAGTTATGAAACTGGTAGATCTCTAGAAACCTTTCAGAGACAGTTTGTCATCGTAGGAAATCCTTAAAATAAGGCTGCCCATCACAAAATGGTTAACGCATGCATACTTTTTTTTAACTGAAGACTAGTCATTTAAGAAGCTCACAATTCATTTGTATTAATTGCAGAACTATGGGTAGACCTTCTGAATCCCAGAACAGGCACTCTTGGTATTGAATTGTCGTAGCTATGTTAGTCAGGAATAGAAGTATAACAGTTACTTGGGACAGATTGACAAGTGCTGGCATAGCTTTTGGTATAAGAATTAAATGCAGGTATCTTTTACTATCTTTTGGGATAGATCTGTTCTTCCATAAAAGAGTTACGTTTTCATTGCTGTCCTGGAAATGACAGTTAAGCAACAATTATGTATAATTTACATATGAAAAGCTAATAAATTAGTATAAAGATAGCCATTATTTGCTGACACTACTTGCATGGCTATCTTAGACCTAATATAATACTATTTCTTGATCGAGCCTTTATCCATTTCACTTTAATTTCACATTCCTTTAACAGGGAGAAGGGAAGCAGCGTGAGGCCTTGAAACTATAAATTCATTTGTAGCTATGCATCAATATGGACTAATTAGTGTGAATCACGGTTTCAATGAGTAATGAGGATATAAAAGATCACCCTGAGATATTAAAATTTACTTCCCATTCAAATGTTTTTATCTCCCGCATTAGATTGGCATGGACCACTTTGCCCTTTCCTGCCCCTTTGAAAGGAAGCAGGTTGTCTGGGGAGGCTATGCATCTCCATTCTTGAAGGTTTTCAAGACACCTCTGAATAAAACACTGAGCAACCTGGTCCGACCTTGAGCAGGAGGTTAGATGAGAGACCTCCTGAGGTCTCTTCTAACCTGAAAGATTCTGTGAATCTATGAAAAACAACGGTCTGTTTCAGAAAGCAACGCTTTAATCAGACTACTAAAACCTATTGCTCGTACCTGACAATTATTTAAGTCAAAGGTATAAGATCTACAGCATATCAGCTTTATATGCTACTACCCTAAAATCTTACTTGCCAGTGAATAACACAAGTATCATGCTGACATATGCTCCAAGCTGTTATCAGCAGGCAAACATTATTGTCTTAGCTAATACCTCTCTTGGCAGTTCAGTAATTGAGCGAGCCTTGGGACATAAAGGCAAATCAGAAACTTGTAGGACCTGCAAAAAATTGGATCCCTGATAATCAGGTACAAGAAGCAAACTGTTTGTTCCTTTGATTTTGGAGGGCTGTGTTGCATCTGAAATAGCTTCCTTATCTTTATGCACTACTTCCATGTTTGTTTTAAAAACTGTCACGCATTATAATTACTTTATAAAAACATAAGGGATTAAAATTGGCTTCTAAATTAATTTATAATTCAACTTTTTGAGCATCTGATAGTTTTCATTTAGAAATCAAGCAATGCATTAGCATGGCAAAATACAGACTTAAAAATCCAGTTTTAGCTTGACATATACCATTGGACCATTGCAGCATTTCATATAAATGCAGTTCAAAAAAATATCTAGATTACCTTAGTTACAACAGTATCCCCATCCTGTAAAACATGCTCAGGTAGAATGAGGCTGCAGTTTTACTACCGTTTACTACAACAAACCTTCCAGTGTTTGGTGGTGGGTTTTTTTTTTTTTCCTTCTAGACACCTTAAAAACATCCACCAAGAAAAGGCAGGAGGATTTCTTGATCTATGTCCTGGATCATTTAAATCTTGTTTTAAACTTGGGTAGATTCAGTTCTATAGTGATTTTGGTTTTGTGAGCAAGGCTGTATGCTTAACACCTAACACAAGTAAGATCTTTATAATGTTGCTGAAGAGGAATGTTTGAAGTCATTAATCCTTAACTGATCATGTTACTCTTACTCTTAAATCCGTAATGTTATCTTACTTTTTCACTTACAATTTTACTTACAAAGAAGAAAGCGTAGCAGGAGTGTTGTAAATAAGCTACGAAGCTCTTTATGCAATTGGTTATTCCATCTGGAGGGTAAAAGCAGGGCAGCCAGCGAGACAGCACTCTGGTAATACAAAAAAAAAAAAAAGGAGAAACGATGGAAAGAGTTAGGATTATGGTTCTGAAAGAAAGGTATAGCTTCTATGATCCTAGGTTTTTAATCCAAGCGCTGTGTCTCTGTAAAAGGGCAGAAAAACTCTTCTCGAGAAGCTAGAAAAACAACTGGCATATGATAGGCTTCTGGTAATTCTGGCAAACGTGGGGGCTGTGCTCCTGTGGGATGTGACTGATGCCATGTGGCCCTGCACTGCTCTGCGTTTAGACAGGAGCTGTGTTCATTCTGAATCCTCTTGTTTCTCAGATCATACATTGTACAGGCTTTTAAGTACTTTCTGTAGTTACATAAATGAATCATTTATGTTCTGAAATCATACTGTTTCCCCAAGAAAAAGAAAATCTACCTGTTTACCGAAGAGACTGATTAGTAAATGAACAGTAGAGTGGTACTGCGAGGGAAGAGGTGAACATGATGGCTTGATGTTGCTTCAGCTACTTCCAGCCTGTCCTTTCTGTGAGCTTGTCCTAATTGCCTCATAAGCTAGGAAACTTGGCTGATCTTTGGACTTGGGTTCATTCGAGGTTTGCTTTTAAGACTGGATGCAGCTTAAGCTTATGACATTGACAAAAAGAAACTTGTACTGATTTTTCTGTGCTAATACAAATAAATGCTGAACATCAAAGCACATAACCCAGTGGTTGAATTAGAATTCCACAACTAAAGAATGAGCAAAACTGGATGAAAGTGACTTATGGAGAAATATACTCAGTTCATTTATTTATGTTACCGTTATTCAGGTTTCACTATGATTCCTAGCTTAAATAAGATAAGCAAAATATAATGTAATACTGATCTTATGTGGTTATAGATATGTACATGTTGTTTACTTTAGCACTTAAGAGCACCTTTTATTCATAAGGAAATTTGCTGTAGGACAAGATATCCCAATTTTCTTGGTAATTTTTTTTCAAACACAACTTTTGTCTCATTTTAGTTTCAACCGGCATTCTTCCACCTCCATCAGCTACCAGTCAAATAAGAGGTATAAAAATGTTTTGTGCAGCTACTCTCCCTTAAAAGCACTTAACAAACCAGTTTATTGCTGCTAGTAGGCATCTAGCGAAGTATTAACATAAAAATGATCTGCTTAGAAATATTTACTCTTTCTTTTTCTCACAACTAATAGTTCTCAGAGCCAATATTTAATTTGCTGCCTGTCACATGCCGTTGGCTGCTACAGAGAAATTCAGTAAGGGTGCTTTCACTGCTTTTCAAGATGCCATTGCTTCCTGTTCCATTAAATCATCTTTGATCCTCAGTACGTCTTTTTATTCTTTCTTTCTTCTTTTTTCTCTTTTTTTCTTTCTTTTAATCACACGCTATTTCCTTTTCTTCAGCAGAAATTCTGATGAATCTTTTAACTTCACTAAAACCCTTAATGGTGTAGTGTAACACTTTATTTCTCTTTGACAAGCCTTTTTATCTTCCTTACTGTATTTAATATGCATCACACACTTGTAAGAGAGTTCAGCAGTTGACTTCTTTTGATTTTTGACATGGTTTTGGTACTATGAATACAATTTTGTGTGTGTGTGGTTTTTTTTGAACTTCATTTCCCCGAATGTACAAGGAAATCAACTGGCATGGTTTTCTCACACTAGTAATTTTGGGAAACACTTGAACTTTGAATAACCACTTCTTTTCATGACAGTCTAAGCATCACTAATCTGGCTCAGAACTTCTTTGTGTATTTTGTGCATTAAGAGAGCTTCAAATGAGTCTTTCTACCAATGGAGCTGCACATCTGGGAGCAGACTTTCCTGAGTGTATGCCATTTTCAGATTAAGGCTGTATGACACATAATATAAACACTTTTAATCCACACTGTAAATATCGATCACTGTTCCTGCAAAGGTAAGTATGTTTTACTGGTTTTCTGTCTAGTTTACCTTGAATAGTAACTTTTAAAACAAAGAAAAGTTTTTTGATACTGGGTATTTAGCGAAAGGCATTTTGAAAGCTGTATGTGAAGCCAGTGTACCTCTTCCTGTCGGTGCTCCTGGGTTCTTATGCACTACAGATGAGGAGGTATCAGCAGGAAATAGATAATAAGTGTGGAAAATTAAAAGCCGTACTGTGCTTAGAACAGCTTTGGTGGTTACAAAATCACAACGCAGTTCACAATAGAATTTACAGTGGATACAAACCCACTAAAACAGTTTATCATGGAGGGTCCTGTTCACTCATGGTACAGTGGACCCAAATCCAGCCCTCAGCCCTAGACCAGGTACAGAAATAATTAGCTGTAGTCATTGTAGCAATAGCTATGTTTCTAGGTCTAACTAAATAGACAAAATAAATTAGCCTGAGGCAGCAATGCTATGCAAACTAATCTATAAGCACTGTCAGAGTACCAAAAAGCTACGTTGTGAGGATAGGTTTATTTTGTTCAAAATTAAAAATCAAGCGTTTACATTTGTCGGAATGTTTTTTACCTGTACTGGAAGGAATGTGCTGGGTTTGCCATGTGTGGGGAAAAAAAAAAAAATTACGACACGTTCTCTCCAGATGGCATCTATTTCCACTGCTAAAAGTACAAGTCAAGGTGGACCAATGGTCTGGCAAAGCTGGACGCTTCTTTTCTTATGCTGACAAGTGTTTTCCTATAGACAAAGCCATTACGGAACTAACTCCTAAACTGTCAGCACAAACAGATAGGAATCTGGTTCATACAGATAGTGCAAATGAAGGGAAAAAGAAAGTAGAACTATGTTTTCAGAGTGAGTAAGAATGATGTTCAATAGTGAATGGTTTTTATTACTGCACGCATCCCTGTATCTGTTGCTTCCCTTCCTTGTACTTCTTTATTCTCTCTTGCTTTGTTTGTAATCCTCTTTTAGGGGTCTATAAAGCAAAGTCACTACAAATAGAATCACCCGAAGTAATGAGCAAAGAGGAGAGGCATGTATTTCAATGCGTTACTATAATCAAACTGAGAATTGCCACCCGAGCTATAAAATAGAAACAATTGCTTATTGATGTTTGGAATCCTGAGCAAATGCTTTTAATCTAGGAATGCAGAAATTGCATCGTAACATTGCATATCGGATGTTTCTAGCTTAGCTGAATCTGAATATTAGAAAAACTAATGTAAATTGTGGTTTCAGTCTAAATAGGGAAAAGAGTTAGTTTCAGAAATGTTTTTTAAAGGTCACTACAATCTTTTTGAAAAAAGCACAATGCTTATAAACAGTGGTTAGGATTTGTAGTAGTAATTGTGCTGAGCCAGTATCTTTTTAAGGCAATGAGCTATCCCTCATTGATTTATCTTAGACAAGAACAGGCCTATTTGTGGAGGGGCAGAAAAACCCAAATTTCCACGCACGTTCCTAAAGCCTGATCCCTTGTTAAAATGAGAGTTCCTTTAATAAATTTGTTGTGTTCTTTCAGTAAGCTATTTCCTGTGACAAGAGCAACTTGGCATTATTTAAAATTCTTATTCAGCTAATTTTTCCTTTCCAAAGAATTGTCCAAGCCTTTCTTAGCAACGATAAAGACTAACGAATCTCACAGTATTCTCTCTGTAGCTCTCAAGGACAGTTCCTGTTGGAGTGCTTTGGAAGCTGCCAGACCTGTTCTTTCATTATCATTAACTTTTGCTGTTTATAAAGTTTTTCATACCTTCATTTTGCTTTTAGAAACACAAACCAGCCATATACACCAATGCCAGTTTCTGGAAGCTACAGTGAAAGTTCTGCTGCTTCTGCTACTTCAAAACCAAGAGTTGTTACTACCGCCAGCATAAAGCCCTCTGTCTACCAGCCAGGTAAGATGACTTCAAAGTACTGAAAGGATTCAGAACAGAAGCGCACATGCATTTCTTTTAGAAGAAGAAAATACAAAGAATGCACATTCTGCAATAGGACACACACATATCAGGAAAGATTTATATACATGGAACAAAATGTTGCTAGTTGCTAGTTTTGCTTCAGATTGTCTGGACATCGAAGATTATGTTGTATTTGTATTCTGCCTGGGAGTGAAAATGTGGAACAAATGGCAGAAAAATAAAAGCATACAAATAAAAGCAAGGGAAAAGTCTGTAAGAACTTAGGAGCCCAATGACACTTCAGAATTGATAAAACAGCTTAATGCACAACGTGGGAAGGAGATAAATTAAGTGAAGGTAGTTTGAGTAGGATAGATTTGCAAAATAGGTAAGGCCATATATTGAACTCCTCAAACTCGGGCTTATATTTGAAATAAAGAATGATCTATTAAAGTACTTCATAATGTTATGCTTCCATTTCCCACAGATCCAATTATTGAAGAAATATATTTGATTATTCATTCATGTGGAAAATATGCTCCTTGATGTTATTTAAATTCCCTTTGTATTAATGTGTTACAAATGGAGTGAACTTCTAAAAGCATTGATGACCAAAATGTGAACCTTCAAAATGAACAAATTAAATGAGGCAGCAATACAAGTCTAAATGCAGTTCTGTTTCAAATTAAGCTTGTTCTGATCTTAGCAAGAGAATTAAAAATTTGATTTATATCTTGACAGGCAAGTAAATATGAAAAGGCTAAGAATTCTAAGTGTCTTTAACTCTGTCTTCTGTAATGCTTTATCTCTGGATCTACTGAAATGAAACCAATGCAGCAATTTTATGTAGGCATAAATCAGACAGACAGATCGATTGATTGGTCTTTGTATTTGAGCTACAAAGGTGGGAAAAGCCAGCTCAGAGCTATCGTGAGCTATCTAAGGGGCTCAAAGTAAATAAAGGTTTCAGCTTCTCCTCATTTGCTTTTGGTTAAGTGCGTCAGCATATACCATGTTCTCACTGAAGGCAAATGTTATTAGTTTTGTCTTGCAAAAGAAGGAAAGATGAAGACAGAGGATTTATTTCCATAATGCAGAACAGAGCAAACTGTGGCAAGACAAAATATCTCCTAAATACACTGACTGATACTAAGCCCCATGCTCATTTGGAGGAATTATAAACTCCGGTTCTCAATATACAAACCTGCCACAGAAATAAATCTGTAGCTATATTGAATTAGTAGCTGTATCTGTTACAGAAAATGTTGGCTGTTAAATTAGACTTTTTTCCTGTGGTGGACATCACCTTTGCAATTCCCTACACTCCTGCTTTTTGAGCCCCATTGCCTCCCAATGAAGGCTTAAAATACACAGTAGGGAAACTACGTTCTGTGTCACTATGTATACAACAAACTCAGTTCAGCTGTATATATTGACTGCCTGCGTGTGGAAAATCCTTATTTTGCAGGTACTGCAAGGATATAATGTACTCTAGAGGACAGGAGAAAATTCAGAATAATACCTAGTGTGATATATTACAAAACCAAAATTCAAATAGCATTAAAGTTGGCAGAGAAACAAACAGTAAGTCTCCCTGTATTGTTTAGGAGTTTGAAATATCCATTAAAGGATTCTAAAACACCTTCATACTTGAACCCCAAAGTGACTTGGGTACAAAAGAGATTACAGACAGATTTTATTGAAGATAGTTGGATTTTGTTTTGGTACCTTTTTGAAGTTTTATGTACTTGATGTAGTGGCACTTCCTACTGGTTTTGGAACATGAGCTGGCCCTAGAGATGGTTGCAGTTGCAGTCCTCAGCAAATGGGAAATTGCCGCTTGGGAAGAAACCGCATTTCCTGTGACAGATTGGAAAGATCAATAATACTTTGAAACAAACCATCAAGACAGTTAGAAAACTTCCTCATCCAGCTTTGACAATGTATATAAATTCTGTCCTGCAGCATAAAATGCAGCCTCAGTCTGAGAGGACCACCTGTTCTCACATGATGACATATGAGATCACAAAATCTATCTTCTTCTCCCAGTCTAAGTGCAACCTCAGGGTTTTGCAATAACTGCACTCTCACTTCAGCAAATAATTTCTTAGACTTCTACAGTTGTAAATCCACTCTGTGAAAAGGCTGAAACAGTGGAGATTACTATAAGGACTTGTAATGTAGAATTTAGAAGAGGAATTTCTTTATGCTAGGCCTCCATGTTAATGGGAATGAGATGACTTGACTCCTTTAAAAATGGTCGGTATTTTAATCTGGAAGTTGCTGGTCCAATATCCAGAGACATGAATCAATCACTAAGATGTTTTATGAGTTTTAATCTGTCTAAGATTGGAAAAAAAAAAAGGGGGCTAAATCTTGTTTACGCTGAAACCTCTCTCAAAATGAAACTGCATTGTTGAGTATCTGGCTCAAATGGGAGTAATCAGTAAGTCTACACATTAAGCAAAGAAAGAGTACTACTTAACTCTGGTGGGAATTTGCTGCTGCTAAAAATCTTTGTTTTCTTTCTATAGGGAAAGCTGTGACCTCTGATATCTTTTCCCTTCTCTGTCCTGTTAATTTCATAACCTTTTTTTAAAAGGAACGTAGATTTCTTTCCTGAACAAGGTCCACTAGATGGCAGAAAATACTTGTGAATTCCTTTTTTGTAGGCTTTCCCGGACTAGAATAGTGCTTTCATATATTCCAGGCAACTCAAATGCCAGTTTTATACTATGAAGTAACATGATCCCTAAAAGAAAGCAGATCTTTCCTTTTAAATCCATAAATCCAAACAGGGCTAATCATGTATGTAAAAGTGCTCAAGTGTAAAGGCCTGATCCGCTCTTTTAGAAATTGGTAGAAAGATTCCCACAGATCTCAATGAACTTTTTACTGAATCCTAAGCACCCTCAATACTAGAACTGCAGGTTATGTGCCATCTTTCATTTTAAATTCTTCTGAATAAGAATAGTGTCTTCTTACAAAGGACTTTTGCATTATCTGCTTTGTCTGTCATCTACTATATACTGGAACACTATATAGGAAAATTTGGGCTTCAAGGATGCGGGCGCTAAGTGTAGAACAAGCCAAATCAGTTGTGATTTGAAAGCTACATATCTTACTGGAAAATTATTATGAATAATAAAAATTGTGTGTTCTACTAACAAAGAAAAAAAAATGGAAATTGTTTTCACAGTGCAAGCTAGTGTGTAAGGCTAAAGCATTTGAGAGTATATGAATCTTTACTGAATGAATCTTTGGTAACATGCCTTTTTTTTCTGGAGAAAAAATATGCATTGACCATAAAAGAAGTGCTGATGTGGAGAATTCCAAATTTCCCAGAAGCAAGGAATTGTCTTGTTCTTGCGGCTGTTAAGAGAGACCTCTTCTCCTGCCATTCTCTCAGGATAACAATAGTCCCATTCTTCCTCTCCTACTCTAAGAGAGTCTGAGGACTGAGAGAAACAAGGTGGTAGAGGCTGGGTTACCAACTTATTTATTAATTTTTGAATATTTAAGGAACAGCTCATGCAATACTGATATTTTGAGCATCTGTTGTCTGATATACTGAATCTTAGTACTTTTTACCAGCAAACAGCACCTTTTATCTGCTGCATGTATGTTGGAAGACTTTGAAATAAGTAAATATGCAAGGTGAATTTGTATGGCAGTAGCTACTAAGACAAGAGAGTTGTTCATGTAAGCTTAGGGATATAGCTATAAGATAACAAGATAATAACTCCCTCTTAATAACAATAGATGAAATCTCAAAGTTAGTGAAACCTTTCTAATACATTGCAATGACACTACTTTAAATCAATACTAATTCCAGCCTGTTCACATGGGGGAAAATATGTTGTAATGAATCCAGCCTGTAAAATTAAATGATAATGGCTGAAAAGAGAACGCAGAGCAGTTCGCAGAACGCAGCGAACACCCAACATTTGTCATTTTGCAATAATTCCCCTGGTATCTTCTTTCAGCAACTGGAAAGAAAATTATTCTTCTGCTTTATTTTACCATGGCAAGTAGAAAAGATCGATAAGAGTAAAAAGAAATAGAAGGTGATACAGAGAATGAAAGACAAAGTGTCTGTCCTTCAAAGGAGTCTAGATTAATGTGAACCCAGATAAATCATATGCTGTCTGCATTGGTTGGAATAAACAAACTGGAGAAATAAAACACCAACATTGCGAGATTAAGGAAGAAAGAGTGAAAAACTAAGAGGCCGTAAGCCGAATTTACTGAAGACAATCATAGAAAAAGACATCCTAAAAATGGTACCTGGACTGCATTTGTTCTTCACTTCTGGAACTCTGGGTTTGCATATCTGACCCTTTTGTTAGGGGCTCTGTGGGATACACTGCCGTACCTTGGGTGCACAAGGCTTGGCTCTTGGGGGAGGGAGAATCCTTTCACAAAACTGAGTGAGCTAGAAGTCACCTTATTTAATTAGAGAGCTTCATAGGTGGGAGCCTTTTGAACTCACCAATTAGAGATGAAATATTGCCTTCTAATTTTGCCTAGCTTAATACCGTAATACATAAATAGCAACAGCCTCAGGGTTTAAAGAGATTGCATGTAAACTCTCTGTTCTGAAATCCTTAAACACTGTTTACCATTCCCCAGTTTAAAAAAAAAAAAAAAAAAGCCTCAGGTTAAGGTGGGATACAGTTTTATGAAGGAGAAACTTTGTTGATGCTGTAACATAAGAAAGTTTTATCAAGAAGATACATTAGATTCAACTCTGAACTCAATAAAAAGAAGCAAATCAGACATCAGGAGAGTGATCACAGTGGATTGATATATATGCAATTTAAGCACCTGCAATTGCCAATAATCAGTGTATGTTATTGTATGTGGCAGGGTGTGGGCTAAGGGAGGAGTGTTAAGTAGAACATAATCTTATCACCACTTAATTATCCAGAAACATCCATATTACATTCAGAACTCTCTTCTTGGTTGAAATAGCTTTCTACCTGCAAGCCCCTTAAAACTGTAAATGTTGTATTTGGTCATCATTGTATTGGCACTGGGATCCGCTATGCAGTGTTTGCCTAGACTATGGGAGAACCGACTTCTGTTCCCAGATCTGTGCCCTCTCATTTGGGCAAAACACTTCAACTCTCCAAGCTTCTGTTCCTCCTCACACAAACCAGCAATCATTCACTTGGTTTTCCTTGCAAAGGAAAAACTGCTTTTAGTGCTCCTGTACTTGGCAGAGGGAGGCGGTTTCTTGGGCAGTGACTTCAGTCCTACACAATGCAAGATCTCACGTTTTGAAAAGAGCGGGGCAATGGAAAAACTCGTCGGTATGTGCAGGCTCTAGCTTCTGCGGATTTTTATTTGATAAAGCTCCACCCAAGATTAGAGCCTGGTACATACAAACACAGAGGCAGTCTGCACTGAAGATTTTCTGTGATAGTTAAAGGGTAGAAGAAAGGAAGTATAATATTACTATTTTATACATGGGAACGGAGGCACAGAGATAGTACGCTTAGCTGGAAGTTGTATACAGGAAGTCTGTGGCAGAGCCAAGAACTGAACTGAGATCAGTCATAACCGCAAGTCTGGCCTTCTTCTAAGTGCTGTTGGCTTTGCCTTGCTGGTCATGTGAGCTGAACCGGCTCCCTCAACATTGCTTCCAGTGCTCTCTATTTCTGTGTTCTCTGTGTGAGCCTGTTTTTCTTCAGAAACCTAGGAGCAAAACCTACAAATGATAGATAACGGTGACATCTGTGGAAAATGCTGCAGTTTAATGCATATAATGAGATGAAAATTTCAGCATAACTTCTCATTGAAATGATGGGGAATTCCATCTAAAGCTTTATTACGTGAATCTGGCCTTTCTATTTTTGACCTTAAACAAATTATGTGGCAGTCCTTGAAATTATCACAGAATTGTCGTATCCATTCCTACTAGAAAATGAAGAGATGCCCTTGAAAACGGTCTCCGTAAAATCTGCAAAAGCCAGTAGGCAGTGACTTCTGTAATGCATGTGGATTAAAAGTCAGTGATTCTGCTGATATCCTTGGCTTCTGTCCAGAATTAATGAACAATAATGGGACAGACCATAATTAAGTGTCATCTGAAGCTTTTATTTTTTGTGTGTCGTGGAGTACCCTTTGGTAAGTGTCGCTGTTTTGCCATCAGAAGAAAAGACTTTAAAATACTTCTTGGTTTCTTTTGGGATCTTCAAAACAGCACCAGCACCAGTTCATTCCTACACCCCTGCCAACGCTGAGCCTGCAAGTCGGCCCCCCTGGGTAACAGATGACTCCTTTTCCCAGAAATTTGCACCTGGAAAAACCACCACCACTGTCACAAAGCACATCCTGCCACGGGGTGCTCCAGCACCATCTCCTGCCTCAACTTCTGCTTACCCATCTCCAGCTTCAACTTCTTCCCAGGCTCCTGCAATAGCCCGGGGAACAGTGCAGAGGGCTGAGCGTTTTCCAGCCAGCAGCCGAACTCCTCTCTGCGGGCACTGTAACAGCATAATTCGGTAAGGTCGTGAGGTTTTGAAGAGGGATGAAGCAGAAAAAAAGATATCAGAGAGACTGGTTATTGTACATTAATACACAGTACCAGAGCCTAAGACTCAGTTAAATTACCCAGCAGGGATGTCTGTTGTCTGCTTCATTAATTTAACATTTCCAGAGCTCATTTTGCTATTGTGTGGTTCACTTTTTATCACTGCAAAGTTATACATGCTAATTGTTTGTTTCTTGGATGCTGTGGCAAATCGCTGTTTGTTTTTTAAACAAGTTTCTGGTCCTGAGATACCCCTTGAAGGAGGAACGTACAACTTCATTGGGAGAGTTGGGGGGGGCGCGGGGGGAGGATTATGCAGAGAAAAGGAACGAGACATCATTTTGGAACAGCAGCCAAATGTAATTGTTGCTTTTGTGTCTGGAGAAAGATAATGCCTACACTCTATTACCAGTGATTCATAGCATGCCTCTCCCTTCTCCTCTCCCAATTCATTCTGCTGGACCGCTGCCCGTTGTTACCCTGTGGACTGCTAACCAACTTTAAGAAATCCATGTTTAATGACAGGCTCCCCCACTAAAAGGAGCTAGCTTGGTGATGTGGAACTGCTGATTATTGCCCTTTGTATACTCTGAAAGACTCCAGTAATAATCACTGTATCTAATTACAATCAAGAGTAAATCACCAAAACGAATTTAGTGTGTCTTCCATATAATCAAACAGCAAGTTGTCATCTGATAGTCTGACATTTCTAGAACATGCCGCATACGGTGCTCTCTCAGGTGAAAAGAAGGCAGGAGACTTGAGGAGCTGTGGTGAGGTGTGGGTGTGTAGGTTTGGAAATTTGCCTGCTTTTTCATCTTTTGAAATAGTAGCATCATCTTCGGCGTTACAAGCCTCAGCCTTTTCCTCTTGTCTTTTCAGCTGTTTACAGAGACCACTTATAGCTATGCAGATATGAAAACAATTGATGATTTTTCCAAGTTGTCTGTAAATCCAATGTATATGACTAAACAATAATGGCACATTTTAACCAACTGGCAAAACGTCTGAGTAATGATCTTGAGAAAGACCATTTCTGTTCAGGCTTCTGGATCTCATTTTAATATGCACCTTCATCGTTCAAGTAGAATGTTCGTTATATGTGGATGTGGTGTCTAACAAAGCGGGTCTGTAATCAGGGTCATTCAATCTTTTTGCAATACAAATAAGATCATTACGATTGTTTACAGGGGTCCTTTTCTGGTAGCCATGGGTCGCTCTTGGCACCCAGAAGAATTCAATTGTGCTTACTGCAAGACATCCTTGGCCGATATGTGCTTTGTGGAAGAGCAGAATAGCGTGTACTGTGAGCGCTGTTATGAACAGTTCTTTGCACCAACCTGTGCCAGATGCCACACTAAGATCATGGGGGTAAGAGAACAAGCTTAACCCTTTCTCCAAATTTGCGGTTCACTGAAATAGTGAAAATTTTAGACTGCGAGCAATGAATGTAGATCTTTAATTCTTTCCCCCTTTTTAGTAATAATTTCCCAGCCTGTTGATGATTTCCGAATGAGAAACATATTATTTTATAATAATTTTTATCTATCAAAAATCTTTGCTATTTCTGTACCTTATTCAGCTGATAGACAGAACATGTGATCCAATAACATCTCACCGAGTGTAAAATAACTAACACTTTCTGGATAGTTCTTTGCTATCTGATACACGCTATGTTACTTTTCTCTATCTTTTCCTTATATTTCTAGTAAGAGATTTCAACTGGATTTGGTTGTTTTTTTTCTTATACAGGACAGTCTAAATTTCAATGGAGAAGTCAATGATCTTGGGAAAAGGCCCATTGCTCTTGCCGCACCTCACTAGTAGCTAGCAACACAGCTGCCAAGAGGAATTCTACTGACTTCTTATAGTTAAGAAAATACATGATAAATACAAAGATATGAATTCCAGAAAGGCAAAAATAGATGCCTCTCTTGTCTTAATGTACTCATGCTTAGGTACAAGTAAATTTGCTCTACATATACCTTAGATGGTGGTGAGTTTGGAATACCATAAGGTAATTTTAGCAGTGTATTTATACATGTAGTTATAGTGAATATATGACATGATTCTCTTAAATGAGGAAGCAAGGAGTACCACACTTGTTTTTCACTGCTTAGCTGTCATCTTTATACCTCTGTCTAAATGATGACACTGACAGACTAGATGCTTCTCTCTGCAATTTCCAATTAGGGATGGCAGCATCAGAAATCTATGATGAAGCTCTGGCTCCAACCAAGTCTTGTTTGCTACTGTGGCAGTAGGAGTAATTTTACAGCAGAGTACTGACTTAACTTACCTAATTAACGCTGGCACAAATCAGTTCCCCATTATGGATTTTCATCAGGAAAATAGCAAAGATGCCAGCTGCCTCTATTTATATTAATAAGATTTCTCAATCTGTTTTTTGCTTCTTAGCTCAGTGAGGTTCATAAATAGATCCAAGCCTATTTATCAGTGATAGTTGTTTTGCAAACAGTAACAGAAGTTAATGCAGCTCAAATGGTGATTGTCTAATGAGCTATATGGCAAACATAAATTAGACTATTTTAAAATCTGGATTAAAAGGATGGAAGAGGACTTCAATCCCTTTTGTCATAGTCAATAGAGATTAAAAAAAAATCTTTAAAAGAGAATCAGAGTCTACATATATAATTGTAAGCAACATAAGATAGGCTCTAGATTCTCAGCTGGTGCAAATCACTGCTGTTTCACTGAAGTTAATGAAGTTAAATTAATTTACACCAGTTATGCAGCTGGCCCTTTTAAAACTGGACTGTTTTTGACAGAGATAAACTGTCGAACATCTTCTTGGGCACAAGTAAGACTGACAAATTAGCAGGTAACCATGCATCAGAGCTCAGCACAGCAGCTTTTGGACTTGGACGACTTCTGTATAACAAGATAAGAACGAAGCAGGAATGGAAATTGCTCTACTGGATAGAAAAAAAGGTGGTGATAAAATCTGGATACTCAGTTTAAGATCACATCAGTTGCACAGAATTTGTGGTTTTTGTGATGAACACATGGCCTAGGAACAGACACACAGACTCATTTTTGCTAATCACCTAAGTTAAAATCTAAGAACTATTTTTTTTTTTTTAGATTTTCACATTAGTTTGTGAAGCGTTCTTGTGAGAAGCTTAAAGAAATCAGTACATAATCTAAGTTGTTCTGAAACATCAGACTTAAATCACTTATCCCCTGCGTGCATTTCTTGGTCTCAGAAAGAAACTTACTCTTTAAAATTTATTTAACAAATCATACTCTTGCATTGAAGAGTACATGCTAGTCCTGTCAAAACAAAGGAGAAAATAGTCAGAATCTTTGTGCAGAATCTCTCCTGCAACAGTGACTGGGCATGTTGATACAAACAGCTGGCTGAAGTATGTTGTTTCATTCTGGCAAATACATTGTTCTAGAAAGTTTGCAGTCCTATTTCCTTTTTCTTTCCAAAGGACCCCAATTTCTGTCATATTTCATCCTTTTGAGGAAAAGAATTGGCTGATACAGAAGGGAAAAACAGAGAATCTCCACCTCATATTTTTCTCCAGTAGGTAGTTGCAGGGCATGCTGTTCTGCTGGAGAATTTTGTTTGTTTGTTTGTTTTACAGGAAGTGATGCATGCCCTAAGACAGACTTGGCACACAAGTTGCTTTGTCTGTGCTGCTTGCAAGATGCCGTTTGGGAATAGCCTCTTTCACATGGAGGATGGGGAACCTTACTGTGAGAAAGGTATGGCAAACTGGGCAGTTCTGCTGTGTGATCACGTGCTTGATGTTGTATGGAAGCAAAGTAAGAATAAACCAGCTGGTGAACAAAATGACATCAGTTATGCATCCAGCATAGATTTTGTTTCCACTGTCTGCATGTACAAGTGTTTTCCTGTCTGTATTTTTCTCCATTTTATATGATTGACTGGCAGAACACTGGTCTTTTGCCTTTATGTCCCAGAATGCCTTACCTCATTTCTCTCCCTTACGTGTTATGATACCTTCTATTTCTCTCCCTGCACTTTTTTCCCTATCCCCCTCCCTTCCCTGGTAGATCCTGTTCACTAGAAATCTACACGTTACAGGGTGGAAAATTCTTCTTTTAGGGTTCTGGTAGGGCTTCTGTACGGTATGTGTGGGTTGCTGCCCACGCTCCCTACACTAAGTTGCTTGAATTATGACCTCTGATACTGCTACCTCGCCCTAAAGCTGATCAACCAACGTATACAAAAAGATCGCTCTGCTCAGACGTGCAACACATGGTAGCGCACATTCTGTTTTCTGAGTGCTGCAACAAATGAACTGCCTCTTGCCAACTAAGAAACAAAAAGGCCAGGTTTTCCCAAACTGTGAAAAGGGTAATATGGTTTAATAGATGGTGCTTGCCATGCAAATGAGTTGCCTGACATGGTAAAGAAGCAGGTTAAGCTTTAAGTGGTATTCCTTCTGGAAGCCCTGCCTTGTCCATTTAATGAAATTCTGGCCTACTTCTCTCTGGAGATTCCTTCTTTATGGTTGTGCAAATCAAGTTTTAAAAAATCAGAGTAACTCCTAGTGAAGAATTAAAACCATGCAGCATGACTGACTTGGCATGTACCCTTTAAAATTGGAGGTTTTGCCGTAACCTCTAATGGCGGTCACAAATGCCGGATAACTTTAGAATTTCTGCTAATCTTTTTAAATGTCAAGTCTTTCCAAATTGCACTTGATAATCAAAATAAAGATGTTTTAACCAGCCAGTATGGGGTTTCCATAATATTCTCTCTTAATGCAGACAGAACGTAAATCCAGTCACGGAAACTTAAACTGTGCTTTTATACCACCCTTAAGGTAACACTCACTGGCCGTTAGATTGTGTTCTGTAGGGCCATATTTGTCCTTATGAATAGCTTCCACATACATTAAAGCTAATTTAAAACTAATGTGAGAAAGAAAACTTCAGATTTCACGATTTTTTTGTTTGTTTTGTATGTTTGTGATGGCAACTGTTGTGCTGACGTGGGAGTTTGCACTGAGTTTGTATTTAAATCATGAAAGAAGCAGCAAATTTCAGTGCGAGTGTTTCAGTGACTGTAGTAGGAAACTGAGCAAAAACAATCCAAAAATTCATCCTCTGGAAACTTTCTGTTTCTTTTGGATTTAATACAGTTATGCTAAGAGTTTGTTCTAAGTTTGCTTTTTGTTTTATTTTAGATTATATTGCTTTGTTCAGCACAAAATGCCATGGCTGTGATTTTCCTGTTGAAGCTGGAGATAAATTCATTGAAGCTCTTGGACACACTTGGCATGACACCTGCTTCATTTGTGCTGTAGGTTCTATATCAAATACTCTCTCGTTTCTTTATACTCATAAATTGTGGAGTAGCATCAGAAGACCTGAAAGCAGGAATGACTAACATGCCTAAGGACGCAAAGGGATTGAATTTCATTTTTTACTTGCAGATGGAGAAGGATAGGAGTAATTTCTCTGCTTCTCCATAAACTTTTAGTAGAATTATTAAAGTTGAAGCATCACAAGTGAGTGTTTTCTAATAAAACATCCAGTTTTAGAGACTATGTACAGTAACGCATACCACTATTGCCACTACACTTTCCAATATTTACCAAATAAAGATAAAGCAGGATTTAAAATAAATTAACACCATACTGAACAAAATAGCCATAACCTTACTTTCAAAGCAGTGCAGTTTGTATTTCCATCCAGAATGCTTGTTGAAACTTGCAAAAAGGAGCCTGTTTAGAGAGAATGAATAGTAATTAGCATAGAAGTTGGTCAAACTCATCAATCTGTGGTGTGCATACAGCTATATAGTGTGGCCATATTCCCACATTCTGCACACAAAGTAGTAAATTCCATATGATAAACAGTATTTTTCATATGGTTCTAATGCAGCTGTGCGGCTCTACAACATATTATTCCTACAGTAATAATATCTAGAACCTCTAATTAGCTAAAAATAGTATGTTGGCCACACCAAAAATGACAGTGACAATTTCTAATGTTTGTTGAACTCTAAAATTTAGATTGAAGAGTAGAAAGTATAGAAATGTTTATAAATATCTAAAGCTAAACTAGCTACTGTTTTTTCAAGGGCACGTGCAAGTGAGTGACACTAAAGTCTCCTGTGAAAATTGAAGTCTTTTTGAAATTGTAACGTAGAAAGGAAGACTAAGACAGCGAGTTTTCTTCACAAACTGACAGCTATTAGTCACTTATAAAAGACACTTTCTCTGAATATTTCGTGTTCTTTTTTGCTTGTTCATTTAACGCCATGCTTATGTATTTATTTAAATTAGCAACCCAGTTTTCTCTGGAGGTGGTAGTTTTATTAATGCAGTTCTCACAGCATTTTTTTGTCAGGAGCTAACTTTCTTTCAGTGGGTTTATTCAAATGCAAATAAGCACAGGACTCTTAATTTCTATATATGCTGTCCTCATATCATTTCCCGTGATTTTCCTTCCGCTTGCAGTAGCACATCACTGATGTTATCGCTCTCTGGTCTTAAGCCTGCTGTCAGCATTAGGGACAATGTTTATTCGTATTGCTAGATTATGCTGATGTGTTGACTTCATTAAGTGGTTCTAGCCAACTCTGACCTTGCCAGTGGTGTTGTGCTACCCTGTGTAGGGAGCTGTACAATTCCACGGCAGTTGAAGCTGATCTACACCTGGGCTGCCCTGCCTCAGCCATGCATTCCCACATCCTTTGGTATGTCAACACTGGCACTTAGGCAGCCAGGCAGAGAACTCGGAGGGGCTGAAGAATAACCTGGTAAGAATAAGTGATTAGTTTTCAGTGATATCGGCTGTCTGAATGACTCAGTCCTTGATCACAGAAGCACCTGTACCAGGACAAAGCAATAATAGAAATGAGAATCTAATGGTACCCTGGGACCACGACACCCAAGCCAGAGCTTCTATAAAATCATACCTTAAAGGATCAGAGTCTAGGTCTTAAAGTCTGAGCCAGCTGCACGTGCTCGAGTGTGCCACTGTCGTTTGGTGGTCTACGCAAGCACCACTGGGACATGCCGAAACTGCCTAGGGGATCGTGTACCCGGACTTCATTTTAATAGAAACTAGTCAACTTAGTGGGTAGTGGCAGCAGGAGAGAACAGAGAGCGGACCCAATGCAAACCAGAGCCTAACCTCAACATGGAGTAGGAAATGCACTTTGATCCAGGAAATCAGATGCACTTCTGCCAAAGAAACGTGTGGGCAGAAGAGAAATACAGTTGAAATTTATGATGACGTCTTTCTCTCTCTCTCTTTTTTTTTTTTTAATTATTTCTGATGGTATTTATTATTAATTCTAGGTATGCCATGTGAATTTGGAAGGTCAGCCATTCTACTCCAAGAAAGATAAGCCACTGTGCAAGAAGCATGCCCATGCCATCAACATTTAAAAGAAGAGTCGGTAGTCAGTAATGCTGGGGAAAAGCAGATGACTAACTGGGCAATTATAAAGTTGATAAACATGGCTAGCATTTCTCTTGGTAAAAGCTAGAAAGTTGATACTTCTGAAGTTTAAGCTCTTTTGTAAATGCAGAACATGCTTTTGCAATGTTCATACAAAAACGTACGGAACGAACAGTCAAAAACAAATGAACTAGTCCATTTTTAGAGCAACAGTTGGGGGAAATACTGAAATTAACTAATAACTGTAATATAAAAAAGTAATGCGCAAATACAGTTTCAAATAAACTACCCACAGCTGTTTTGCCACTTAGACCACACACTAGTGTTTAAGAATAACTGGAAAAATCCTTTTGTAATAAGTCATTTTCTTTCATAACGAGTAAGTGCCACATGTACAATAATCTGTAGAACCAAAGGCCATAGCTTTCAAAGGGAAATAAATAGATTAGGGTTTCCTTTATGAAAAGTGAGTGCTATTCCATTATGTTGTGGTGCTACCTAATAGCATCAAATATCTTAGATTCTTTCCAAATACAAGAAGTCTGCCTTGAATCCATATGTAGCTGGGAAGCCTAGGAGACAATCCGTAACTTCATTTGAAAATAAAGTGGAAACAGAATAATGCCTTCCATAGCCCAGTAAGATTAAGAAAAGCACATTGGGTCAACCTTGCTAGTGCACTTGGTGCACAGTAGATCAGTTCACTTTCAAATCACACTGGAAAAGGGTGACTGGCTTTCTCCAAATTGCTCTTTCATTGAATGGAACAGAGCTGACTGGAAAGGCCAGCTTTTAATTCGAAACCAGTTTTTCTTTCCTCATGTGGAAAAAAAAAATAAAATACTCGAAGTGCTTTGGTTTCTAATTCCCACTGATATCAGTGGGAGGTAGGAATCTACATCTGGACCTTCACATGGATGAACACAGAAGACACACATCCATCTAGCACAGCTAGGAAGTGGGAGATAGATTGCAAAAGTTCCCTACTTCGTCACACATAGTTAAGAAAAGAGCCTTTTTTTTTTAATCTCTAGTAAATTAACATTGATAAAAATTCATAGGCCAGCATAACACCACAGACATATATTCTTTATTATTTTTGTTACTTTAAATGAAGCCCATCCTGAATTGTGGTAGTATTTGCCATTGTAAAACAGCTGAGAGGCTCTGACAGTTGGGATAAGACAGTCATCTTTTCTAATATTTTAAGAACAACTTTCAAGTTGTTCAAACAGTTATAAAACTTTTTTTTTTCAAAAAAGCAATACTTGTAGTACTGATACTTTTGAATTTTTGATTTTAAATATCAATGGCTTGTATTAGTGACAGCAGCTCTGCTAGAAAATAGAGTTAAAATGAAAAGTCTGATCACTATTCAAGTTTTATTTATATGTTTAAGTAAGAATTATGATGCGCGTGTTGACAGCTTGCAGTACTGACAGTTTTGAATTAGTGTTTCTGAGGCTGAGGATGCGTTCTGTGGGCCACATTCTGGTGCCATCTGCACCCTATTTTACCTTGTGTTTTAGGTAACAAGAAATTACACAGCATTGCCTGCATTTTCCCTACTATGGGTAATGCCCATCTTATGAAAATTGGTGCGTCTTTTCAGGGATGAAAAAGTATCCAAAGCTTGCGGGAGGAATAAAAGAAATTTGAAGTTCTAATATGCCAGTTAACTGCAGGCAGTCCGCATCTTGGACAAAAACAACCACCTGAACTGCCTGTGGCAGTTTTGACATGTACGACCTGTATTTATTCAGTAGATATCTTAGTTCTCACTGATCTTAGCAGTGACTTGATCTGAGTGCTACAGGGTCAGATTTTGTAGGCATGAATTATTCTAAGACACTAGTACCTTATATGCAAAGCCTTTTATTTTTTGGTTTTTTTGTTTTGTTCTATAGCAAACAAATTTTCTGTTTTCAGTCGGTGCTGGGCTGGTGTGAATATGGTTCCATTGATTACAAAATCCAAAGATATGGCTCATAATATTCTCCAGAGGAATAAATTGTAATCATGGAAGCTAAATATTTTTTCACTCATAGTTGACTTCATTAAATATCTTTTTGTATCAGTGAGGCAATTCTAGATTTCCTTTTAATTTTTGAATGTTATTCAACAAAATGGTGTTTATTATTCTCTGTTATTTAAGAGAATTCATATTGGTGTATTATATACTAAGACTGCATTGAAGTTATTCTTTGGGCAGATTTCTGTGCTACCCACTGACTGGGACTAGTGTCTTACCGTCAACATCAAAACAAGGAGTCAGACTCCTTGGGAGGACACAAAATGCTAGGGCTTGTGATATCTCAGGAGAACTTCATGAGGTCTTTCACCTCTCATCTCCATGGGTGTATACGTACGTGTCTGTCTCTCCGCCTTCCCCCTCAGTGTCCCTAAAAGCTCCCTCTTCACCGAGAGAAGCATTTTAGGAGATGGCCAGAGGTGTGGAAGGCTGCAGCTGAGGCAGGGGTACAATCTGTGAGGAAATGGTGGTAGGTAGCGTGGCTGGGGCTGTCTCTTCCTCACGTTCCCAGGGGAGCCCAGATGGCCAGCTGAAGTGGCCCAGGTCAGCCTGTGAGTTGCTGGGGTGGACAGGAGACGCATGGGCAGGGGAAGGGAGGCCTGGATCACAGAAGGGAGAGCACCTGCAAGAGCGTAGGGGCTCTGGGGGCCTCTGGTTGAGCGTGAAAAGGTGAGGCACTGAGGAGATGCCCTTACTGAAGCTGGGGTTGGAGTTGGAGCAATCGCTAGGTAAGGCCAGTTCCACCAAGTTGACGGGTTAGATAGTTGTGGTGGGGCAGAGAGGGTAAGGGGGGAATAGCCAGGATGACTCACTACAGTCAGGGAAGGGGCTTGAAGCAAGAAACGAGGGTGCAAGTAGCTCACAATAGCCCAGAGAGACAGCGTGAGCAGGTTTAGGAGGGGTGAGCAGGGGGGACACAGGATCCAATCAAGTAAATTTGAAGCCAGCACCGCAGAAAGGTGAATGCAACGTATGTCAGCAGAGCTGAGCTAGCTTGCGGAGTGCCGACAGCGAAAACGCAGCAGCACGGACTTCCCTGGAAGCCGTACTAACTTGAGAGAGTCTTGAAAATTTCCTTGGACAGATAACCTGCACTGTAACGCATGCCCTGACTCCAGCTGGTGTCTGAGCAAGTGAGATTAAAGCTAGTTTACATATCGCTATATGAAGTACAGTGATATCTCTGAATGAAGAACAGAGATACCCTGAGGATTATCATGTAATAAATTTCCTGTTTTGACTTGTGCTGCTTCATAATGTGGTCCAAAAATAGGGAATCCACTTACCCGCCCTTGATATCTATATTAAGATATAATTTTTGCACATATCTGAACCAGAAATTTGTGAATAATAATGTAGTATTTTAACATTCACGGGGGTAGAATACCACGCAACTGCTGATACTCTTCTGCCACGTGTCACCTTTGTGATATGGAAGGGGGAAAGATGCATAGATATATATATATATAAAATTCAGAATAGGGCCTTTCAACTATCACTGAACATAAATGCTGTACAAAAATATGCAAGATGAATAATGTGTACTTGTTTATGTTTTATGTCTTGTAATAGATGCCTGGGACAAGTCCTAAGTTCCTCTAAATATTTCTTTTCATTCTAATTAACTTAGGGTTTTACATAATAAAACAAAGATACTGTACCTCTGAATGATCAAATAAAAAGACTAGTCTTTCCTGTAATTAAAAAGTGTTCAATAACTTTCCAAAGGCTTCAAAAATGATGCTATTGCTTTTTCTCTTTTTCTGTTCTTTTTGCAGAACAGAGTAAATAAAATGTTTCCAAAGAAGACTGCTTTTATTATCTGGGAAAAAACCACTCTTATGACTTCTTTTTTTAGAAGTTAGTTTTTACTATATTGGATTTATACATTAGACATTTCTAAAATCAATTCAAAACAAGGAGAAATATTTTACTTTGGTCCTTCAGTGGTCAGTATTTGGGTGAAATGTTTTGTTAAAGATTATTTGTATTTATGTTTAATAATGTGAATGACCACAGCACTGAACACACTCATTAGTGTCTAATGCTGGGCACGCTAATGTTTGTTTGCAATACTTGTCTCCTGGTAGCAAATATTAATTTGTTTAGTATTTATAAACATCAGAATTTGAAACTGAGTGATTTCTTGCCTGCAGTGATCATATTAGAAGTCTAGGTTTTATAACATGTTGACATGTTGACTTGATGCCACAAGTGCCCTTGCTTTTAGAGATATATATATATATTTTCCTAAGTTCCTAGTAATTTCAGAAACAGAATGTAGTGTGGTTTATGAGGTGTGAGTAACTACCTTGCATGGATTATCTGTGCCAACATGAATAAAACAGTCTAGTAATAAAAGCAATGTGCAAATACGGTTTATGATTTGGGCATAATTATTAATATGGCATGTGAACAGCTGACAGCTTTCAGCCATGTAATACTGATAAGAAAGCATACACAAGCTTGTACTCTCTCCTTCAGACCTGAAAATAAAAATTAAAAGCATTGGTTTCAACTTTATTGTATATCCATCGTGAATGTTTTATTAACCAAACAATGCTGTTTTAAACAAATGTTAGTATGCTTAAAAGATGTGGTGTACTAACAGTACATGTTGTAACTTAGCAAGACTTGCATAGTCACAGACCTTATTGTGTCAACAAATTCTGTTTATAGTAACTTTATAAGGAATGGGTAAATTCTGTCTTCGGTTACACAGATGCATCTGAGAACAAAGTTTGATTGCGTAAGTTCAGGTGGGTGTTCTTCCCTTTCTTAGCAGAAGTGACTTTAAATAGTATTCAGAATGTTTTAAATGTCCTCATTGAGGTCTAGTGCCAAGAAATACTTCCAAATGAAAGGATATCTTCATGTAACAGTGTGGCTTATGAAAACAGCCATTTTGTGCATTCCTAATCCACACCCCTCAGGAATGCAGGATTTTTAAAGATACAACTAATTATATTAAACCTAATTAAGAACGTAAGATAAATGGACAGACTTGGCTTTAGATGGCATTACAAAGTACACCATCAGGAATCACAACTGTGCACTTTGATTTTATTTTACAGCCCTAATTTCTGTTCACAGTTGTGCGTAAGGGAAAACACAATTTAAAAGAATGAAATGAAAATACGCGATTTTCTGTCAGTTCAAAATTGCTGGTTTTCAGACTGTGTGTTCTGACCTTTGACCTTTGCACAAGACAGGGGTTCCTAAACTGTGCACTGTGATCCCTGGAGAGTTCAGCTGTTGGAAGTGGAAGCAACAGAGGCACAAGCATAGCACTGTGCCAGCTAATAGGGTGCAAAGTGAACAGAGCAAAGTTCACTAGAAAAGGATATGGTGCAAAATAGCTTGACAAGTGTTGTATTAAGATTTGCTCTGAAGAAAATGGTGATTTCANCCCCCCCATCCAATCATGAATCTTAAATTCAGCCAGTTTCTGTTGATTAAGAAGGGAAGGAATGTGTGAATAAGATTGCCGAAACCATTATTGAATACACAATGAAATGCTTTGTTCTCCCAGCCAAATCAGAGAGTTATGGATGAGATTCAGATTATATTCAGGCATAAATTATGTGCTGTATGCCTATGAAACATGCCCTTAGATAGCTGTTAAAAATACAGTTCCTCCTCCTCTTAGGAAGATTACATCAAAAGAAAACAGTAACAAATGTGTGTTGTACTAATAAGGACTGTCAGACTGAGTCACAAGACTTTTCTGTGTAATAAGGAAAAGCAGAAATTTTTTTTTTGAACAAAGCTAAACTTTTGAACAAAACTTAGTTTTCCTTTAAAAGTTTCCAGATTTTAACTGTTCAGGAATAATAAATTAGCATGCATAAAATATAATTAATAATAATCTTGCTACTTTAGAATTCAGATTATTTTCATTAACGATGAGGATGTTATGGAAATTCTTCTGCCTCCACTTAGATTTGCTATGTGTAGTGTTACTTAGAAAGAGCTGAGGCCTTTCCGAAATGGAATTAATTATGTATTTTTCTTCTGATTAGAACATATAGATAAAAATACTACTTTGAATTGAATAAAGGTGAAGATCCTTCCAGTACTTGTGGAATGAATACTGCTTGCTACAAGAAAGCTAGGAAACTTGCTATTCTTTTAGAATGTTTTATTCTTATGGTGCATTAAAGTGGATGTTTCGGATTTTTAGGGAGTTTAATAAGTATCTATAGCCATAATTAAGGATATAATTTCTGAACAAAAGAATGATATACAGCATTTTATTTATTATTTTAAGATCTAATCATACATAGACTGGGAAATAATGTTGGGACGAAGGTTTAGTTCGATTTAAAGAAATCTTAATGTTAATTGGATGCATTATATATGCAGGCATGGAATATGCATGTGGATTAAAACACTCAGTACTGAAGCTCTGATTTCCTTTAAGTGGATGTGTTCCATACCTGCAGTATTTGAGCCGAAATTGTTACATAGTCCCTTTACTATACGTAGCGTAATAATAACGCATTAAGCTGATTGCACCTAGAGACCTAGTTTTTATTATCATTTAGGTATTTGTGTGTTAGACGTAACATCTCTAGACTTCTGATAGCATCGGAGAAGTGGGAGCAGAAGGAAGGGCACGCTTTCCAAAATCTGGTTTTATATAAAAAATATGAAATCAGGAATAAAAATCTTACTTATGCGTTACAAAGAAAGACCAACTATATTCCTTTACAACTAAATGTTCTTCTGCAGTACCCAATGCCACTGGTAGGCCTGCATGTTCCCTGACTCATTTTCTTTTTCTTCCTGGAAATTTTTCCCGGTACTGATTCTGAGGACATAATAAATTTCCCTATGATTCCTGCACATGTGGAAGCCTGACCAGACTTACTGTTACACATGCTTGTAAACTGTGTAACAATGTGGGCTAAAAAGTAATATAATGTGCTGTGCCGTCAGCGTGAGTGTATTCAGTGAGCCTCCTGCATCCTGGAAATACCAGATTTAACTGAGATTTATTGTGGATACACAATATATATGACACTAATTGGAAGTTTCTGCTTTACTACACAGCGTCTATGCTACACTGCACATACTTTTGGCCAAAAAACCCTTGCAAGAAATGTGATAGTGCTAGCCAGGGAGATTCAGGTTCTAGCTTTCATATCAAATTTAGCATACCTGAATCTAAACTGTGTTGTTACGAAATAATGACAGAGCATAGTTATCCTTTGTGACTGTACTCCCAGTGCCAGCTGCTGCAGCAAAAGGAGAATAGGGCTGTATTTTATGTGGAGGAGGATTTTCTGCCGTCTGTATTATGTAAACCAGTTTCTGGAATGGCAGCTTTTCCGAGTTGCCATTCTTCTGTTACTTCGTTATGACATCAACTAGACCGAATTGCAACTTGCAAAGATTTCAGTTCATTTGGCACAATTTATTTGTGCTCACGTTGAAGGATTCCACATTTCCCCCATGTCTCTTACTCAGCTTTGTGTTACACATCTTACAATGGATTGCAAACAGTCTGGTGGTGTTAATTCCACCTATGCACACAACCACAAACTTTTAGATTACGGGGAGCATCCTGAGAGATTAAATTCTTAGTAGCAAACGCATAACACATTATCCAACTTTTATAGACTTACGTGGCTAGTGGTTGTTGAAGACTTCATGGATATCCTACGCAGTCACAGAAACTGCTCTCTGTTCAGTTCTCTAGAAAGAAAGAGTCAGTGTTATTAAAAAGTAGATGGTAAAATCTGGAGGCAGCGTATATACTTCAGGTCCAGATTGGCACTCTTTAGTAGAACCTCAGTTTTTGCTCCTATGTAATTCTTACCCAAAAAAAATAAAGAATGCATAACAGAGCAATGCTGGGCTGTTACTACTCCTCCCTAACTCTGGATAAGAATACTCATCCCTCTCCAGCTTAGGGAAATTCACTGGCACAGAAAGGTATATATTTTATCTGCGTGTGCTAGCTTCAGAGAACCTGGCCACAAGTACTTAAGCTGAGAAGACTTTACTCATTCCTTTAAAGGACAGTGACAAAGTTTTCTGCTTTCTCTGATCTCACAACACACACACACACAAAATTATTACAACAACCTTGAAGTCAAAGGATAGTTAAGTAAATGTTTATTTTAGACTTTCATTATAAAGTGCAACTCCTTAAAAGTGAAAAATTGCTATCAAAGAAGGCACATGTGAAAGGAGTAAAATGAGATAAACATGTAGGAGAGTAAAAATGCAAAGAAAAAGTAGCTTTTAGCATAGCAATTAACCACCCAATCTACCCTTCCTTTATTCATCGCAGGAGAATTCATTGTAACTGAATTAATGGTGAAACATTCAGTAATAAGCCTGAGTAAGGAAATAGGAGCAGTGTATCAGGATATCCTTTTTCCGCCCCAGAGTACCAATACTTTCAATTTTATATACAACGGAAGTAATTAATTGTAACACAAAGAAGCACAGCTGTGTTTCCTGATGGTCACACATGCAATAGCTACTATTGTTTAGCATTTTGAGTATGTACACTGAGAACTGTTCAACTGCTTTGAACGTTTTATATTTTGGGGATTTAATTCCATTAGTAGCTTTTGAATTTTCAGTGGAATTTTAATATGCTATTATCTTAGATCCAATCCTGCATCCCTAATCAGGTAATTTTTTGCTGATGCCAGTGGGAGTTTAAACTGAATTAGGTATAGCTGCCAAATCCGGAGATGTGCAGACACAGGCCAATTTCTCATTGGAAGCAAGCAAAGGAAGTTATAGACTGTTTCTCAGGATTTGCTTTTAGTTGTACGCATTTCTTTAATTTGTTCAAGTTTCAGTTCTAATACATATTCAAGTATTTTACAGACTAAGGGAGAAAAGCTTTATTGCTACGCCTTTAACTTCATTACGTATTTTCAGACATATTAGCTGACTGCTGTGACTGAAATGCAAGCATATCCTTTTCTTATTATTAATTTAGCAGACCTATATTATTTTCATTTTGCTAGAATATGAAAAAAGGGGAGAACGGGAGTATTTTTCCCCATTTGTTCTTATTTAAGAGCAATGCATTCATGGTTAAAGATATATTTAGACCGAGAAAAAAAAAATAAGGATTTGATTAATTGAAATTATTTGGTTCATTTCTTTTCTACAGGATTCAGATCTGTTTCATTCTAAGAAGTTTGAAAGAACATAGCATTTTTAGTCTCATAAATGCCCATCTTTGTAGCTCTCTAGACTACCCACTATAGCTGCCAGAAACACATCCACTTGAATCCATGCCTCCTGAGGACAAAGCTTTTATACACACCAAGACAGAAATTTTCTGTATTGAAAAGAATTCTCCTTGTTTAACAGCAGGTTTAAAAAACATTTCCTCTTTCAGCATTGGTTCAGTTTCTGTTGCTGCAAAGTATTGTTACCAAGACGTGAATTTTTTGTTACAAAGGCTTGAGGGGGAGAAACGTTAATACAATGTGGTTTTGGATCTGAGGATTATTCAAACTTGTAGAAGAAACTAACAAATACATCTTATAATAAAAGGTGGAGGAATGCAAACGTGTCTTAGATATACCCATTCTTAGAGAGAAGCTAATAATTAAAACTTCCTTGTAGATCACTCGCCACTGCAGACTGATAGTTAATTCAGAATACAAATTTAATAATCAGCGCTAGAGCCTAACTCTAAATACTTAATCTTCTCAGAGGAAACGAAGACTTTCAAGATTTTATTTGCATGCATCTAGGGAAAAACATATTACTAATTCTCCAAACAAACTGATGTGAGTGAAGCACCCAGGTGAAGCCTCTGCTGAGCCTCCAAATATTTGTCCGTGTAAGGCTTTAAGAAAACCAAAATAATTTGAAATGTTTATTTGTATTTATAAGGAGAGTTGACTCAGGGCCTACTATGGCCTGGTGAAAAGACTGCAATATGGTTTTTGTACCTGGGAATCCATAAAAACAGAAACATACAGCTCAACTAGGCACAGAAAGAAAAAACAGGAAAAGCAATAGAAAGTGTGATTCTTGACTGGCAAAATGTCTCCCAGAGCACTTGTACACCAGGCAAAGCGCTCCCACTATTACAGCCCTTTGCAAGAGGCAAATGGATTCCCTACTTACTACACAGCTCAGGACGCATCGGTTCACGTCCTGCAGCAGCTGCCTAAGGCACACGACAGGTACAATCGTGATGTTCTCCTTCCTCCCTACCCACCTGCACGAGGTCTGCACAAGGCCAGAAGTAACCCCAAAATACACCAAGTGCTGAAGCTGTGGGAAGAGTTTCCTGTTTCCTTGTGCCTGTGCTCTGCACATTGAGCCGTTATTCTCTGGCGTACCTCCACCACAGTGCTCTCCAGTGCCGCGCTGTGCTCGGTCCCACAGCACGCGTGGTGGAAAGGAGGTTGGCCAGGGCTTGCGGTGCTGATGAATACTTTTGCCTTTTTACTATCAGTGCTTCACCAGCAGAATTTTTTTTTAAAAAACACCTTTCTTCGCAGATTTCATTCTGTCTTATTGAATTAATTATGCTTACGTTTAAAACAGTTAATGAAATCCGTGACACTTCTCAGTGACAGAGCGCTGAATGAATTTATAATCAAAAGAATGTGATTTGAAGCAAAATAATCTGAAAAAAGACAAAGCCAAATTCCCGTCATTTTAAGTGAAAAAGATTGTGTCCCTGGCTGAAGGGCAGTATTCTTTTAATATGTAACATGGAATATTTATTTTGGTAACAGTAACAGAGAAGTACTCATCTAATTGCAAACAGTTTTCAAAAACATATTTATACCGCAGATTCAAGACATATGAATTCCAGAGACCGAAGGGAAGGAGGATCTACAAAGATAAAGTCCTATCACATGGATGACCTTCTCCCTATATATACCTCTTTGTTCTTAAAGATCTTTTGATATTTAAGATTTGCGGTTCCCAAGTGATTCCAAGAACTAATAAGAAATTCCTGGAGAGGAAATGACAAAGAAAGCTGCTGGAAGACTATCCAATTCATGATTTAATTTTTTTTAAAATACAGCTCTCTTCATCATGACAGTCAGTCTTGAACTGCTTCTTCCGTATTTCATGTCAGAATTCCGCATCCCATCCCGGCCAAATGTCAAATGAACTTATGTTTATTTTCAGATTTTCAGACTACAGTGTCTTTGAGTGTTGCTCAATTAACAAAATAAATACGTCATGCTACCAAAACCTGATGTGTCCAAGTTTTTGCAGATTCCTAAAATCTTCACCGGGTGAGATGAACACCGGTCTGTTACTGCTCACGAGCTCACTGGAACCCTCTGTCTTTCTGAGCACCAATCGCCTGAAGTATTCACCTTCTGGTTTAAACAGGTATCTCTCTCTACCTATCCTGCAAGGTAAACAACGCAAAACAAACCAGGTTTGATTCTTTGTGGTTTACTTGACAAAAATCTTAGGTTAAATTTCCACAGTTACTTTCAATTGGGGAAATACAATTGAGTTCTTGAGGCAGCGCGTAAAGAGAACTCTTCCATCATCAGGTTGAACATCTCACGTCAGGACTGGTCAACAACCCCCATTTCACACACAGACCGCGGTATGATTGTAAATAAGGAATTTCAGTCTGCTCACGTTGTTTCATACTTTTGTTGTAAATCTGTATGTTTCAAAAATGACATTTTATACCTGTACGAAACTGGAAACATCTTGTAAGTGCTGCACTGTTTTGAAAGACACCAGTACTTTCCATATGATGTTTCATCAGACACCCATCACAATCTAAATACTTTTTAAGGTTGTTATGATTCATCATTTTAGATCAAGATTCAGTTCTGTCTCCTGCAGCCCCAATATTATTATGATGTAGTTTACTGACTTTATTCTGTGATTAAGACGAGTGTTTACATGGTGCTCATTTAGGCAGAGAACAGGCACATTGCCCATGGCAACGCAAACTTCATCCTCAGCAACACTATTTCTGACCTGACAGGGACTATTATCACTTGTGGTACCTTCAGTGCCCGAGTGCCTTGAGAAGTACTTGCTGAGACGGCAATTTCTGCGATGTGCAAATTTACTCACCAGGAACTGGATGAAAACAGTTGATCCATTCCACACAAGAGATCAAATAAATTTCAAGACTGGTGGCTTTTGGTAAATTCGCGCGGACCGGATTTAAAGCGACCTCCAACATCTGAAAAGCACAGGACTGTATTACCACACAGATTATTGCTTGAAGAGATGCTAGCTCTAACAGCTTTAGTTCTGGTTGGGAGCACACACACGCACGTTGCATTCTTCTTCCATATTGAGTGTCTATTCTGTTGCTATAATCTGATAGTAGACAGAGTGGAAGAACAGCAGACTCATATTTTCCTTTGAAATTATAAACATAAGCATACAAGTTCTGTATTGCTTGGCATGAAAGCTGTGATTTTGCCTTTCTTGCAGGCTGTCTTTGTTTTGGACACTGACAGATTTTTCTGGATGATGGTCATCGGAAAAAATTTTCAAGAAGTCTAGTAAGGCAAGACCTGTATTTTTAAATGCCTATCACCGTAGTATCTGGCTACCTACACTTACTAGGTGTGCCTTTAGCTGCCTACACTTTAAAGGAGTCTGTGAAGTTGGTAGGTTTGAAACTATACTTCCTCTTTTGTTTTGCTATATAGGATAGCACGCAAGCTAAGCACTCGCCTAACAATCTGTGGGTCGCATGCATGCGAGCAACATCGCAGAGCCAGTGCTCTCATCCCACATTCAGAGGTGACCGCTCTGGAGTGGAGTACACAACATTTACAAGTCCTATCTGATACTAGCATGCAAAAATGGAGCCAGACTGCGGAGAGGGCAACAAAATAAGCAAGCCTGTGTTTCCCACAACATACGCACACGTGGCTATTTGGCACCGATAAGTAAGATTGCTTCCCAATTGGTTATTCTCTAGAAAGAGTTTATCTGGGCAGGCATCTTGACACTAGCAATTGCTGGTGCGTCCTGAAGCCCAAAAGGGCGTTTTGGTCCGCAGCAATGGGAAACTGAGTAGGTTTGTATGATCCATATGATCTTCCATCTCCTCTCATAGTTGGCTTTGCATACAAAGTTCTCGATGCAGAATAACCAAGCGACGGGACAAGGGAAAGGCAAGACCATGTCAACAGCGCAACGGCTGCCGCTTCGTCGAGTGAAGGACTAAAACCAGCAGCCCAGGTGGGAACTGTGCAGTCTCCTCCTCGTCATATGACATACCGTCATTAGAGCTCCTTCTGCACTGCTGCTGGGAGCCCTCACTTGAAGACAGACAGACAAATTATTACTTTGCTAATTTGCCCTAATGATGAGGAGCTCGGAAATGCAATGCAAATCATGGCCTTCAGCAATCTTATCAGCCAGCAAAGCAGCTTACTGCACAAGTTGTAATGTATTCCAATCTAACTAACTGAGCTTATTTATTTAGAGATACGGGAAATGGAAAAAAGCAAACAGGCGATTCCATCCTTTGCGATGGAACTCCATCCCTCATACAGCACTGCAACGTCAACCTTTTTGGAACTGTTTTTCCCAAAGCTAAAAGGCCTGCTTGAGGCCCTCATTTTTCCCTGCTCGTCGTCCACCCCAGCTCGCGCGCAGGCCCCCTTTGATTCCCACCAGAGCCGCTACGGGGATCCTCCACCCCACCTACTCGGCGGATGCCGGCGGCTCGTCCATTCTCCGTGGCGCCAACTCCACCAGCATCCGGACGGAGCTTCCCGGGCCCTGCAGCCACATCCAGCCTCGGCCGCCGCTTCTCCCTCTTGGCGGCCAGCCCTGCCTCCGCACCTCCATGGCCGCCTTTTTGCCCTCGCGCCTTCCCGGCCTTTCCCAGGGGAGCTCCCCCACCTTCCTGACGGGGAAGGCCCTTCTGGGCGGCGGGGTACGATAACGTCTGGGTGCCGGGGCCCGCAGCCCCGCGACAAGCTGGCTCAGGCGGCGGCTGGCTGCGGCCTGCGCTGCCGCCCGAGGAGGGACTCCGGGGGAGGAAAAGCAGGCCCGGCGAGTTCCTCCCGGCCAACTTTTCCTTCCCGGGGTGCCCCGCCAGCCCTCCCGCCCACGGCACGTGTTGATGGAAAGGCGGGGGAGGACGGCGGGCGCCGCCGGGGTTTGGGGGGGTTTT